>CM026174.1:1432643-1589478 GCA_014825975.1 Bombus haemorrhoidalis | reverse complement strand
CTTGCTCCAGCTCCTCCTCCTTCTCCGCTATTCGCTTCCGTGAAAAGAACTTCTTCCGTTGTTTATTCAACGATGCTATCCTTTTGATTTTGTAAAATCCCAGATATACGCTTACCAAAAGCTTCCTTCCGTAAACAACGGGCAGCTCTTTATCGCGTTCATCGATCGATGCATCATCCAGTGCAGAAGCGAAGTGAATCGATCGCGATCGCGATCGTGATCGTTATATACGCTATCCGGTTCCGATTCTTTTTCTTGTCTTCGTTCCCTCTGTACTTGCGAGTACGAACCGAGTCGAGTTTCACCGGAAACTGATACCACTTTCTTTCGTAATTCCAAACTTTGTAATTGCAAAGTAAGCTCGACGAACAGTTGCGAAACGAATAATAATATCAAGAAACCTCTATCGACGTTACGGTAAACGATAGAAACCTCGCGCCGAATAGATCCATATTTCAATCCGTTACTTGTTGTTTACAGCGATCACTAAAAATACCGTTTACCATAGTTGCACACTAGAAGCACCAAGATATATTGAAAACCACATTGCACTCGAGGCCGATATTCACTGGCCGTGTACGATCGGATTTCTTCCGTATCCTTTTTGGAACGGAACGATCCGGTGAACCCTCGTGACCTCTGGTTCACGCGCGAACTTTAATCTAGACATGTGCGCGCTAGCAACACACCGTTTACCGATGCACTCTGCATCTTTTTAAACGTATCTTGGGCGTCATGTCACCAGTGATAAATTAAAGCCGCCGATTTTCCTTTTCTTTCACTTCTATCTCCTATCCGAGCGATCTCCGATATTTTCTTTTTACGAATAATTTTTTTCCCCCACCTCGTTTCTCCTTCAAAAGTTCTAATTACTATCGTGGAAAGTGGAGGATCGATTCGCAGGATCTTCTGGTCGTAATCGAAAAGAATCGGTCGCTAAAGAGACGACGAGAACGAACGAACGAACGAACGAATCCAAATAGAAGAGTGTTCCGTGAAGGAAAAGAACAGTACAGAAGCGAAGTAGCGAACTCGCGTGACAGCGACAGGCAGCTGGCGAAGCGTGTTGTATCGTGTTGTGCCGGTAAAACTCGATGAATCCTAAGAGCTTGCTAGCTTGTCAAGCACTGAGTCAGGAGACGCGCGTTCTCATCGCATATATGTCGACACGGAGGCCTCCTCCTCTTCTTCTTCTTCTCCTTTCTTCTTCGCTCTTTCTACCCTTTACTCTCACTTACCATCTCTTTCTCTCTTGTCCACGTATAGCGCCTTTTCTCTCCTCTGGTATCTTACGTATTCGCATGTAGAGCCCGAACGTGCACCCGCTGCCATAGACTGGCATCCACCTCCTCTTTCTCTTTCTCCACCACCACCGCCGCCACCACCACCACCACCACCACCACCTCCATCACCATTACCGCCGCTACTGTTGTTGTCGCCATCGCCATCACCACCGACAGCACCATTATTCCCATCTCACTACCACCACAATCGTTGCTGCCTCTACTGCCACCGCCGCCGCCGCCGCCGCCGCCGCCAGTGCCACCACCACTGCCATCTCTGCCACCACCATTACCACCACTAACAACCTTTTCCCTTTCCATAGCCATATTCTCCTCCTGTAACTCCTCGTCCTCTTTGCTGCCAGTTTCGCCTCCACCGCTGCCCCATTCTCGTAGCCACCTTAATACGTCTCTACCCCAAGCCCTTCGTTCCCCCTTTCGTCACGCACCCCTTCCCCGCCAGACCCTTTAATCAGGGAGGTTCACCTTTCTTCTCTCGTCCATCCGTTGCCTCTTTCTCCAGTAATCCAGCAATCTTTCATCCTAATCTCTTTTAACTTACCTTCGTTCCTTACGCTACGTTTCATTCCTCGCTCTTTGCTTCTCTCATTTCGCTTCTCCTTTCTCGTTCCTTAGTTTTACCGTTTGTTACTTTCCCCTATCGCTTTGAAAATCCACGATCGATGGGTAATTCGATGGATCAGCCCTACCTGCATCACGTCACCCTAAAACGTATCATCGCGATAATTAGTAACACGGCTTTCACAAAATTCACGTTGTTTCTTTGAGGCAGGTCGAGGGAAAAAATTGTTCAACGATAAGAACGGGAAGGACAATGCTTAAAATGTAAAAGTACATATATGTGTGTGTGTGTGTGTGTATGTATATAACAAAAAGAAATATTTTCATTCATCATAGATTTGTTCGCGTGGTTCGAGATCGTTGGAAATCGATCAGAAAATTTCACTCAAATGCTTCGATGCTTTTTACGAATTCGATCCTTCGATCCTTGTATTCGGGATATTGAGAATGAAAATAAAGTGAAGTTTCAAGGTCCTCTAACAAGCATTCGTAAAAATAGACTTAATCTCGTGTATTTGGCATAAGAAGAAATTTCAAATTCGATCGAATGCCTTACGCATTGCGATGCGTGCTAAATTTGCACGATCATGCCGAAAAAGTCGATTGAATTTTTCGATCGTCCAACGGATACGATACCAAAGGAGAAGAGATACGAGACAGAAGTGAAAAGGAAGAACGAGATAGATCAACGACTTCTTTTCCCGCATCTAAAATCCAAATCGACTTTCAAAACAATTCAAATCCTTCGCTGTATCAAACATCGCGCGCTGGTATAAAATGCATTACGTGATGCATTACAAAACAGTCAAATCGGCTATTTTTAAACCATGACGTGCACATTTGATAGCAGAAAGCAAAATGCGTGTCCCGATCAGCATATTCGGTCGTTGGTTTTTTAGACTTGAAAATGCCTTTTCTCCGCTTAATCGTACAACGATGCAAGTATATTTTCGAAGTGGATTTTTATACGTGTTGGTTTATTAAAGAGATAAAATTGTAACAGTTCGTGTATATTAAAATCACTTTAAATACAAGTGCAGAGATAGCGTATGCCGGTCGTAATCGTCGCTCGCTCGATGCTTGCTGTTCAACATTTTACGCTCGATATTCGTATTATATGACATATATATTGTATGATTCGCTATAATAACTCGCTATCAGGATCCGCTATAATGATATTCCTATAGAGCACGTTATCTATTTGTACTGACCGGTGGTATTATAAAAAGTTCGAATGTGACTCTGTGCTTGACGATACAAATAACAGCGATAATATTTTGTCCAGAGTTCGTTTACCTTTGAACCTAACAAACCAAAACAACGTTGACACAACAATACGGAGTCTCGTCCGATTCGAATTTTGACTCGTGTGCCGCTATATTTTTATTACCGTTCTCGTATAAGTAATACAACTGTCTAGGTCATAAAAGTATTGTTAAAGTAATTGGCCATTAGCCATAGAAAATTTTTATACATATAATAATAATAATAATAATAATATTTATCGTGATTCGTGTCCCTGTCCCAGGGAAGCACAGAATCAACTTGGTTTACGAAGATCCCTACAACCGCACGCTCCTCCGTGTCCAATGGACCAACTTTAAAAAATTCATTTACCTTCTTTCTCTCGTCGTCTTTATTTCTCTCGAACTATATACATTTACCTACATATATGTTTACGTATATATATCGCGTACGTTACGAATAACGTTTTCAACTTTTATTGCCACTCCACACTCGTTTCAACAAACGCGAACATTGCGCAATCTCAGCGCGAACAAGATCGAGTTGAGATTAGTTGAAAATGATCGCGACGAACGACCGGAGAAACGAAAAAAAAGAAAAAAAAAATAGGATTCAAGTGGCAGTGAGATCACAGAAACGCGTAAACCCCATCGTAGAATGTGGTCCACATGTTCCCCGTGACGTACCACACACGTTGCCGCTGTCGTCTATCATCGTAAGGACCGATCGAGGAGAGCTGTTACAGTATTATCGCGGCTACACTTGCACCAACAAAACCAATAACAGCAGGTGGGACGAAAAAACGGTCCCTGCTCCTTCACTTTTTTCTCCCTGGTGTATCGCGCTAACGAGCTACTTTTGGAAATCTTTCCTTTCTGCTCTGTGCCGTAAGCCTCCCTGGTTGCTACCCAACCGACAGCACCAATCGTCTCCGCATCTACGTTACATACGTTCCAACATTTTCAACGCGAACGCTCGTCCGTTGTAACGACGTTGTTCTCGTCTAGTGAAACGTCTATATTTAAAACGAAGCTAATACATTGCATTTTATTACCTAATGCGTATGCACGTGTATCGCGTTTGTTATGCTGTTCTTTTATAGTACGCCAGTGGGAATCGTATTCCATTGTTACGAAGAGATATAAGATTTAATTTAAGAAATAATCGATGGATTTCAAAAAATTTAATTTAACAGGAACATTGTGTAAAACGTATATAATATTCGTATAAATTCAACGTCATCGTAACATGCATCGCGGTCTCCCTTCCATTCGACGTTCTCCTATCATCGCGTCTAAACAAAAAATTACGATTCTATAATGGAATCTTCTACAATGAAAATCTATTAGGACGTTGTACATTTTTTTCGAGGACGAAACCATAACGTTGTATCGTGTTCCGCTGTGTACATTGCAACTGGTTTATCGCCAGATACGTTTCGTTGCGACGCACCGCTTGTTTTCTACTCTGTCTCGTGAATAAACATGCCGTCTCAATGAACGCTCTCGACAAATACAAGGTTCTCGCTGTATTACGCTACATTTCGCTATATTTCGCACAGTCTCGGGCTTGGAGAAAAGTCGATACAGCGGTGGTATCGTATCGTGGACGTTCTAAGGTTATCGAGTCGATCGATTTCAAAACTTTACACTTACACGCCCGAGCTAAACCTTGATCTTGCTTGTATATCGAAAACTTTAGGTGTAGGGAACGCGTTTTATCTTTGCTTCTTTGGCAACGGTTTTACGGCCGTCGAATTTCAACGAATCCGATTTATCAGCAACGATCGCGTCACACCGATTGAAAACGGCGCGCGATTGATATCGCGAAGGAGAGCTCGTAACCTGTCGATTCACCGATATTATTGATCGATGAATTATAGAGCAACACGGGCCAACTCCTACTATCCCAACCAATAAGAAAAACTAGAATGGATAGCTAGCGGGATAATTGGAGTTCACCCGTACTGTCTCGTTCTCCGATCAGTTCGGATAAACTCGGAGGATTGTTGATTTTCAAGTATCGTACAGTTCGTAATGTATCATCGAGTATCGTGGAGATGGAAACGCTTGTTAGAATATTAATCGGGGAATACCTTACGAGATGATCGTAATCCGAGTACTGTAAGTGTAATAGCCGGAGGTGTTGGAATAAATCACCGTGACTACCAAGTAATGCGTGAGCCTGTCCATTCATCACCGTCTGGACTGGCCGACGGTCCTCCTTTCCGGTAAATCGTTCTGCATTTTCGACGAAGAAACGCCTTTATTACGGTGCACGCACTAGCCCCCGCCTCCGCTATCTTCTCTTCCCTTCTACCAACCCCTTTTCCCTGTGGTACTATACTTATACCTGTCTAGACGAATGAATCATACGAGTATTTTGACCCACCGGCGTGTAGGTGGTACACGGAAAATTGGTCAGATTCCTCGTACGGTCTTCCAACGCGTACACATTATATCGTTTTATGCGATGGCTGCTATGAAATTCAAATTAACTCGAACCGATGCGACAAAAGGCACAAGTACTTGTCTGCCCTCCTTATGATCGAAGAACACGGTAAAAAGTATTCCCTGCAACATCGAAAAGCCTTTCCGCCGATTGAAAGAGCAGCGAGATTGGCGTAGAAACATTCGCAGACTGAAACAGAATTAAATTTCCCATAAATGCATAAAGATCCGCATCCGTGAAATCTCGATAATGTTAATAACGATGGACGACGGGATATCATTTCGTACGTGAATTATAAAACTTCTCCTAAGATAGTCTGTTCGTTGTTTACGAAATCGATCACTTATGTATTTGAAACGCTTTGATGTGAAAATTATAATAGGAAGCTGTTTAGCGATACTCGGGTTACAAAAAAAGTAGATTTCAGCAGCGAGTAACACGATAAGCACACACTTAGAAAACATGGCTTGTTTTAAAACGATACAGTTGCTACTAATTTTCTTGCGACCCGATTCGTTCCCATGGAATCACCAGTAGAGCATTTATGTTTCACAACGCTCTTGTGTTTTCGATCGTGTATCGCGTCATTGGAAAATTTCTTAGGCTGAAGGAAAACAGGGGAAAAATCTTTACTATCGAACGGGTTTTCTCGTTTTAGTTTTATGTTGAAATGTTCATATCAAACGTTTGATGAACCACGGCTGAACTGTTCAAAATACTTACGCGAGCCAAATGTAAACCTTTCTTAAACTTATTAGTGGCCGTATCGCGGTATGCGAGTTGGTAATGAGCGACAGACACCGAGAATATCGTTCGCGCGTCTTTCTCGTTGCTGATAAGTCCAGCTTGAAGAAATTTGACAATCGTGAAACTGTTAACACTTTGACATTGTGATAAAACAAAAGAATTCGGAAAATAATTATTTCTTTAGCGTTAGAACTTGCTGCATTTCTCGTGACAGATACAAAAACTTATACATATGTGATTTCTATTTATACAAATCGTCAGTGCGAGATGCGAATACTTACCAATTTGAGAAACAAGCTGTAGCGAAGAAACAATTCGACTGACGGTAGTTCTACTACCTTCTTGGCGAAGTAAGTCGATAATCCAACGTGAAATACAGAATTCCTCTGTTAAATTCTCAAAATATCGTTTTTGCGTGCTAATCTTCGGTATAAATTCGACGGTTCATAGGAAAGGAGGGAGAAACCAAAGGGAATGAAAACTTGAGAAATCTGTCGTATCGCATCCTTTTACCCTGCAATTAATAAAATCTTCGTGTCATTATTTAATTTGTCCTTTATTTGATTTACACGTGCGTCGTTAAGAAATATATGATTTCAAATACTATATAATATTAGAATGGCCGACATGATCGTCGATTTTCAGAGACTTCTTGTTTGACGCACGAAATCGTTTGTCGATTCTTCTCGCACTCCTTTATATAATATGTATATGTACGCAAAAGACACAACAGACAACTGTCGTCAACTTTACGTTTTTAATCGTCATTGAACGAGGACAAAGGAAATCTGTCGAGCACGAAATATACAACATTTCTCGATAATCGCCTTTCTTTCGTCAATTACGAACATTCGTTCGATAGTTGAACGAACATCAGAAAATGAAGATTCATGATATATTAGATCATGTTTAAATTATATTTATTTTCCTGACAGTTTCAAATGTTCCCAACTTTTTCTCATTGTTTTTTCCCATGTTTTTCTTTCTCCTTTTCTTTCTTCTTTTTTTTTTTTTTTTTTTTTTTTTTTTTTTTTTTTTTTTTTTTTTTTTTTTTTTTCTTTCTTTCTTTAATATCAATAGACAGTTGATCTTAAAATATTCGATTTTTAGACATCTGTTTGAACGACCGAGAACTGTACTAGCTGGCACTTGTCAAAGGCCAAGAAAACATTCGTTCAGCTATCGAATTTCATATGGCAAGAGGTATACGCATAAAGAAGTATCTGCTCGAAAGTTCGTAGCAACATTTTGAATTACGCTCGTTGGCTCGACGTACTGTTTCTATCCTATGTATAACTATATAGCATGTAGTTTGTTTAGAAAATTAAATTTCTTAAGCTTAACGCTAGAGCTTAACTTCCTGCCTGCAGAAATTACAGCAATGTGCCGTTTATAATCGCCATGGCTCATCGAGATCGGTGAGAATCGCTTCTTCAACACGAACGGAACGGAGAAGAAGAGTTCCAACTGAACAAACTGTTTCCTCGCTTACATCTCCTTTCACTCTTTAAAAATTTCTGCTCGTTGCTTGTAGGAACGATACACTGTGTCAATTGGATGGTAATGTGAATGCGTCTTTATATTCTGCAGGTATATACAAGCGTATTAAACGTGTTATGTATGCAGCGTGTAACATCATCGATGTTAATATCGTACGATCCGAACTGATAATACTGATTTCAAGTATAAAAGTGAAAAATCACTTATCACGTAGAAATGCGCGCTTTCGTTTATGAGAAAACGTCGATCAAGTTGGTCGGTCGGTTGGTTCGATGGATTGAATCGTCCCCAATGATCACGATGAACCACAGTGAATTAATTTCTTAGTGAAAAACATTGGCGCGTCGTGGCGCATTTCGAATAGTCGTGTAAGGAAATTTAACGATTCACATGGTCCTAGTGCCTTTCTAATCCAGCTTCGTTGCTGGCTTAATCGATTTTTTCAAACAAAAGGATCGATACATTGAACGCGCATAAGCCGACCTTCGATCGATGTTTGATTTATTCGAATTACGAAATCTCAAAAGTGACACGATCCTATTGAAATTACACTCGTTCGGCGCTTACTAAAAATGCATTTGAACTCGCGTATGCTCGACTCGTTGTGATTCCGACGTCTTCGAATAAATCAGCAGTGCGAATCAGCACATGGACGTTTAACATTTCATACCGGGTAAAATCACGTGGTCGCAACGGAATTCGTTGTGCACGTCGCTTCTATCTCTTCGACGTTTCTTTTATTCGTGAAAGGTTCGCGCTTCATGCATTTGCAACAGATCGCTAGCAAACCACGAATAACATTTGCCCATTCTCGTTCGCTTCATTCGCTACTCTCAACTTGTAAGCGAATAAAGATGAAAACGTCGAAGGAACAGGACAGTTGCTGTACAGACAGAAGCGAGAGAGGTTTCAACTTTTACAACGTAAACTCGTTTTCGTGATACACCGGCGATGAAGTTGAACAACACAAGTTCCACATTGACACAGACAATCCAGAGAGACGATGCATTACCACACTTCGCATTTGTGAATCGGATTCATTCGCGATTCTTCGGGACAGTTGAATTCGGATGCGAACTCCGGCAGATTCGAGAGTGACCCTATCACTCTGTATTTTGGTGGACAATGGGAATCTTTCTCGATTTGGAGAGCTATCGCCTCGGACATCACGGAGGAACACCAAACCTGGTAACGATAAATTAATTTTAATTAAATTCATCCCAGCTAATCCCGCGCCTCTTTCTTTAGCTTAATACACTTAATACACTTAATACGCTTAATTTCTTTCGTTCGTTTATCGTTTATTAAGATGATTAAACTTTGAAGATCACAGATGGAGATATATCAAGGACTATCTTTAAATAGTCAAAAACCAAGATATTCTGTCAGATCCAAAGCCATGGATATAAGATAACCGTTAAGACAACGACAACGGTTTACCTGGGCAAAATTCACGAAAAATAATTGTCGATGCGTCAGATTAAGACCAGGTAAAGGTAGCTGATCTTTGTAGCTTCTCGGCGTTGAGAGGTACGCGTGATACGCTGCTTTCAGACCACCATTGTCCGCGATATTTTCTCCTAGAAGAAAACGATTGCGATATCGTTAAACTGCGAACCTTTTATGCATTTGTATGAAACTTAAGAACTAAAAAAAAAAAAAAGAAAAAAAAATGCATAGAATACACATACAATAAATACTCGTCGTACTATTTAACGGGCAATATTTTAACTAGATTCTACTTTTTCAGTTGCGTTTGTAAAAATATGAACTTTCACATGTATACACATATCCGTAGTCAAATAATTGTAACTGACCCAATGTTTGCCGTCCGTTTACGTGTCGGCCGTGTATCTCAAAATTGCTGTACTGTTCCACGAAACACTCCGTTCTATTTTTGAATCTCTCTATCGTAGCGTTGTTCCACCATTGATGCAAGTTTCCGTGCAAGTCGTACTCCCTTCCTAGTTTAAGAAATAATCAATGGTCGATCGCATCGAATCAAACAAAATCAAAATGAAAATACAACGAAACCACGTTCATACGAACAAACGATTGCCATGCTCGATTTCGGCTATACAGATTTACGGCTAAGCCCTTGCCATTCGAAAAGGTCGAGCGTAACCTCAATCGCACGAACGTGTATTCTCCGTCTTGTTCGGATAAATAGGGTTCTGCTCTACTACCGTAGAGACATTTGCGAATACGTCGTACCTTGATCGTCGAATGCGTGGGTCAGTTCGTGTCCCATGACTACTCCTATACCACCAAAATTCAAGCTATTAGGATTCTCCATATCATAGAATGGACTTTGTAGGATACCAGCGGGGAAAACCATCTGATTTTTCGTAGGCCAGTAATAAGCATTCACCGTGGGAGGTGTCATTATCCAAGTAGTTTTATTCACAGGCCGATCGAGCTTCTCTAGATTTTTCCGCAAATTATACTTATTCACCCGTATATTATTTTGAAAGTATTCGTTTTGTTTAACTACCAAGTCCTTGTAACGTTCGTCGAGTTCATTCGGATGTAAAATAAAATCAGGAAAGCCGACCATATCGGTGATCGCGTTCGCTTTCTCCTCAGCTTTCCTTCTCGTTTCCGCGTCCATCCAATCGAGATTTTTCAGATTCTTGATAAAAGCTTTGCGCACCTGATTGATCATCTTCTCCGCCTGCAATCGATTAGATCGCCATTTAAAGTGGACATTGTACCAACGCGCGCTCCTCAGAGCACGTATATCTATCATCATTGAAAGATACTGAGTGTAAATTAACCATGGGTTTGCTCTTTCCATGGAAAACTTCTCTAACGAACATCGCACCGATCGCAAAACCCATCGAGTTATGCGTATCGCTGACGCAATAACGCCATTGCTCCTCGCGGCCTTCCGAACCGATCAAAGCTTTCCTCAGCCCCTTGTAAGCGTCGCGAAACGGTCTCGACAGGCAGGCAGTTAAAGATCTCACGGTTTGCCAAACCAGATAATTATTCAGTATCCTGTTTGGGAGAAAAGAGAAAGAGAAAGAGAAAAGAGTAAAAAGAGAAGAAGGTTGAAGGGTGAGAGGTAGAGATGGTTCGAAGCCTAACTCGTAGATTCACGAAACGCGAAACTTTTGCCAATTCTCGAGACCGTCTGTTTTACTAACAACTAATATCTGTAAGTCCCCAAGCGACAAATTTCGCCTTCAGAAAATCAAATTATCGCGAAATCGTGCTAATCGGGACGAGCCCCAAAGTGTAAACAGAAACTCAACTGACTCATTATTAGATAAATAAGGATATTTATATAAATTATTGTCCGGGCATCGGGAGTACGTCAAATGACATAAATAGCATGAAGTTTCGAGTTGAAAGGTTCCGAGAATAGTACGAAGTTTCGAGTTTCGAGGGTTCCCGAGGTTTCGAAAGGTCCCATCCCTACTAAAAAGTAAGAAGAGAATGACAGGATAAGCAATAACCAGCGTAGGCTTTCTAGAAAATACTTACACTTTCCCATCGTTCGTTTTGTTGTACTCTGATACCAGCTTGGACAGTTTAACGAAATATTCTGGTGCAAAGTTCACGATCTTTGTCTGGCCGGTTACTTTTTTATTGACGAGTTGCGTCGCATTTTGAAAATAGTCTACCCAGGACATCTAAAATTAATTGAATGGCTATAAAGATAATAAAGGTGCGGTGGGCACCTCCGTCGAGAGACTTATATCATCGTGACTACGTTTGCTTTTTTTTCTTTTTTCTTTTCTTTTTTTTTTTTTTTATTGCCTCATACCGTTTGTACAGAGACGTTCGGTTAATCGAGAATCTACTGAATTTATCGAAACTGCGAACATAATAATTTCACGACAAAACTGCGGCAGAAGCAGGAAATGAACGTGATAGAAACGCGATCCGAGATACTTACGAAAGACGCATTATTTTGCAATTCATCCAAAGACATCAAGTTGTAAAGCTTCTCTTTATCCCGGTGATCCTCCGGCGGTGTCATGATCCGCGCCAATTCCGTTTCAAACTTTATAACATCGTTCATCTGTTTTCTGGTCGAGTTCTTCTCACCGCCAAGCAGCACGCCTATCTGCAAACGTGTACGAGTACCTGTACTCGATTCACCGGTTACAAGATTACAAGGTGCCGAGAAATAATGGAATCGAGATAAACGAAACGTAAATCAATGCCATTATACCTTCGTCATGTATTCCAAATACGCAGCCAACACTTTACTGTGTTCGGTGACGTTCAGGTAATCGTCGGTGGTTGGCAGCGTTAAACCTCCTTGATCGATCTTGAAAGCGTAAATCGTTTCGTACAATAATTGTATTACACATATGATACATATGTATACGCCATTATACACTATATTATCGTGTTATTGTGATATACCTTATAATATATATTACATACTAAAATTATAACACCGTTATGCAATCATATGGGGTCGTTTTTGGAAAATTTATAGCGTTTTAGCGCGATAAATTCTGCATATTGCATATATATATATATGTATTTTTTTTTTGGCGAGATTTCTATAGAATTATTTCCAATTGAACTTTTGAAAGATCCATCCTGGTATCTTACTTGTATAATGTGTCTGCTACTATTTCGATCGTCTTCGTTTACCGCCCACGTAAATAAACCATCCATATTGTAAACATTTTGCAGAATATGCATACTGTTTTGCAACGACCACTCGCTTAGATTGAATTTCCCAGAAATGTTCCAGCCACCGATGGAATCCAACAAGTCCAGCATTGGTTTCGCGCCAAGCGATTCGATCGTGTCGTTCGCGTCCATACAGGAGAGGAAATAATATTTCGCTTTCTTCTCCGCCTTTGATTTCATTTCGGCGAATGGTTTTTCTACGTTAAAAGAGAAAAGAGAATGAAGGGAGAGTCAGAGCGCGCGAGTTTCAGCCGATTTCTATTTTACGATCGAGGCGCTTTCTGTGAAAAAGTAACGTGAAATTCGACCTCGGCGTTTCGAAACACCCTGTGTATTAACGCGTTTAACACAATCTATTATAGCCCTTTTTCCAAAAAGCTCCTTGGTTACCAGAAACCTACGAAGGGTTTCGCTTCGTTTTACCAAGAACGTTCTTTACAACCAGCTGATTGTCTTGCTCGAACTTATCGAACGTTCCCCACATGCTGTTTCCATCTGGTATGGGATTCTTCTTGATCCAACCACCGCACGCGTATTCGTAAAAATCGTTACATGGATCGACCGAATGGTCTATGCTATTTATAATGGAAGCGGCCACCGTGACACAGTGCTCGGTTAAACAGTGTGTACCATCTAAAACAAAATCAATCACTTTTCGAAAAATAGTAATTCGTACCTATTAACGGATTAACGATATACAAGTTACAGATCGTGCACTTTCCTTCGCCGATTTTACGGTATTTATAATTTGCGTGCGCGGGGAAGCAAAGATGTAACACGATAAGGGCAGCAACGACCAAAGATTCGTTTTTGTCGAAGTGGTCACTCGCTTCTAAGAAAACTCTACGCCTGATCTTTTCAGTTTTCTCAAGCATCGAAACCATCGACAGCGTATAGACGAATAGACTGGGACGAAGGCAGACGATGGCTTCGGGGCTTTCGGTCATAGGGTAACGCTGCTGGCGTGCTGATCTGCATCACCTCAAATTATACTCCTACTTGTATTTACGCTTCCGTATTAGAACATATTTTCTACCTTACAATTTATCCACGCGTTCCTCCCTTCACACGTCAAATAAGCTCAACAGCTTTTGTTAAAACTGTACGAGAATATCGTCCAAAGGTATACAATTGCGATTAGGAGATCAGTGACGATAGGTGACTTTTATACGGTAGCGATATCGATTCGTGCAGCGATGTTACGCTACAGTACTATGTTATCCTGCGACCGAAGGTCTCAGAATCGTCGTTGCACAGCTTACCTTCCTCGTGCGAAGTGACACGAAGTATTTGCGCTTCTTCCCAGCCGTTTTTGCTGCTGATGATTACCGACAGCATCACGACCATGAACAAAAGGCCCACGCAAATGATAAAAAGACATCTTTCGAGCAAGCTCCTAGCTCTCCACAACGAGATTCCCTAAATACGAAAAAATACATACGAATAGATATACAGACATAGCTACAGCGTGGCTCCAAAACGGTGCAAGTAAAATCGAGAAGCCGTCAAACGCGATTTTCTCAGAAACAAGCAACACCGTTTCGCTGTCTTGTATTTTCGTCTTGTTGCGAGCAACGGAATCTCTCTAACTTCGCTTGTACCACTTTAGATCCACGGTGTATTGTGCGTAACAACGTGTAGATTATTCTCAAGCATTCCTGCACTGTTATTCGCAAACTTGTCACTATAAGTATAATTAGAATCGTCGGTCGTAACTCGCGTTACGCGCCTTAATCGTGAATATCTATCGATGGATGACTTGAAATCTTGCAGCTACGTGTGTACGAGCACTTCGTTTTCTCGATTAAATTGCTTCACTTTCGCGTAGAAACCAACCGAATTGTATCTGATGTGCGTGGCCGACGTGCTGATGCCTTCACTGTTCAAAGCTACGGAACCAATGCTACTGCTGTCCTCGTCCTCGAACTCGGCCTGCTTGTACATCATCATCTAAGACAAGACCCATAAACAAGTTGAAACATCATCATCCAGAGACATAAATACATTTTATAGTTGCTAAATTTTCTTCTTATTCGTGATAGATATGGGCGTCAGTGTGCAAGGGCAAACGATACTTTTTTCTATAAGCGCTGACACGGAACGACTTTACCGAAGATAAAATAACGTTAAACCAGTCTCTCTTATTACACAATAGCCGTCGAATACCAGATAATGTAATTAATTACTGGCAAAGCTTTTTCGAAAGGTCTCGCAGTAAATCGAATCGAATCGAAACGAATGGAAACATCGCGTTACAAATTAAAAACGTGAACTGATCGAGAAAGTACATATGAGTATTTGGAACGACACAGAAGAGACGGCAATGTGAAAATTCTGTGGTGAAATTGCCCGTGGCGATACATTTTTAGACTAAAACTAAAAATACATAACGCCGAGCGAGCCTTAAATCGAAACAAACACAATTTGGAAATTAGGCGAAAAATACGATTGTTCGTCAGGAATCGTGTACAGAATAAACATACTGAAATCATAGACTCTAATTTTATCTACGGATGGAATTGAATAGAATCAGTGACGACGATATATTCGATCCCCCGCGATATCCTCCAATTTAAACGCAATTTGTATGATATTCGCAATTACGCTACATTACGCACGCCGATATTCCAACAACGAGGAAAGCTTCCAATGTCACCGTTCCGAGAACGAAAGTAAGAACAATATACGCACGTCTAGAAGCGTAGAAAATCTAGAGCGCGGTATAAAATTGATTAAATTGAATTTTCATCGCGTGTTAAAATCGTCGTATAATTGTATATTTAATCTTCGATCTTACTAGTTTTGTTCTATGACAGAAAAATGTTATTGAAATTTTGCAACGTTTCGCATAACACGCATATTATACTCGTAAAATGTCTCTACGAGTATTGGAATATTTTTGTGTACATAGGATGAGCTTTCTACTTGATTCGTTCGTGACAACGAAATTCAAATCGAGATCAAGTTGAGCATTGAATGAAAATACAACGCGAACAGTCGTCTTTCGTTACCCGACGTACAATTAATAGAAAGATACGTGGCAAATTTCCACTAAACGTGTAAACATGCATAAAACATCGCAAATATTCGTTACGCTATTTAAAAGGCTCGAAACAAATTTCCGATCAAGTTTCGTTTCTTCGATCGTGTTCATAAAAATGTGAATCTGCATAAATATCCGCAGTCTAACAATATTGGCTTAACAGGTTCCGACTGACCGAAAGTCTGGTTTTCCTTAAACGAAAGCGAGATCAAACAATGCTTGACGAAAAAGAGAAACGACGATGAGAGAGACACTTTGTGTGAGAAACACGACGAACGTTCGTGTTAAAACTGCAAGCTGGTTGCACGCGGCAACTGCACGCGTGCAAACATGAGGATCTGAAGAAGCGCGCGCACGCGTCTACAATCGAGTTGCTTGTTTCGTCTCTGACCTCCTAGCAGGAAATAGACACTTGTAGCCTCGTTAATACGATTAGAATGCTTTTCGTCTCGCATTGTGTTCCGCTATGTTCACGACACTCGCGTTTGAAGAAAAAGAGCTAGCCAGCCGTTTCCCTTTTAAAACAATTGTACGGCGAACAAACAAACTCGTCTGCAACCACCGTTCGATCTAATCACATTCCAGCTTAAACGTCGATGTAAAAGTCTGACAATTGGAGGACTCGTAAAAACCTCTGTTCAATTTCAATCTTTTCAAATAAGGTATCAAATTGAACGTACAGATTGCCTTTTACGATATCGATTCCACCACATTTTGGCTATTATTATTTAAATGGGTTGACAAATTCAACGAGAATCGTATTTGTTACGAGCGTCCTGCGTACACGAGCTCTTACTCACTAGCTGTGCGACACGATAATTTTGATAATACCTTTTATACTGCGTATTTCTGCGTGTCGTACGATGCTAATAGAACGTATCAGTGGCATAGTATTATCAAGCGATAAAACGAGAGGAACATTGTTCAGACACGCGCGCGTACAATATACGTACGGACATACAGATAATACGCAAGATAATATCAGTGATCGATTATGTTTACCGTGTACACGATCGTCTTGCGTGAAATTCAGCGCTAAAATATACGATTCATAATGCGCAAACCGATCCGCAGCTTCTATCTTCGCGTCTTCAACTGCAGCTACGGTATATAAAAGTACGACGTTAACATTCGGAAGGGCGGAAAAAAGGTAAAACGTAAGCAGGAGCCGGTGAACCGTGTTTCCAGCATCGATGGAATCGATTCGATCGAAGTTCATCCGTGTCATCCAACTCGGACCAACTTTCTCCCCATCAGTATTTTTAACGCGTACAATCACTCACCTTCACCGACATCTTGCCCGGCACGATCGCGTAATCACCAATTCGCGCACTATCACTTACGAATTTATCGATTCACTCCGCCGAGGACGAATCCTAGCTTCGACGACGAGAGGGTTTCCGACAGGCAGGGAGAAGAGGGAAAGACAGTGCGATGGAGCGGAACAGAGGCGGAGAAACTCAGTAGGAGAAGACAAATGGATAGAAAATTAAATAGAGGAGAGATATTGCTCGAAACTATACCCTCGAAACTATAGTCCTCGAGATTATGACATTTTCCAGCGTTTTCCTCGGCCCAGCCGCTATATCGGCGTTCCTAACTTTCCGTGGCTCTCTCTTATGGGGATGCTTCCACGCACCTCAACCCCTCTACCTATCTTCTCACGATATTGATTTCCTCCCGGCCTCAGTGCACCTGCCATCTTTTACCGTCGCGTCGCCTCGTGCCGGTAACTACGCCGTTTACCATCCTAATCTAACTATAGTGATCCTTTTCCAATTCCTCTCTATCTATGCGAATTTGACAAGAAAAAAAGAAAAAAAAGGGAAAAAGAGGCGTGTCGTTTTTCCAATCAATAGTATATTGGTTTCGTAGGAACCAGTTCCTACGAAAGCCTATTCTTGTTTCCGTTTATTCTTCTCTCTCTCCCTCTCTTCCCTCTCTCTCTATCTCTCTCTCTCTCTCTCTATGTATATATATATATATATATTCACTAGAGATTGAAGTAATTTGCTTTTTGCGCAATCGGTAACGCATTATCATGCAGGTAACAATAAGTTTGCACGTCTACAAACACGATTCAAGGAAACGATTTGGAAGAGCCATGGAAATTGGTAAACTTTCGCAACTTGAGATGATGCTAGTAAAGAATCACTTGCGGAAGTTAATGTTCGATTGTAAGAAGGGTAAAGATTCGATGGAAGCACGTAATTTGAACAAAGATGCGTGTAATTCGTATGAACGAGGAGACTGAACTGCAATATTTAAATTGCATTTAGCGGAAGAGAAGGAAAGGCAGAGATTCGATGCGGAAAAGTGTACAGCTTGTTACTGCGAATAATTAGTCGACTAGGACTTTACAGCACGTTCGAAACGATGCTCCATTCTTTCTTGATTCTTGTTGCTTTACACGGATGAAATTAGATGAAATTCAATCGGCCGACTTTAAAAAGCCGCTTACGTGAATAAATATCTTGTCTTTATTTCAGCAAAGACAACCCTTTTCGTGAGGTACAATATATCTTACAGTATATTAATACGAACATGATTGCACGTTACGGTGAAAGTGATCATTCGGACTGGTTATCGATCGTTAAAGCTATAACACGCAGGCTACGCACGCACGCAAAATATAGTGTTTCCTGAATCTATAGAAGACCCCCGTAATCCGGAACGATAGTAACTGGCCACGTTACTTTATACCTTATGCGTTATTTAATTAGCATTTTATTTAATCGGACTGTTAAAATAGCTCGTCCATTTGGATCGATTACAAAAAATAATTATGCATGTATGTGCATGCACACGCACGCGTTTTGTGTATGTAATTTTTATTTAATTATATATAATTTTAATTAATAATACTATATATATATAATATATGATATATGATATATATCATATATATATATATCATTATATTTCTCCTCTGTTATGAGATCGATCGATTTGCCGTACTCGACATTACCTTATCTAACGGACTCGTTATTGGCACGTACACTGTTTTCTTTGGACCGCTGTTACAATCGAAAACTTTTGAAATCAGAGACTTACAAACGCGATGGTACGTCAAGGCGACTTCTGCTTTCAGCTGCATCCGTCGTGTTGCGAAAATAACTGCAATTCCGACGCGCAGCTGTCGTCGGACAAACCTGCCTAAACTGTTCCGTCTATCCGCGGCAAACGTGCTTTCTCCTTTCAAGATCATGGGAAGGATACGACGATAAGTTCATTTTTATTGATTTTCTCGTTGTTCGGTGGCCAACAAGAAAAGTGTCTTGTGAAATGAGACGAACGTATACGAAAGAGAAGAGCAGATAGAAGCTTCTTGAAAACAAATGATAAATCCGTGACGTTGCTCAATGATAGGAGACGAATGGCACGATACTCTGATTTCATTAATACTAAACACGCGTAATTTTACGTTATTAATAATTTTGTTAAGTGGTCGACAAGGTAACGAGAACGCAAAGTCTGAGAAGGCATGCTAAATGTAAAAATCGATTCTCTATAAAAATGTGATTTGCCAGGTTTATCATTTGTCCGACCTTGCCACTTTTTATACCGTCAGTGACATTGGCTCGCGCGATTCGTTCTTACGATCTACGTATATTGAGAATTGAAAAGAACAATAACCGATAAGTAAAAGGAAAGACATTTGCGAGATATCGTAATCCGTAATCCGTAAACCCTTTTCGGATTCGAACGTGTAATTTATCTATGAGATTTGACATTTCACTGGATCTCTCGCGTTTCGTACCATCGCCTACTCCGTCCTCGCATCCTTAGCTTAGTCTATATCCTCGAACATCTCCTTTTAGCCTCTGGCCCTTCATCGGCCAGCCATTTGCTTGCAAACAAACGCAGCAAACGGACGCAATCGTACACGCATGCACGCACGCACGCACACGTGTATGTACCATCGCTCAAAAGTAACCGGACACTTTTACGCAAGAATATAATTTAATTAAAAAATATCAAGCTCAAACACGATGTACGTCGTTTCTTGTTGCGTTCATGTTTACAAATACATGGCATAAAATATAAAAGTTAAACGACTTTGGATGGTTCTATCGTTACGAGGCGTAATATGTATACCGTTCGTACAAATTGACTAGAATGTTCGGATACCTGCGAGCGATAACGTACATCTCTCGTTCTTCCGATCCCATCTGACAATGCAGAGTAATAATAAGAGAAACTTTTTCGCGGCATATGCGCATCTTAAAATTAGTAACGTGTTACACGTAGATCGAGTTGCTGCGTTTCGAAGGATATCGACGAAAAATCCTTAAACGTTCACGGAATTGTATTCACGTGCGCATGAAAGAAATACGCAACAGGTAAATGGTGTTCGATCGAATTAGAAAGCAAGTAAGCTACGCGGTTCCTCCGTTTGAAAAAGGGAATAGAACCGATCTCGTCAAACACCATCTTGATTTGTAATATCTCTGTTGAAAATACGACATACGAAATAGTCTATAATAACGTTTAACCTAATAATTAGAATTAGAAACTGTTCGGTGGCATTGTAAAGTACGACGTTCCGTGCGAAGATTAGAAAAAGGTGTGCTAACGTGTTATTGGCATACCGATACGTTTACGTAGGACGATTAAGTACAGCGTCGAGCGACGCCCTTGTGCGTAATTGGAATTGGTTGAGCTCGTTCGTAAAAGGAAGGAAAAAGGATACAAATATAATCGAGTATTTGTTAATTAACGATTAACGTTTACAGCTCGGAGCCATCGTTCGAGCGAACAGGACATTGACCGAAGATTTCTGGCAGTATCGCGTATCGTAAAAAACGAGATCCAATCGTGTCACGCGTTATTGCGTTGCACTAACGACTGTTAGTAGATAACAAATTATCCCGTAACCGATAAATAATCGAGACAAACTGAACAGTGTCAAATATGGTCCCGTGAGCCTTTTGTTCGAATTCGAGAATCTGACGCATAGCTATACACGCATATATATATATATATATATATGTATATATATGTATACATATATATATATATATATATATAAAAGGAGCGAAAAAGAGAGAATAATAATAGTATATGGAATGTGTATTGGAATATAGACAAACGATAGATTAAGCGTTGTTTGTCGTTCGATAAACGATCAACCTTAAATCCGAAAATCGACAAGTTTCGTATTTAAAAAGAAGAACATATAATATGACGCGACGCTCTCTTGATTTCGTTATATCGATTACAGGAAAACTTTATGAGATAAATCGTTAACACGATCGATTTCGGACTAACACGATCGTACACAAATACGCGTGAATCAATAACGTGTAGAAGAATAAGCATTACATATACGCGTAGTACGATAGCAAAGTATTCCATAACTGCTCAGTCCAATGATTTCGATCTGTCTAATCTAAATTTACTTTCAAGATCAGAATTTGTACTAGTATTTACGAGACGTGAATGAGACTGTTCGAGTTTCTCGATATTCTCCGTCGAGAGAGACGCGCCGTCGGAACCGAAACGCTCTAATATCACATTATTGGATGGATTTGATTGAAAAGAACTGGCACTAACGTCGGCCCCCTCTTCCAATGAGCTTACGTTATGGGATACATCGACGGATGCTGTGGCTGGCTCTGTGTTAATAAGTCCGTCACAGGAATGGGGCAAAATTCTCGAGAAAGCCCTTTGAACGGAATATTCCTCGCATCTTTCTTTATCGGCGTATCTGCCGCTTGCTTTTAAAGAACCGCCGTACACTCGACGACTCTTTGCCAACTCGGAATCGAAATTTTCCAACCAATCCACTGATTTCGAATCATCCGACTGATTCTCTTCGATTTTAAGCGGAGAAGCTGAGCCCGCCGCCCCTCTTACCATCGATGTATTTTCTCGTTGTTCTCCCACATTTTTCTCCATAATGTCATCCGTATCTCTGTTTACTTGGCTACCGCGTGCTTTGGACGTTGAACGATCGTCCGACTGCCAAATACCTTGCTCTCTGCTACTGCCAGCCGTACAATCGACGTTTACCATCGCATACCTTTCGGCGTTCGGCAATCGGTAACTTTGATTCTCTGGATCCGACGTGTCTGACGACTTGTCCATTGGATACGGAACACAGTGTATGGAGCTAGCTTGATACAGAGGATTAAAGGTATCTCTAGAAACGAACGGTTGTTCCTGATAGGCGAAAGGAATGCATACATTTTGCCTCGTACTTTCGTCTGCGACGGCGCAATACGGTGGGAAATGCGCGAATGGAATATCTTCTCGGCCTTCGAGTTGCCGAGAACTCGTACCGCCACTCGAGTATTGCGTGTTCTGATCCAGACTGTTGTTCAATCTCGTAGAGAAATTGCAAGTATAAGAGAAGCATTGGGACACGTTCGAATTCGCTGGCGCGACGAACGAACTCGATCGCGCGCTCGCCGATTCCGGTGACGTCGCGTTTGATACCTTACCACGTGTCTGAGCTATCACAGTTTCGTAGCTTGGAGGTGGTCCGTATAATTGGTAGTACGGACAGTTCGCATCGTTCAACATAACGCTCATGTTCTGATAATGGCCCGATGTTGTCGCATTACCGCTATAAGCGGGCATCGCTCCGTTTCTTTGGGGGCCTAAGAACACAAATAAATTGATCAACATCGAATACGCCGCTATTATTTACCAGACAAATGTACACTCGCCTTTCCACATACGATGCAATAATACAGTGTTTCTCGCAGAATTGTACGTAATACGAGCCCTCTGCCCTTGACACGTTGACCCCCGAAGAGAACTTTGGGCTCGCGCGTTCGTAGTTCTAGTCGGAATAGCCGATGCAGCCGCTCTGTATCTCCCTTGTAACCAATATCGATACCACCAGCCACCGCCGGAGCATACCAGGAACATAATTATTACCAGTATCCTAACGAACGACGAAAAATCGTGAGAATATTGTAAAAATGTTGCATCTTCTTTAGAGATGTCGATCAGAATGATCTGTGAAATTGTTTTGCGCACCAATAATACCATAAATGATGAAAATGTAGTCCTGGTGACACGCAACAACCAATACCGCAACAATATTCGGTTCTAGAACACCTAAAATGAATTTACATGTAATTACACGTTCGTTCTTCCCGTCTTTCTCTTCCTCTCTGAACATCCTTTCCTTTCTTCCATCTTCTCTTCTTCTTCCTCTTCTTCCTCTTTCTTTCCCCTTTCATTAGCCCTCCCTCTCTCTCTCTCTCTCTTTCTTTTTTTTTCAATTACGTTCATTAGTCGTCTTTCGTTTTGATTATTTGAGAGAGAAAAAAAAAAGAAAAGAAAAGTTCCCCCTTTTTGACTTACTAAAAGATAAACATAATTACGTGTATGACACTCACTCATAGTATTTTGTTTCTCCAGGCATTTCAGAGGCACAATACTTTGCTTCTGCCTGAAACAAATAATGCGTTTTAAATAGTGTACCAACTTACAATCCACGCTTACATCCACAGATGTAAATTATAGAAATTAATCATAGGACTAGAATAATCATTATGAAATCATTAAGAAAGGAGCAATTTTTTGGCAAATCCTATCGAAATAGGAAGCAAACGCTTGAACGTTGCAATCCACTTCTCGCAGTACTCCCATTTTGGAATTTCTCCAATTTAGAATACAGAGGATAACTTTTCGTTTGATATTTCCTGTTAAATGGTATCAAAAGTGAACATGCTGAAACGAAAAATATCCACTCACGTATATCAAACACTTCGACGTTCCGGCGAATATCGCCAGCTTTCTCTTCGTATTCCGTACCATTTTCCCAATTAATATTTACACCTTCGTTCTCAGTAAATAAAAACCGTACACTCTGGCAAATTGTTTTGATATAATCACCATTTCGGTCCGACTATCATGTGCACACAACATTGCACACCACTTATTGATTTCAATTTCGGAACTTTACAATGACGTCATCGAAAACAGGGTTGCCAATATGAATAAACTAAGCTACAGTACATAAATTAAACCAGAAACCAGATGCTACTCAAAAGGTATAACAGTTACCATTCCCTACCAACAATTGAACATCGTTCGATCACACAGCTCGTTTGTAGTTCGACCACAAATAGTAGAGGGCACAACTATAATAGACTAGCTCGTCCATGGCATCTGATTTTTTACACGATCGGTATTTCAGACATGTGACACGAACTCCATTATTGTTTGCGTCTGTCGTCAGATTCTATCTTATAGGTTAGTTCCAGTATTTATCAGTTTACGAGCGGGACAACGAAATTAAATAATGTTATAAAGTTAAAATTGATCAAACTTTAATCATCTTTATCAAAATGGCTAATACCCTGGCTAACGTACCTGTGTCAAAAATTATAAAGAACAAAAGCAACTTCGAAGATGAACCCAAGAAAAAGAGTCGAGAAGATTGGCGAAAGGCTAAGGAATTGGAAGAAGCGAGAAAAGCTGGTACAGCACCGGCTGCAGTAGATGAAGAAGGCAAGGATATTAATCCGCACATTCCACAATACATTAGCGCTACGCCATGGTATTTTGGCGCACAGGTATGCATTAACCTTTTTATGAAATCGATGTCTCTTTTCATAGTCAGCAAACGTAACTTATACATAATATTTAAAGGGGCCTACTTTGAAACATCAAAGGCCGCAGCCTGAAAAGCAAAAGCAGTACAGTGGTATAGACGAATGGTATAAACGCGGTGTAGATTCGTCAAAAGTAGCAACAAAGTATCGTAAAGGAGCCTGTGAAAATTGTGGAGCAATAACTCATAAGAAGAAGGAATGTATGGAACGTCCACGTAAAATAGGTGCAAAATTCACGAATGCAAATATAGCACCGGATGAGTTTACTCAGCCAGAATTATCTACAGACTATGACGGCAAAAGAGACAGGTCGTTTATCTTGAGCTTCGCTCGATACAATACATACTGAGATACTTGATATATTTTGGATATAAATATTAATATAAAACAATATTTTTAATATATCGATTTAATGTAGGTGGGCTGGTTATGATCCTTCGCAGCATAGAGCTATTATCGAAGAGTATCAAAAGATCGAAGAAGCAAAACGGCAAATGCGTGCAGAGAAGTTAAACGCGGAGGAGAATGATGAACAGGATTCGGATAAAGATGAGGACAAATATGTCGACGAGGTTGATATGCCTGGAACAAAAGTAGATTCTAAACAACGTATTACCGTTAGAAATCTACGAATTAGAGAAGATACGGCAAAGTATCTAAGAAACTTGGATCCAAATTCGGCATATTACGATCCTAAAACGAGATCCATGCGTGACAATCCTTATACCGGCACAGACAGAGAGTATGCAGAAATTATTTTATACATTCCGTTATCTACTGAACTACTCTTACTTTCAAAAATACTAAAGTAGCTGTATTCTGTTTCAGAGTGGATTACAAAGGTGAAAATTTTGCGCGTTTCTCCGGAGATACACAACGACATTCAAATGCCCAATTGTTCGCATGGGAAGCGCACGAAAGAGGTGTTGACGTACACTTACTCGCTGAACCCACTAAATTGGAATTACTTAAACAGGAATATGATAAGAAACGCGACGAGCTGAAAGATAAAGCTCGTGAAAGTATAATTAATAAATATGGAGGTAAAGAACATCTCGATGCTCCTCCGCCTTCCCTTTTACTAGCACAAACAGAACAATATGTCGAGTATTCCAGATACGGAAAAGTACGTATACTCATATATTATTAGGCTATGAAGGTTAATTAAATTATATTATATTTCATAGTTTGTATTTATTTACAGATCATCAAAGGACAAGACAGGCAAATAATTCGCTCCAAGTACGAAGAAGATGTATATCCGAATAATCATACTTGCGTTTGGGGCTCTTATTGGCATGCTGGCAAATGGGGATACAAGTGCTGTCATTCGTTCATAAAAAATTCATACTGTACAGGAAATGCAGGTAAAAAGACAGCCGAAGCAGCCGTTGTTGAAATTAAAAGAACAGTGAATGAGGAAGAAAGGTCTAACGAGGAAGCAATAAATTCATCCGATGAAAAATCTGTAAGCAATGATACATCCTCGGATGAAGAAGAGAAGGTATTGAGACCGATAAAATCGAAATCATCTAGAAGGAAGGAGAAGAAACAAAAACAGAAAGAAAAACGAAAGAACAAGAAGAAAGCTGCTAGGTTACAGGAGCAGGATAAATTGCAACAAGCATTGCAGAAAGAGGAAGAAAGACAAAAGGAAGCGGAAAGGCTGCTACAAATGAATGAAAGAAAACGCCCTTACAATAGCATGTACGAAGTTAAGGAACCGACAATGGATGAGATCGAAGCGTTTCAAATGAAGCGACAACGTGAAGACGATCCGATGGCGGAATTTCTTAATAAATAGCTTTCAGCAGCTAATGAAATTCATGTAAATTTTTTAGCTTTACTAAAATTTATTATGTATAGATCTAAATTGAAAATTAGATATATATAGAATTGACTCGTTTTATATAAAAATGTAATATAATATAAGAGATTAAAAAGCGGATATCGGAATTTAACGTATTTAATAAAACGTGAACAAAATTGTTATACTATTTTCTGTTATGAATCGAAGTTCATCAGGAATGTAACAAATTCTTATTCGATTGAATTGCTTTTTTATTTTATTAGATTTATTTTGTTCATTGAATTATTTTATTAGATTAAACAGGTTAGATTATTAAATTATTAGTTAATTTAGCAGATTTTATCTTCACAAACGTATTACCGTGCTCGAACAGGGCAGCCATGCGAAAGCTAATATGTATCAATGCATCATTCTCTAAAAAATTCTGACAATCCATAATCCAAATTGCTAAAAGAACAACCGCGATGTTATAATTCGCAACTCTAATACCAACCATGATCAGTCTCTCGCAATTCAACACTAATTCAAACCATAATTAACCTCTTGCAATATTGATACAAAAACCGTGATTTGCCCAATACGGTGGTGAGCCGACATGTATACCGACCAAAAAGAAAAAGAAAAAGAGAAATACTACTATTACTGCTACAAACACTACGAGCGAGCATAGTGACAAAATAGTAACGAGAATGACTTTCCATGCTTTGGATTTGAATCCGAAATTCAGAGGATGGAAAGCCATTAGTAGTTGCCCTCTTCTATGACAAATTTACTGCGTCTCTTCGGCTCATAGCCTTTTCTTTCTTCGGGCGCAATGCCCGCTGAAACGTAAATCTATCTCGAGTCCTTCTAATCGGAAAACAAAAAAAAAAAAAAAATGCGAAAATTTAAATCAAAAAACTAAAAATTTAAATCAAGCGAACATGGATGACCAACGATCATGGATCATAGCTATCTTTTCTCATGTTCATGCTCGAGCAATATATAAACGTTCGTTTCGAAATCTACTTCCTACTGACGATCACGACCGTGAAATTCGAAAAACCGATAGGCAAAAAGCCTAAGCTGAGTGGCATGCTCCAACTCTTGTTCCCAGCTTCGCCGTCGATTTTTCAAATCAAATTTCCTGAAACAGGTTGGTCACGTCACGCTATCCGACCAGAGACTGTGCCAACCTGCCCGGCCCTGCCTACTTATAATTAACACTCACACCAGAGAGTATGCTACCTATCCTACCTGGCCCTATATTTAAAAAATAGCAAAACAGACAACACACCAACGCACTCACTCCACGGTTCTCACGCATAGGTCCACTATATACACATACACTAGAGAGAGATGTCCCGGGACGCCTCCGACACCCGAGTTTCGCATACAATCTTCACACTCTAAAGTACGTACCGTTTTCCTGCAATCGACTGACGATGGCTAGCGATCATTGCCAAAAAATATTCTGTATATTTCAACTTTAATCATCCAAATATATTTAAATCTCAATTTTAATTAAATACCCACAATCGTATATAATCCTGTATATGTATATCATCTAGAGAAATAATTTTACTAGAAGAGATCGTCGTACTTTAATCAATTAATAATCTTTTTTGTAGCTTAATACTGAGATTAGTAATATTACTATTTATAATTTGCTATACATATTTATCAGCACTGAATATTTCCAACGGTAATTGGATTCATATTTCTGAATTCCGTCAGTATTTCAGGATTATAATAAAAAGCAAAAACGACGCGATTCCACAGCCTAACCACCATACACACACAGTGGAAAATACGTCGTGCACAATACGCTAACGCAGCGTCAGTCGCTGAAAACATTGTTAGGCTTGTACAGACTAATCGTCATGCCCATTGCCTTCTTCCCACCCAAGAGGCACCTGGGCACGTGAGTGAGATTCTGGCAATGAACATGGAAGGGGCTAAACCTGAAAATTTTATGCTAAAAATATGATTAGCTTATCTATTATATTTTGTATCTAACGGGCTAACTTGATTTTGCAGTCTAATTTCATTTTAAATTTTAATAATTCTGTACTTCATTCTACTTTATTATTTCACTGAACAATTAAATTGTTAAACTAAAATGAAGGCAATTAACGAAGAATATACGTACCTATCAAACATAAATTAAGATTCAATGCAAGTAATATTTATATCAATGAATAACAATAACAATTGACTCTAAATGAACTCTATTAATCGAAATATCCTCAGGCGATATCTTTATCAAAACACATCTTTGAAAACACAAAGGATCGTTCGAAACTTGTTTTGATTCTGAAATCTGCCTGTCGCGAGGTGTCTTCTTGCACGTGAAATTTTACACCATCTGTCTTAACGGCCGGACAAAGTTAGTCTTTAACATACCATATACTTTCATATTCCTATATTCTGAATTTCACTGAAATTATACTGTATATGCTCAAATAATAAAACCGCCCCATTATAAAGTAAACGATTAAAATAAATATCATTTATAATCTTTTATAATTTTATTATAATCAGCATTATAATAAGTTTAATTATAATTGAATTTCCATATTAACGAAGCCTGAGGATGCCAAACTTCTCCGCTACAAAATATTTCAACGAAGTCATTTCGTTCTTTATTTCAATATTCATATACATTCTTGTATGAACATTTGATCTTCATAAATAGTCACATTGAATACAGTTTGATTTTGTAAATGATTTTAGTGAATATATTCTGTAATTTTTAATCGTATATAAGTATGCTAATTGTATATAAATATGTTAATACATTATCATCAACATTAAAAAACGCGATGTAGGAGAAAACCTGCCCTGAACTAATAAATAAAACACAGACAAGAAAATGTTACTACTCACGAGTATAATAAATACCCGCGGTCACTATGCTCGTCAAAAATTCTACGTGATACAACCGGTCAACCCGTGTCGATTCGGACCTTTCATCCTACCACATGATTGAGCGACCAGAGGAACAAAAATGCATGCGACTCACGATTAGATGCGAAGAACGTTCTCGTCAATATCAGTCAGTTGTAATCCAAGGAATGTCATTACCAAGCTGCCATCATATTGGAATCACCGATTTCGATAGGAAGAAGTGAAGGCTGGAAGTAACCTGTAACAAACGATAGAATATTGTAATTTCTTCTTAATGACAGTATTAATTGTTTTCAAAGTTTAAGATAATAAAATATTGATTCGTATTGAGCAAAAAATTTTAATAATAATTCAATTCAAGAATAGAAAGTTTACGCCTGTTAAGTTTTCAATCAAATGCTATTTTTTAATTAATAATAATTAATGTAAAATATAAGGAATAGGATTAAATGAAGTAAATAAAAGGTTACGAAGAAAATATGTACTGCCCTTTCAAAATTGCGAATTAATTATTATACGTTTATAAAAGATAAAGAAATATCACACCGAGGAAATCAAAAAATATATTCCCTTATTAATATTTTGTCAAAGCTTTTGAATAAATTGTCAAATATTTGTGAATATTTCATAAATAAAATGATTTGTAAGAATTGCCCGCCAAGCTAAATGTCCGCCATTAGTGTTTTAAATATATCGACATAAAATATGGTTGGCTTTCCTTGTCCGTTAAACAAAGCTGCGCAGCAAGAAAAGACGCGAAGTGCAGAACATGTTCAAACCAGCCTATGGTGGTGCTCTTTTTCGAATACAATAGAAACTATTAAAAACTATTGAAAAAAAGCGAAATGACAACCAAAAGTATTACCAAATTTCCATGAAAAAATCACAAATTTATCATCGACCACCGGGGTGTCCTTTTGAATTTCGCGGCATCTTTTTGAATTTCGTAGCGTCCTTCTAATACCTCGAAATTTATCTCGCAATCGAGCAATAATCTGCACAAAAGAAGACGAAAACATTAGGACAAATGTATAAAAAGAACAAATTATATAAAAATGAAACAATGATCAAGATTGAACTGCGTCTTGGAAACTATGATATGAGTTACCGGCAAATGTAACAACCAAAAAGATGGTCGAAGAAAAGGAGATAATCAAATAATGGATTATAACGATTATATTAAATAAAAATATATGATAATTGGACGAAATTTATCATTAGCGTGAGTTTGAATTGTGAAAGAATCATTATAAAAATACCACGTATGTAGAGAAATAAATGGACACCTGTCACAGAGTGACATCGTACACGCCTAATCGCACCAATTTTCGACACTAAACTGACTCCCCCGCGCCGTAGCGAATTTCGGTTGATGAGGAGTGGGAGGCCCTGTAACAAGTCACTCAACTCGTTTACGAACATGAATCGTTAAATTCTTGGGAAACCTGTGCTGAAGGATAAATAATAAATATGCTTTCGATAAAACGACTATATCAAATAAAGGAATAAATTGCAAATAAAGAAATAATACATTGAATCAAAATGCGAACAGAATTTACGGATCTGAGATGTGGATATCTGCAATTAGTAATTTAATATACGTTTCATTTTGATTAAATAAAATTGATTAATTAATATCAACTCTTTAAATGAGAGATTCTTTAATTTCTCTAAATTGCAACAATATAACATAGTAATTCTATTGATGAGTTTCATTTAAAAATTATTATCGCACGTAATCGGTTCGTGATAAGATAACCGTGAGACTGCAATGAATCAGACATAATATCATTCATAAACTTTATTGCAAAATGAATTAACTTTACTAAATAAACTTCATTAAAATATCATAGAACGAACTAACACGTAACATAATATTTAATATATACGTAATTTATCCTAGCATTAGCTTACAAGTAAAGTAACTTGTGCATAAAAGTTTAATAAATGATGTTTAATTTCAAGTAATAGGATATTCTTTTCTAATTTTTATAAATGTGTTATTTTCAAATTGCAAGGAAAAAGTTAGTTTGTAATTGTTGGACAGCGAGAGTAGCTTCTTGGATTTAAAAAAAAAAAGCCATTATTTTACAAGCTTAATCTTATTATCTGCTGAAACAAATAAAATTTCACATCATTATGGATGTTTTCTTTTTTTTTCTTTTTCTTTTTTCAAAAATATAATATGCCTATTTCTAAACGATCTTATTCATATACAGCTACATATTTATTACCTTGTTACACATGAGAGAATTTTAACATAGACAGAACTCCATTTCTTAAAATTACAATCAACTGCTAACATTGGGTTAAAAAAGGCATATAGAACGTATATATATATTTATATATATATATATATATATATAAAGAATGTTTATTAAATCATAGTTCTTGTCTTTTCTATTCGTACAACACAGTCTTCCACTATCGATTCTTGATTCCTTGCAGCATTTGTTTCATTTTTTGCTTGGTTAGACATTAAAGTATAAGTAATTTTGAAATATTTCTTTAAGAGAGACGCATGAACTCGTCGAGAAATACAATAATAGCAAATACAGCATAATGTGAGAACGACAACTGCTCCAAAAATGGTAGCCCTGTGAATATGATCTTTTATTATGTATTATATTATATTATATTACATTATATTATATTATATTGTATTATATTGTATTATATTATAAGATCATCAAACATACGTTAAAAATAAAGAATTAAAATCAGTTTCATCACAGCAAACATTGTCACCACAACAATATTGCTGTGATTCGCATAAACCCCAAATGCAATAATGCGGTGAGCTCTGAAACAATATATATAAAGTATATTTTACAATGTTTATTTAATTGTATGTTCACACATTAAAAAACTACACAACAATCATCACACAATTACAGTCTTTACTTGGTACTAGTTTCTAATAAAATATACAACAATAAATGTAAAACCTTGAAATTACCATCGAGGAAGTTAAAAAATGATCGAAGTAGTCTACAATCTACAGAATGGACGAACCTGTCAAAACATGGCCATAGACTATAAGATATTATATAGATGCATTATTTCGAATAATTTCGATAAAACAATTAAAGGCTGTCTCCAATTAATGACTCAATAGCGCGATATGACTTAACAATTTTTAACATACGAGCGAAAAGTGGAAAGATCCAACAAGCCGACGGAAAGAAACCAAAAATGCACATGTAGATATATATATAGAGAAGTAGATATATCAGGTATATGTTCGTTTTCAAGTACATCTGGTATTCGTGATCATTCGAAATAATCCAACAGTCGTGTATACCCATTTCGTAATATTCAAGATCAGTCTAGACGTTTTACACGTGATAATTGTACGAATAATAATGAAGATAAAACCGAGTATAAAGCAAAAAATTGTAATTGTTTTAGATGTCGGCAAAACTATATTTCATTGGGGATTTATTCCTACTATATTATTTTTAGGTTAGTTCTTTTTCTCCATGTTTTCCACCTGATTGTTCATTTATTAATTTCAAATTGTGTGTGTGTGTGTGTGTGTATACACATATATATGCAATTATTTTATAATACGAATGAATATGTATATCTTCCTAATAATAAATATTTTGATAATTTACCTTTTAGGATTTAGAAAAGGTGCTGACCCAGGCATGCCTCAATTATCAATTATAAAGTAAGTTTCTGCATAAATTTATCTTTGTGCAAAGTAATGTTTGTTTCAAATTGATATTCTGAAATTGAACACGGATAATTTTTTTATTTCAGCTTATTATGGCAATAAAAAATAGCTACTTTGACACTACTTTGTCTTATGTTTCATGAAGATATTTCCACAGCTTGACCAACTATATCTTTTTATTTCCATTAAATTCAATGTAAATTTATTTCTATAGTTATGACTAAAATTATTAGCACGAGAATGTCATTTTTATGTTGAGTTTAATAAAAGGAAAATAAAAATTTTCTAGTAAAAATTTGAATTACAATGTTTTACTTATTATAATAAAATATAAGAAAGGTAAAAATGTAAGAAATATCCATATATTGAGAGAAGTATCAAATATTCTTTGCCATTCGTTTTTATTATATCCATAGTTATATTGTTCTCTATTATGAAAGTTTATTCATATCAATGTACATATACGTAGAATATTTTTATATCTTTGAATGACTCAGTATTAAATTCAATGTTCCTTTGTACTTATTTCTTGCTAAACTTCTCGCTTCTTACTACGCTTCGTTCACATGATAATGATTAAAAGCTTTTTAAGATAAGATTGTAGCATTTAAAGAAAATCTAAAGTGAGTTTTGAAAGATATTTTCCTGAATTAATAGCAGATGCCTTATATATAATGCTTAAATTTAACTTTGTTAAATCTATGTATTAAATAAACGATGTATCAAGTCCTTACGCATTATTATTTTATACCTGCATATATTTATTTATATTTTATCTACTTAAAAATATAAATAGGCAACAATATTAATGAAAATTATAGTTAATATACTATTAAAATAATAAACGTTAATAATTACACAAATATACGTACAATCTTATACGATATAGAAAAGATAATTAACAATTATTAATTAAGATTTTTATAGACTGATTTTCATAATCAATATATCCACATTCTAAAATAAAAATTACTATCGCTCGTTATAGGTATCGAAAGGACCCTTATTTTAACCTTCATTTCTCAGTTTAAAATTTTGAAACGCATCTTTCTAAGATAGAAAGTATCTAAGTAAGAAAGATAGATAAAATATATTGCGAAAAGTAATAATATATTCCGACCGTGAAGGAAATAGATCTTAAAATCGAAGATATATGTACTCGTTTGTTGGTAACAGTGATACCTAACCTGTCAGAAGTAAAGTAGCAGATTGGAACTGTAGTCAGTTTTGGGCACACAGATACAACATTTTAGGTTCGCGGTTTTACTGTGCTTGTCATCGTATAGAGCGCAAAAGTAACAAGCGGATGCGTTATAAATTTCTCGTTAAAGCGTATGTAGAACGAAGTACCAGTGATCGTTAAAGATAGCCACCACGTTTTCACGAGAACTCCCTTGTCTAACCCTGCCTGTTATGCGGTGGTGAACGTCGACAGGTGAGTGCGCGCTTTCTGTCTCACAATATTTCCCTCCGTTCTACCAACGAAAAAAAGTAATTCTCTTATGGCAACGGGCTGCGATGGTGTTATTTCTGTCAATTGCTTTTTATGGATCTTCAATAGTGACGGATGGTAGTGTTGTAGCACGAAGATTTGCGATGTTCTGAAGTTTCCTGACGAAAAATTCGAGCTACTGCTAACGATGTGCATCCTGATGTAACTACATCGGTATGGATCTTCCGATTACCGACTAACCTTTTTTGCTCAAATGTATTTTTTTTCTCCCCACGAATATCTTCATCCAATTGCACTTACTATCACTTTTTCTTTAATCGTCCCTCGTAAGCGCACAAAGGTTTCACATAGTTTTATATTTATAATTTCACAAACGATTTCAACAGCTTTTAAATGTGTATATAAGCAAATGATTGTGACATTGAAATTTTGGAATAATTAATCACTAATAAAAATCATTAGATCTAATAGTATGTTCCAGAGTTTATTTCAGTTATTGAATATGTTGTTTTGTGCTATAATAGTTATTATTATTATGATTATTATCATTACCATCATTATTACTATCATGTACAATATTATTGTCGTATTATCATTACATATGATTATCATTACCGTCATCGTTATCTTATCATTATCATTATCATCATCATGATTGTTATTATCATTTGTATCCTAAAAACTATTCTAATAAAATTAGTATTATACATCTATGTATACAAAAGTCAAATTTTTGCTGTTCATTTTTTGATATTTGCTTTATTGTACTACATTTCTATTTTCTATACAATTCCTGTACAATGCATTTGAATTACATAGCAGATTCTTCTCTATTTTTCCTGCAGAAATTATTGTAGACAGTAGTAACAGTGACGCTCACTCGACAAGCGTATAAAAATAGGATGTCAGGGCATAGAGGCGGAGGAGGGGCTGGGAGTCATCAAGGAGGCCCAGCAGGCCTCAAACAAATAGATTTAGATCAAATTTGGGGAGATCTACGTGAAGGTATTGAACAAGTTTATAACAGACAATGTATGTCTAAACCAAGATATATAGAGTTGTACACGTATCCTTTGTAATTTAAAAATTAAACAACAAAAAGAGAAAGAAATGAAACTATAATAACAAAATAATCCTCTACGGTCTATTAATTTCCTTATTACATAACTTGTCAGACATGTATATAATTATTGCACAAGTGTTCATCAACAATTAACTAGAACATCAACCAAAAGTAAGAAAGGACAAATTTCTCAAGGAGGTGCACAGTTAGTTGGTTTGGAGTTATATAAACGTTTACGTGACTTTCTTAGAAATTACCTTATAAGTTTATTGAAGGTGATCTTTTTTTTTTCTTTTCACTGATTATCATTATTAATTAATCCAGGATCAGAATATTCGATATTTTAATTTGATAATTTTTTACATAGCATGGAATCGACTTGATGGATGAAGATGTATTGCAGTTCTATACAAGACAATGGGAAGAATATCAGTTTAGTAGTAAAGTACTGAATGGTGTATGCTCATATCTAAATCGACATTGGGTACGTAGAGAATGTGAGGAGGGTCGTAAAGGAATTTATGAAGTTTATCAATCAGCTTTGGTTACATGGCGAGATAACTTATTCAAGCATTTAAATAGACAAGTAAGTCTTTTAATAAGTAAATGTATGGAAAATAGGCTGAAAGGTAAATTCTATATTGTAATATATCGCAGGTTACTAATGCAGTACTTAAATTAATTGAGCGGGAACGCAATGGGGAAACAATAAATACACGTTTAGTCAGTGGTGTAATCAATTGTTACGTAGAATTAGGTTTGAATGAGGATGATCCTGGTGCTAAAGGACAGAATCTTACTGTTTATAAAGATTCTTTTGAGAATGTCTTCCTTGAAGATACAGAAAGGTTTTATACTCGAGAAAGTTCAGAGTTCCTTCGACAAAATCCAGTTACAGAATATATGAAAAAGGTTTTGACATCAACTTTTGTTACATTATCATATCTTCTAAGAATACTGTTTACAAATATTATTTTATTATAGGCAGAGCAAAGGTTATTGGAAGAGCAAAAGCGAGTTCAGGTATATTTGCATCAAACAACGCACGAAATATTGGCAAAAACGTGTGAAAGAGTGTTAATTGAAAAACATTTGGACATTTTTCATTCTGAATTTCAAAATCTCTTGGATGCTGACAAAAACACAGACTTAGGTCGGATGTATCAGTTAGTGGCAAGAATTCCAAATGGTCTTGGAGAATTGCGGAATCTTTTAGAAGGTCATATAGCTAATCAAGGACTTGGAGCTATCGATAAATGTGGTGATTCTGCAGTTAATGTACGTTCATTAATAATTTAAAATAACTGCGACTTAATTTTGTGTAAAAATATTTTTTTGTAGGATCCAAAGGTTTATGTAAACACTATTTTGGAGGTTCATAAAAAATACAATGCTTTAGTACTTGTTGCATTTAATAATGACAGTGGTTTTGTGGCAGCTCTTGATAAAGCTTGCGGAAGATTCATTAACAGTAATTCAGTAACTAGGGCAGCAAATAGCAGCAGCAAATCACCAGAATTATTAGCAAAATATTGTGACCTGTTGTTAAAAAAGAGTAGCAAAAATCCTGAAGAAGCCGAACTTGAAGATACACTGAACCAAGTTGTGAGTAAAAATGAAATGAATAAAATACAACAAGCACTACATTTTTGCTTGCTAAAAATATTACACCTTTTTTTTCTCAATCACAGATGGTGGTATTTAAATATATAGAAGACAAAGATGTGTTTCAAAAATTCTATAGTAAAATGTTGGCAAAACGATTAGTACAACATATGTCTGCCAGTGATGATGCAGAAGCTTCTATGATTTCTAAATTGAAACAAGCTTGTGGTTTTGAATATACTTCAAAATTGCAACGAATGTTTCAGGTACTGTATTGTGCTATGATATTCTCCTTTTTATTTAATTTGTATTTATAGTATTTTACACGTTTTTCCGGACTTTTTATTTTTTTTGTAGGCAATTATTTTTATATCATTTACTAATATTTGTCAAAATCATACAACATTATAATTATAGCAGTCTGTTCACAGGATATTGGTGTGTCTAAAGATCTAAATGAACAGTTTAGAAGACATTTGACAAATTCCGCTGAACCATTGGATATAGATTTCAATATACAGGTGTTGTCGTCTGGTTCTTGGCCATTTCAACAATCCTTTACATTTTCATTACCAACAGAGGTAAACGGAATTGAATAATTCATTTGATAATAATAGTATCATTTAAATATTATCTTTGCATTACAGCTAGAGAGATCTGTACATAGGTTCACCACTTTCTATAGTTCACAGCATAGTGGAAGAAAGTTGAACTGGTTATACAATATGTCTAAAGGAGAATTGCATACAAATTGTTTCAAAAACAGGTCATAAAATATTTAACAATAAAATTTAAGTTAAAATTACGATAAATATTTTGTGTCAATTGCAAATGAGGTTTCATTCTTTTATTGCAGATACACGTTGCAAGCATCCACATTTCAAATGGCTGTTCTCTTACAATATAATGGTTCCACTGTATGGACGATACAACAATTACATGATGCTACACAGATAAAAATGGATTTTTTGCTTCAGGTAACAACGAAATCGAAAGAATTAACATATAAAATAGAGCCCAGATGATATATTCATTGTTACAGGTTATTCAAATACTCTTGAAAGCTAAACTATTAACAGCAGCTACTGATGACGAAGCTGAATTGACACCACTGTCAACAGTTGAGCTTTTCACAGGATATAAAAAGTAACTCTATTTAATAGTCTGCGATATTTACATTATCAGAAATTATATTGATATATTACTTTTATGACAGCAAGAAGCTGCGGGTTAATATTAATATACCAATGAAAACGGAATTAAAGATTGAACAGGAAACAACACAAAAAAATATAGAAGAAGATAGAAAACTCTTAATTCAGGCAGCTATTGTTAGGATTATGAAAATGAGGAAAGTACTCAAACATCAACAATTGGTAGCTGAAGTATTGAATCAATTAAGCTCTAGGTTCAAACCAAGAGTACATGTTATTAAGGTACGTATAAACGACGTTGTTTTTTAAGATATTTTCACATATATAAATATATGTGAATAATTTTTTAACATATGTAAACGTGTATCTTTTCTTATATTGATCTATCATAACATGATATCGACGAATAGAAATATTTGAGAAAATAAATTGAAATAAAAAAGATATAACCTTAATATAAGATGATTCTGCTCTTTCAGAAATGTATAGATATTTTAATTGAGAAAGAATATCTGGAGCGCACAGAGGGTCAAAAGGACACATATAGCTACCTGGCATGATCAAGTTGATCTACGACAACGATACAGCAGCAACCATACACGCGAACGAAAGATGACTGTCCAATGTCATTGCTAGATATTGTCACAATATTTATTTAAGTTTCGAATTTGAATCTCATACATTCTCCTTGTACATGGATGCCCTTGTACCATGTTGTCCCTCTGGTCGCATTTAGAGTCTGGTTTTTATAATATCAAAAGGACACATATAGCTACCTGGCATGATCAAGTTGATCTACGACAACGATACAGCAGCAACCATACACGCGAACGAAAGATGACTGCCCAATGTCATTGCTAGATATTGTCACAATATTTATTTAAGTCTCGAATTTGAATCTCATACATTCTCCTTGTACATGGATGCCCTTGTACCATGTTGTCCCTCTGGTCGCATTTAGAGCCTGGTTTTTATAATACGTTAATAAAATCATTTCATAGTCAAGCTGCTAGATGTATTACTGTCTACGCCGCCTTTGACGTAAATTCAAGTGTTACTGATTTTTGATACGATATCGTGTTGTGAAGCGAAAAATGCACGAATCTAACTTTTACATTCATAACCTTGCAAAGAACAATAAAAAAAAAATATTGTTTTCGAAATTATAAACTCGTAAAAATAAATAGAAGAGAAAGGGGAAAAAAGAGCGAAAAAGTCTAGTATTAAGCGTGATAAGAGTGAAATAAATAAAACACTCTGTAAGTAAAATAATGTTTCAAACAAATTTAACATATATTATAAGACGCATATTAACAAACGAGGATGAAAGGCTGGGCATGCACCATTTCCTTTTATTATCTTTTTTTCTTTTTTTCTCCTTTTCTGTTTTCCTTCGAATAATATAAAGTGCATTGTTCGTGTATAATTTCTACGAGCTTACAGAATAAGAAAGAAATGTAATTTCATTAATTATTTGTATTATAACATAATATGAAACACGTGAATTTAAACACATAGATAGTAATGCATTTTAATGCAACAGTCGAGAACTTTAATTAATAATTACGTGTATAACGGAAAAAATTTTATACCAGTGAATAAAAATGTTTACCCTAATAATATAAAAGTCAATCTATGTTTTCAGGAGTAATATATTCACGGTTACGTCAATTTTTATTAGAACTTATAAAATTTGAAGATTCATATGATTATTTTGAGGTTGATTTATAGTAAAAGTTAATTGGAAAATGATATTTCATATAAAGACTTTCAAAAATATGGAATGTACTTTAATTTATGATTTGTTTTTCTCTGTTCAGCGATAGATATATCAAACTTATGATACCAATTATTTAAATATCTTATTGAACATGAAACTTTCTAGAGACTAAAATAAATTGAATATTTAAAGTGCAATATGAAATAATGCGGAAATCTGCGGTGCAGTATAATTTTAGATATAAACTCAAGCAGTGATTTAAATATGAAAATTGTTAATGTATCAGTGCTTTTAATTTTAATAAGGATAGCAAATTTCGATGTATACATATATATGAGGCTGAGTTGTAAAACGCAATGTGTAAAAGGGTTATAAAATAAGAATTTTAAACGGAACGTTATCGTAATTATAAAAAGGAGAGGGGCATCAAAAATGGGCGAAAGAGTTATAAGCATTTGAGAATAGCATCTTCGTATTAAGTGCGAGTGCGAGAGAGAACGAGAAAGAGAGAAAGAAAACAATTAATTTAATATATTTTATTAAACAGAACATATTAGAGATTTAAATAGTAAAACACTAAAACAACATTATTCAAGTTAGATTGCGCAGAAATGGTTAAACGGAAAATACAAACATATATCATCTTCGTTCACTTTTTTGTGACACTTGACATTATTTAACTAATTTCAAGTGATAGTATTTAGAATATGTCGAGCTGCTTTTATAAGCGTAGAAATATACGATAGTACATATATTGTTTAAGCGAGGATATAAAATAAAAATCTGTAAAATTCATTTGATAAAAAAATAGTCAGTGTTTTCTGAGACGTTTGAAGATTAAACTTTGAGATGAATTCAATTAATTTTGTGAATTTTTATACGTACTAACCGAAATTTATCATTCTTAATCAAATTTTTTATGCACAAAATAGGACTTAAGTGTAAATAAATTGAGTAAGTTATTGAAAATTGTTTTGAATAAAATAAATTCATCTCGGTTATAACGGAAATTAGTTTTGTATCTCTTTGTAATTCTACATGACATTACTTTTTGAAAATATTAAACGAATATAGAAAAATGTGATTTCCATAATTAGACTAATGTTTATACTTTACATACTTCATTCTGACATTTCGTATTCTAAATTCTATTGATTATATTTTAGATATAACTTATTTATTACGTATATGTTAAAAATGCTAAAAATGTCCCAGATATAAGATAAATAAAAACAAAAAAAAAAGAGATGTTAAGGTGAATCATAAAGCTTAGATTACAAAACTTTCAAATTTCATGTATGACAGGTAATGTATTAAAGTACACAGATTTTCATAAAAAATATTATTAAGGATTATATCATGTAATATAAAATTGTATAAAATGTATGGCTATGAAATGAAGTTATTCCATCTTTTGCAATGTATGAATTGCAGTAGTCATTTAATAAATGTTTTATATACAATATATCATAAATTTTCAGGTTTCTGATCCAATAATCTTGAGAAATCTTCTTTTGTTAATTTTAGTTGTCCAACTGCCAGTAAGCATGCCTTGTGTGCGTTTGTTTTTATATGCATACATACATATACATACGTATATATACATATCAATTACATACATACATCGATTAAAAAGATAGATTAAAGTACATATATATCAAATGTTTTAATTTTTATATATAATTTTATATAATAGAGATAAAATATATACATACATTTTGCTTCTTTAAGTTATCTACAATTAACATTTGTTTTTTGAACACTTGTATTAATTCTGAAAGTTGCTTTCCCAAGTGACTAGCTGTTAATTTTCTATCTTCTTCTAGCTTCCTAATTTGAGTCTTCAATTCCTGTAAAAACATTAAGTAAGATAAAAATGCTAAATGATACAAGTTTCTTATCTAATATTATATATTTGTATAAGTTGCACCTTTTCTTCTACTTCAGAATATTTCAGTGCATTCTTAAGTTTATCGTTATTTTCCAAAGATCTATTTAATCTCATCAAGCAACTATTAGACTGTTGATTTGTTATCTTTACTTGCTTTTGAAGTCTATCTAAGTCCTGTTAAAAATATTTTGTATGAATAAAAAAAAAAAACAATTGTTATGAGAAAAAGCAGAGTGAGTGTGCATACTTTTTTTAAAATCGAATTTTCTGTATTTAATGCTTGTGATTGACAGTGCAATTCCTTGTTAGTGTTCTCTAATTTTGTAATTGTTTCCTTTAATGACTCTATTTCAGCTTTTAACTTAATTTCAATCTTGTTATTTTCAGATTCCAAATTCTTGCAAATATCACACTGAACATACAACATAATTCTGTAAGGATTAATCAAATAAATGCTTTCATGCACACATAAATTCTAAGTACCTGTTTTCTGTATTCAGTTCGCATTGTTTGTAGCTCATCCTGTAATATATCTACCTTAGCTTTTAAGAAATTGAGAACAGTTTTATTTGCCAGGTTCTTTTGCTTAGAAACTTCATCCTCATTATCTTTCTGTGATTCTATTTTTCTAACATATAAATAATATTGAAATCATTTATCATTCAGATGTTCAATTTTAAAAATATTACAAAATAATTAAAAATTTTATTCAATAGTTTGTTAAAACTAAAATATATCTGTTATGAGATCATTTTTTAACACATAAATATAAATAATTGCATTTCTTCCATACTTACGGCTTCGAAGCAACGGATTGATCGAAAATATGAGGTAAAGACGAATTTCGTTTAACCGAAATCTGAAAATTATCTTCATTTTGTATTGTTGTACTATTTAAATAGGCTGTCTTTTCTTTCGCATTTACGCGATGTTTCCTCGAATTAAGATTCGAGCATCCGTTATTGTAAATGTTAACAACAGAATCTATTTTTGCGATCAAATTGCTTGCTTTCTGCTCAAGTTCTTTATTCAACTGATGAAATTCTTTTTCTTTAGATAATAATTCTTCGGTCATCTTGCGATATGAACAATTATTACATAAGAAATATTGTATTTTATTACTATCGCTAAATCCTTCTATTACTATATTTTGATTGATAATTTCTGCGTCTATATCCTATTCGATCAAACATTTGTTTTCTCGAGCCGCTATACTATATAGTATGCAGAAGGCGGTAGCTTTTCGTTTTCAAACATATGACAATTTCGTAAAGTCAAATGACATAAAACCGTATTGAAAGTATTAACATCGCATGTACATTAAAAAATTTATAATAAACAAGAATGACAGCACGTTCAATTTTACAAGGTACAATGTTTGAAATGCTTTTAATATTTTTAATAAAAATTTGGCGGTCTTTTATAATATAATTAATGTAAGGGCACATGCACATATAAAAATCTTCATTTTTATATATCTTCTGCACATGAATAATTTTTTATAATAACTAGCATGCCAAGGAATGTTAATACTAATTATTATGCCTTTGTAGTCTTTGATCAGTACCAAAAGGCGCGTCTATTCTTCGTTCAATCCATTGCTGATTTTGCTTCAAAACCAAACACTATAGATTGTTTAGAAGCTGCTGGAGTTTTGGATCTCTTATATCCTTTGTTAACAGATCCTGTACCATCTATTCAGCATACAGCTACAGTTGCATTAGGAAAACTTGCAAATAATAGTATTAAATTGGCACAAGCCGTTGTAAGAATGGGTATTTTACCTCAATTATTGAAGAATATTGATAAACAAAATGTATGAATGTAAGCATTTTAGATGTAGAAGACTGTATTTCTTTCTTTTTGTTTTAGTAGAATTTATTATATATTGAAATATAATATATAAATAATGAAGACATATTGAAGCATGTTTGTTATAGAAATTTTATAAAAAGGCAGCCCTATTTGTTCTACGTGCAATTGCTAGACATTCCCCAGAATTGGCATCTATGGTGATTCAGAGTAATGGATTGGATACTATCATAATTTGTTTAGAAGATTTTGATTCTGGTGTTAAGGAAGCTACTGCTTGGGCATTAGGATACATTGCTAGGCATAATAAGACTTTGGCTCAAGCCATAGTTGATGCAGGTACATATACACTCTATTAATATACTCTATTAGTTATCTACATTTTATTAACTTGTATATCAATCATGTTATTTATAGGAGCTGTTCCACTTTTAGTCCTGGCCTTGCAAGAACCCGAATTATGTTTAAAACAAATTAGCGCCTCTGCCTTATTCGATATAAGCAAACATAATATTGATCTTGCAGAAACTGTGGTTGATGCAGGAGCCATTCCTTTTCTTGCAAGGGCATTATCTAATCCTGATACTAAGTTAAAGGTAACATAAAATACTATATGTACAGTATGATTTTGTAATATAATATTCTACTTATTAATAATGTACACAGCGTCAAGTTCTTTTGGCATTAAGCAGTATAGCAAAACACTCTGTACACCTAGCAGAATCTATTATTGAAGCTGAAATTTTTCCTGATGTTCTTGTGCACATGGCACATCCTGATGAATGTGTCGTTAAAGCTGCTGCCATGTTAACCAGAGAAATTTGTAAACATACATTAGAGGTAAAGAAATCAAACCAACATTATTTATTATTTGCAACATTACATTTATTATTGTTATTTGCAACATTATTTCACTATAATCATATTTTTCTTTAGTTGGCCCAACTTATTGTGAATATTGGTGGTATTGGCGCACTTGTTGAATTAATTAGTACCTCAAAATTAACAGTCAAATTGCCAGCAATAATGGCAATTGGATATATTGCTGGACACTTAGATCAGTTAGCTATTGCGGTTATAGGATCCAAAGTGTGATATTTCAATATACTTGTCACAATATTTCCATAGTCAAAATATTTGAGAGCAAATATTTGTTATAGGGAATTGTTCACCTATCTACTATATTATATGAAGAAAATGACGACCATACACTTGCTGTCACTGTATGGGCAATTGGGCAAATTGGAAAGCATACATCGGAACATGCAAAAGCAGTTGCAGTCTCAAACATTCTTCCGAAGTTATTACAGGTATGTTACAGATTTTCTTATACCACGTTGTTCTTCATTACTATTATTTTATAGTTTATTTTCAGCTGTACAATAATCCAAATAGTTCAGAAGATCTCAAAGCAAAATGTAATACAGCACTAAAACAAATACTACAAAAATGTATGTATATTGAAGCTTTGGAATCTTTGCTGCATGATTCACCACCTAATATTCTAAAATATGTACTTGGACAATTTAGTAAGGTGAGGAACACAGTATTTTGTTTTATATAACTTTTTACTTTATACATAATCTCTACAAATTGTACACAGGACATAAAAGTTGTAAAACATAATAGTACAATAATCGAAATAGTACTTTTATTTATAATCTTCAATTAAAGCAAAACATCTGTTTTATTATTTATCATATGCATACAATGAGATAAATTATATAAATCATCAGTATATGATAAAGTCCATCTAAATGGTAAAGTTTATACATATTATCACATAAAATTATTATTTAATAATAATTTTATTTCTTTTATTTAATTACATAATAAACATATATATGTATATATTATATACACATGGACCATTATTAAGCTATTTGAAATTGCTTTATTGAAAAATTAGTTAAGCAGTTGTAGTGGTTCATTCTTATCACATACAAACTATTATCCCATAAATAGCATTCTAACAATAAAAATTGTCATTTTATGATATTATTCCGATCTTGTATAATGTAATCTTTAATATTTTCATTATCTGCTTCGCTTATATATATATATATATGTATATATTTTCACTATTCCAAAATTGCATAAGGTATAACTTGACTTTGATCTCTTAACATGGTATGAGATGTCACATATTTCTATTAAAAAGTAACAGTTCCGATATGCTGTATGTCATTGCATTTATCTGATATTTGATTGATAGAAAGTGAAGAAATTGACAATGGCATAAGACCATCTTAATTATTTTTATTTTTAATGTTTGTCTATAAATATTATGGCACATATTATATTCTGAAAAAGCACATTTCTCAGTCTTACGACAATAAATGGTTCGGCTGAAGTACCAGAACGATCGAATTGTTAAGTGCTTCTTATATAAAAATTGTAATTGCAGTTTTAGATATTTAAACATACTTTTTTGTTAAGCTATACTACTTGCATTTGTTATATCATATACTTGTATGTATCTCCTAATGGCAGTATCTGATATAAAGAGACCAGTAATATAAAAATTGTAGATATATAAGTAACAAAAGATTGTTATTAAATTTGCATCTCGAAAAAGTTGGCTACTGTTAATTCTCATTCATACTGTATTATCGATTCCTTATGTACAAACATAAGTAAAGAAATGTAACATACATGATCGGCAGTAGTACTTTTACTTCACTATTGGTATTTTGCTAATTTTTTATTTGCATTACATATTCTTCTTCATCTTTTCTTTTTTCTTTATTGAAACATTTTAAGAAAATTTATTTTGCTAAATGTTGAAAAAAGTAGGATACACATTAAGACAGACAATGGAGAACAGTTTTAATAAAAATATAAATTATGATAAATTTTTATAAAGCCTCATAAATTTTATGTCTTAAAAATATCTATTTAAATTAACTCGGAGTACATATAAACAGACATGTTACAATAATTAGAATTTCATGATTTCACCAAAACTTTTGTTGTATGACAATATCAAAATGTAAAGCAATTAAGGCATATATTCGGTTCAGAGCATGCAATCTATCCAAGTATCTCTGAAAAATGAGAAAAAAAGACAAGGCAATTACGTTATTCCATGACAATTAGATTAAAAATATTTCAAATGAAAATAAAATGTTTAACTGCTTTTGTACTTTAATAGTTGAATTATTTAAATAATTCATCTTATAATATGAGGGAAAGAAATCAATTTTTTATTGGGAAAAGCAAAATTATGAAAATAATGTAATACGTAACAATATTATAGATATTGTATCAAATATGTGTATGATATAAAATATTTTATACTTCAATTAAAAAGTTTTGCTTTGTAAAAAGTGTGTTAGATGATAATTTGTGCTATAATTTTCATATTTATAAGTTACATGTGACTTTTCAAATTTACTGTTATAACTGATTCTTAAACATCCTTTATCCATTGATAAAGCTATTCAGATAGATTTATGCCCTTTTAGTCATAAAGTATACAAAATTACGTTAGTAAGCACAAATTTATGATCTATATAGTTATCATGGCAAACAGATTCAAACATAATATATGACAGCTGCATGTAATTTATCAAGATAATACCTTATGTAAGATAAGCCTCTTTTTAGGAGAAATAATTACTAAATGTAAAAATCTGTTTAAGCAATTAAATTATATTAATCTTAATAGAGGTGTGATAATTAAAGTACATTTGATCTTTTTACAAAGCAATAACAATATCAATTTAATTATTTTCAGTATAAAAAATTAAACTTGGTCTTCTACTCCACTTATGCAATAAAATTATTCTTTTATTCATCATTATCATCATTAGGTTTAATACTAGCATAATTGTTCATATTTCTATTCACCCTTAACATTTTGAGAAAACTGCCTAACACAAGTATGGTCTTCCTGTGTCTTCTGAAGATCCCAGCATAAAGTTCTTCACGTACATCTCTTCTGTCACTTACATCAGAATCAATACTTGATACAGAAACAACAGAAGGTTTTGCAGAGACCGGTTGGTGATAATTATTGGTCTCTCCAGAATTAAGAATAACACAATGTTGATTGTTTATCATGTCTATTATTAATTTCTCACTTTCTTATTTAATGTAAAATCAGAATTGCTTATATCCACGTTCTACAATATTCAACACACGTAATTCAAAGTCCTCTACTATTGAAACTATACAAGGTATACATTTTATGTGATCTGTAGAACTTTTGTGATTGCACTGCACGATTTTATGACAAGTTAACTTCTTATAAATGACAGACTTTTGTGTTAATCATATTAGAAATATTTGCCAGTAATCTTACAAACAGTACTGATTAGTACACAGTACAAATTAATTTTTGTATACAATGATGTCATCTCCTTTTATCACTTATGTTCTTATATGTTTGAACTTTAAGGCATCTGTCTTGTCTCGTTATCTTTTAACTACAATACATTAAATCTTACAATAATCTTCAACCTTGATTTTTATCTTTGACACTTCATTAAATTTCTTTTTCAACTATTGTATTAAGATCGTTGTATTTAGGGCATTACTTTCTACTTGGTGTTTCAATCTTTCTTTTCACATTTCTTTTCACATTTCTTTTACATACTGTTAGTTACATATATCTTTTTTATTTTTTTATAATAAATTATTCTAAAATATTTGAAAAATTCAGAGACTTTTGTTTTTAATATGTGGAGACTGCTTTAGATTAAATTTTATTTAAAAAAATTGTATTTTATAATAAAAAGATAAACAGCAACCTTGAAGTAATTATCAAAAAAGCGATCCTCAAGTTCCTTCCGTTCCCTTAGCAATCGATCTTTGGCGCCACACTGAATCAGCTGAAAAATATTTAATTATTCATACCATATTATGAACAGTAATAATGCTTATAGTGATAAAAAATTCACTTAAACGATAATAGAAATTTTTAATTTATCAACAGGTCTGTGACAGACACGTTATCCCACGACTTTGTTCTGGAATTTTGTTTTCGTAAATAAGATATTTTTGGCGACGTAGGAAGGTGGAAAATGTGACAGATTTTGCTTCGCCTACAAATATGTTGCATACGATGCTTGTAATATGTATTATGGTAGAAATCGTAACATGTTATTGAATAAATTATCAAATACTATTATAAATATGCGAAAAGACAGAATTTCATACAAAGATCGATTTCATATTGTAATTTGTAATTTTTATAATGTGGGCATTAGAAATCACATAAGATGTTATAAGATAACTTCTGTTGCATATTGCAAAGAATGTTTTTTAGATTTCGGATATTTTATAATAAATTTTGTTACAATATTACATGTATAATATATATATATTTTTTTTTCTTATAAAATCATAAATGTGGTATCATTTACTAAAAGAGACATTTTTAATTATTTTAATTTGTTGTGGATTAAAACATTTAAAAAATTAAGTTTACTTTAGATAACTGCATTTAAACAGTGTGTAGGTCAGGTCTTAGGTGTTTTATTCTTAGGTATATTGCAACATGCAAACTGATAGCTAATAATGTCTTTCATTCTATCCATTCATGCACAGAGTTAATGAGATCACTGACAGACAATAATGTTGAAAGCATTTCAACTATTTAAAGTTGCATTTTTGAATTATTTGTTATTTTTATATAGATTTTGCCTCATGATCCCAGGGCAAGAAGATTATTTGTAACGTCCGGTGGTTTAAAGAAAGTACAAGAAATTCAAGCAGACCCTGGTTCAACACTTTTGGAATATATACAAATTATAAATTGCTGTTTTCCAGATGAAATTGTCAGGTTGTGTTTTATTTCATATCGCTTTTGGAAATTATTTCAATTAAAAATAATTTTAAGGGTATGAATTATATATTTGATATCTTTAACATAAGATCAGTATTGCATATTTTTGAAATTGATGTTTCTCTCATGAACATGATATGTTAAACAACAATTTATAATAACTATAATATTGCTAAAGAGGACTATGCTTCATAATTTTTAAGACACAATGCTACTTCAGTAAGATGTAATATGATAGTTCAAAACATCATTCCATTTAAAAGAATTATTGTCTTTCTTGACATTTAAAATTGAATTACGTTCTGCATCAACTAAAATACTGATGCGTACAGAGAAGCATATGGATGTAAAGATAATGATAGAAGTAGATAATTATAAAAAATAACACTAGTTGCTTTTGACATAACCCTAGTAATGGTTTACTTACTGAAAGAATTCAGAAACACGAGTTCTTGTTAATGAAAAAAGTACAGTCTTCTTACAGCCGTTTACACGAGCAGTGAATGCAAATAACTGCAGCTCCGTTTCTGGATCGCGTGTCTTAATTTAAATCGGACAAGTAATATACGGCATGACCGCCATGTTGTCACAGCTGATTGCATTGGAAAAATATAAACTTGGATTTTAATGGATCAATAATATGAACTCAATAATTTCTATAATCACTATAGAACAACTGATAGCATTTTATATTTATTATCAATAGCTCGATTCGGTGTTGAGTCAGCTTTGTACATGTATTTTTTAATTTACTTCCGTCTTCACTATATTTTGTATTTTTGGATCTTATTAATTTACAAATAAGTTACAAATGAATGAGTATCATTTATACGTTTAGCAATCATTAATTTATTATACGAGTTGCCATTAGAATAAATTCTTTTTTCCCCCCTTTTCTTTTATATTATGAATTCTTGGTCCTTTTAATTTTAGATATTACTCTCCTGGATATCCAAACAGTCTTTTGGAAGCTGTAGAACAGTATCAACCGAAATGTCCTTCCCTATTTGCAATGGAAGAACACTTATCTTCTGATATTGATTCTAAATCTTCGTTATCATCTTTCAATGAAGAAGGTTGAAGTTTGACTCATCCCGATTGTGAAATCAGTATACTCTCTAACCATGCATTATGTGCATTACTTAAGAGGAAATAAAGATCGTTATTTAAGAAATATTGCCAAATAAATCTTTTGCAAAAAGTTGTTATTTCTTATATTTTCAAAAGTATTTTTTAAATTTAAAAAACCGTTTGCAGCATCTTTTATACACGTGCAGTGTGCATAATCAACGAAATATATTTCATTCATTAGTCACTAGTTATCAAACGCTTAGTACAATAATATTCAATAGGATTACAAAATCGTTAAAATGTATAAAGATCTAGCCAATATAATTAAATATACTCGTTGTTTTTAATATGTATAATTTCAGAAGAATTTTTTAATTTGCTTAAAGTATTTCGTAGAAGTGAATTTATATAGGGTGTACATATGTTTAGTATTTTAATGATTGTAGTAAAGGAAGAACGCGTGAGAAAGTTATGTTAAAAATACATAATATTTGATTATTTGAACGTGTTACAAATTGTATTAAGTAAATCATAATAGTCGGTCAATACATCATGGAGAAAAACAAATTTAATCGTGAGAAATTGGTACTGTCTAAAATGTTATACAAGAAAAGTATTCCTTCAAAAACATTGTATAAACAGAAGTACACTGCATTTTTGAAAAGGAAATGCAAAAATGAATATGATGCTAAAGAAGAGGCCAGGTACAATTATTAAGATAATATAAAAACTTTGAGTAACTAAGTTGTTTAAGAAACCCAATTTATCACATTATTTGTATACAGGTTAGCAAGAATCGTGTTTGGTAATCCAACTGACATCACAAACGGTTTATCAAACGATGAGGACTTTGTTGAATCGAATATTAATGAAAATAATATTTCTGTAAATGATAATGATAATGTAAGTAATGATTTGATTGTGCAAACTGATATTTCTGAAGAACATACCGAGGTGGCATGGATTGATGAAGATGATGATCAATATACGTATGTATACCAAATTTAATGAAAACAAAATATGTTGTTTAGTAATAAAGGAAAAATATTGTTTTTAAATAATATGTATTATTTGGAAACTAATCAAATGGTTTGTTCCTTTTATTAGTCGCCCAAGACACAAACGAGCCAACAATGAGCCACAACAGTCACGCAATGATTATTTATGTAACAAATATAAACAGATTGTAGGCAACCCAAAATGGGCTAAGCTTGAAAAGATCAATAAAGAATCTGATGATTTAGATGGTGAAATATTAAAGGTACTAAAATTATTTTATCAATTCAGTGACTAATATTCCTAATTGTGTGTTATATTATTTTAGCATAGTTGCCATTTGGAAAAACCGAAAATAAAAAATTTGCCAAAGAGTATAATTGACATAAAAGCATTGACACCAATTAATAAAGAAACACATACTGAAGGGCCCATTGTGTCAAGTGTTGAATTTCATCCATCTTCTACAGTAGCCTTGGTTGCTGGTACATCTGGAATTTTATCTCTTTTTCAAGTAATTATACAAAATCTAATTATATTTGTACCTGTATTTTCAAATAGAGAATTTATCAATATATGATATAATTATAGGTAGATGGAATTGAAAATAATAAATTGCACACAATGCAGTATAAGAAATTTCCTATTAGCGCAGCAAAATTTCTGAGAGATGGTACAGAAATATTGATTGGTTCTCAATATTATGCACATTGTCACTCTTATAACTTAATGAGCGGAAAAACATATAGAATGTTGTTACCGCATGGACTTACCAACATGCAGGTTTGAAAAATTACAATTATAACTATTTTTTAATAATAATCTAAATTATTATATAGAATGAGATTTTTATAAATTATTTAGAAATATGAAGTGTCTCCAGATGGAAAATTATTAGCAATTTGCGGACGAGCAGGAGAAATTTTCTTATTAACAAGCTCATCAAAGGAACTTATCAGTATGTTGAAAATGAATGCAAGATGTAGAGCATTAGCCTTTACGCCAGATAGTAATACACTGATTACACATGGTGGTAAGTTTTTTTGTACTTATCATTGTTTATTCAGTTTTATATATTCTCTGTTTAATGTGAATTTTTATTTCTTTCTGAACAATTAAAGACAGCAACGAAATGTACATTTGGGATCTAAATAGCCGTGTATGCATTCATCGAGCTATAGATGATGGATGTTTATCCTGTGCTTCTATTGCAATGTCTCCAAATAGTCAATTTTTAGCAACAGGTAGTAAAGAAGGTGTAGTTAATTTGTATGATGTCAAAACAGTGTTACAAAATCGATATCCTGTTCCACTAAAAGTTGTTCTCAATTTTGTCACGTCGATTACCAGTTTAAAATTTAATGCTTATTCTGAAATTTTGGCGATGGCTTCAGATAAAAAACATAATGCATTTAGAATGATGCATTTACCATCGTTCACCGTTTTTTCAAATTTTCCTACATTTCAAACAAATCTGTCAATACCCGAAGCTATCGATTTTTCACCAGGTAGCGGTTATATAGCAATTTCCAACAAATCATTTAGTGCTTTTTTATATAGATTGAAACATTATGGAAATTATTAGATAATTGTCATTATGCAAATCATGTCATATTATTAAAAAGTTTTTTTACAAGTAAGCTCGAACTAAGTTAATAATATCTGTAATTGAATAAAATAATAATGTATCAAAGCATATAAGAATAAGATAGACATTTAATAATTGATGAAAACAATATTTATTTTTTTTTTCCGTTCACTCTGTATATAAACAAAGTAAACCTTCATGTTTTACTTAACAAAATACTTGTTATGGTCATCCTATTATAATTAATTAACAGCATTAATAGAGACAATAATAATAATAATAATAATAATAATAATAATAATAATAATGCTATGAATCATGATGGTAATAATATGGTTTATAAAAAAAACTCTAGTAAATGATATTCGTTATGAATTTGATTAGAAAATTATATATTAAAAATAATAGCTATATAATACATTTGATACCGTGTTTCTTGTTTAGTGATGTTTGTTAGACTTTTTGTGTTATCACTGTAATAATTTGCATACTAGGTATATATATACGTAGATATAGATTAATATTTTTTCTGCTATTTCAAGTGAAAAAATGATATGATACTATTGTAACTACGTGAAATCCGTTATGATTGCGAGTTCATAGAATATCGATTTGAAGTGTAAATATGTGTGAGAGATGATATAAATGTATGACTTGATATATTCATAAAATAGAAGCTAGCCTTCATCCTAAATATCATTTTTATAACGTCCTCATAATATTAAATTTGTACTAACAAAAGAAGTTGGAGAAGAAGCTCAAAATAATACCTACAAACAGAAGAAAAAGGAGACAGTGTGTATAAATAATATCCATAAAAGCGTAATTACCTCCTTTGGTCAATGATATAAATTTATGTAAGAAAAAAAGATTCATAAAAGTATATTTTATCACGCGTGATACAACATACGCGTTTATACACGTGCGCGTTCAAAATACGTAGTAGTATACATACGTATACACGTGTATGCTGTTGTTTATTTTTACAATTATTTGATTTACGATCTTTCATTCGTATATAGCGTAATTTTGAATCTTCATTTTAAAAAATTTCAACTTTAGTGTAAATTTACTTATTTACTTAATAATATCGTTACAATTTAACTCTTGTATATATATAAAATATTTACTACTATATATACAAAACTTCTTGACTCATTGGTCATTAAACAGATTTTTTTAAAGTCTTCATCTCTTCTCTCAATTTCGAAGTTTCTAAGTTAGTTTGTTCAGTTCCTATGTTACTTTGGTGAATAGGTGTGAGGAACACTAGCTATTGGTCCCCAGCAGTCGTAGCAAGTGCACTAGTATCTCCACTACTACTTTCAACTATAAGCATTACAGTTTCTGCAGCACCTCTTACACATTCCACTTGATGACCCGCCCAATCTTTACGTTGACAAAACGTAGAGCAATAAGGCGTTCGCCTACATAACGAACATTCCGCAAATGCTTCTCTGTTACAGTTGGCACACTGGAAATAGATAAGTATTATGAAAAGCTAGTAAAAGATATGTATATAGATAGATTATACTCTACTTGATTATACTCTAGCAATATTCCTTACCTTTTTGTTATGAGTATCCGATGCTGGTTGTAAACCAACAGTTTCAATAACATCCCCTCTACCACCTAATTGTGCCACTAGAGCCTGCTCTCTTCTTTGTTGTCTGTTTACTTCCTTAGCTTCCTCTAATGTACGCCTAAATTCATAAGCCAACTTTAACATTTTATTGGACATTTCGTCGAGCTTTTTAAATATATCGTCGCTTTGTCCATTTTCCGCTTGATGTACATTTTGAACAACGGTATCTTGATCTTGCGGCTGTTGTACAACTAAACCATCTGTTGAAACAAATTGAGGCCACACTTCTTTATCAGGTACTACAACTTCACTATCGCTCTCGTCATTATTACTGCCATCGCGCGAGGTATCACTTTTAAGTTTGCGCGATGGTGTTTCTCCATCGGATGTATCTCTAGCCCTTCTTCTACGTTTGTACGGTGTAAACAATCTTACAGGACCTGTCTGAAATAGAAAAACATTACATGAACACTGGATAAATTGCAGTTACACATTAATTATAGAGTAACATAGTATACTAACTGCACTGTCATCATCGCAACATGCTGCGCAGGTGCAAGAGGTAGCATGTGGCTTTAAAATTTGCTCATCAATTAATGTTTGCAAACTTCTACCACCGAATCTAATACTGCGTTTCCAATCTTTACTGGATGCCCTCCCACAATATGCTTCAAATTCACTTGGTGTGTACCAGTCTTGCCCAAGTTTGATACATCTTCCTCTTCCCCCAGATCCAAATCTACTTTTATGCAACTCTGCATTTGTATTTTTACATCGAACAGGTAATACTGCTAAATTAGCGGATTCTGACCAACTGCATATTGGTTGAGTATTAGCAGTAGAGACATGAATCTGTTCTGATTCTGGCTCTTCTGTACTATTTTGGATTACTATATGTGTTGCTTTTAATTCGCCGTTCCAACGTAAAGAATCTGTGTCCTTGTCATGCCGTGGCTCACAAATGAAACCATTATCTACACATAGCATCTGCTTAAACTGACCTGATCCGGGTAACTAGAAAAAGAAATGAAACACATATATAAAATAAGATATACAGATTCCATTAACGTCATATGTATATAAAATCATGATCGTGTCGCGCAATGGTAGAAAAGACATGCGTCCAGTATTTTGTACAACGTATGAACGGGCGCATTATAAGAGTTAATGTTGTGTACACTATGCATGTAAATAGTTCTGACTTACATGTGTACAAGAAGAGTAAAACCCCACCTTATTTTTCAGTAATTCTTTAACGAAAGAAAAGTGAATGAAAGTAAATGAATCGTCAGAAAATCAGTTCTGTATCAAAATTGTATTAAAGACAAGTTTAACAGACACTCAATTGCTTCGACAACCAACCTGTAGTTGGTCTGATGTGATGACGTTGAAGGTCGTGCCGTTGGTCGAATTCGCTACACCAATGATAGAACCAACGGGTAAAGAAACCGGTACACCGACTCCTGGAACACCAGGAACACCCGGTACCGGAGTGACGCTCGCCGTCACGGCGACGGTATGCTCCTCGTGCTCGACCTTTAGGGCAGACGCATCCTCGGTTTCGCTCGTCAACGGTTCGGACATGTCCGGTAGCACGGCGACACTTTCCGATGTTTGACTCTCCTCCATTTCGGCTGTTCTCGCCTCTCGCACACACTATGGCGTCAGCGCACGCTCAACACAGCGCCACGATCTTTCGGTGCCTGCGATTACTCGCGATCACAATTTCGAGTTTACTCGACACGTTTCCAAACTAACCACAATCGAATCTAAATTGAAACTGTCATTTAACGAATCGGTCTTTCAGTGACCATACTATTATTATTTTCTTCCACCTCTCAGCAGAATCTTTGTTCTCTTTGCATATATTATACATGCATATATGAATCTCCGATATCGAGTGCCATCTTTACATATTTCGAGCGCTCGTTTTAAATTCAACTCGATTAATCTTGAAGATTTTAGTCGACGAATTCTTCTCCTTAAATGTATGTATTTAATTTATCATGGTAATTTTCATGATATGGTGAAGTAAATTAGAATACGAGCGTTTAGATTTATTAGAATATGTGCGAGAATGTGTTTAGATTTTTATTGTGTAAAACTCATTTTTAAACACAATAATTTTTCTAACCTATTTTTATGGGTTTGTATTATCACAGGTATTATTGATTTAAAATGAATTCGTAAGATAATAATATATAATAATAGGTAAGTGAATAAAAAGATTAGGAACGATTCTTTTGATACGTTAAAAGACTGATTCGATTAATACATCGATTATTTTACATCCAGATGTTGATGATCACATCGTATGCCATCTTAATTTGGACGAAAAACTGACTATGTTAATTATGCTTATAACCGTGTAATTAGAAATCTAGATCGATCGATTGATCTTTCGATATAATCAAATTCCAAAATCTAGGAATTTCCTTTGCATTTTATCGTATAGATCATCATATATTTGGCTTGCAAATATTACGATCATAATAATACATTACGTGAACACGTATAAGAATATTGACCATTATTATCTTGTATGCCAAGCATACCTCGGAACATATAGATCATGGTAACAAGTACTTGGAAAATCGCATAGAAAGTTCGCTTTCTCGCTCACCATTTATCAAAGCACGTACCGCTTTATAGAAAACGTGAGAACAGATAACTTAAACGTACTGTATCGTATCTACAGGTAAAAATGACAATAGAGGTTTAAACGTTTAAAGTAACATTTACAGCGAAGGGAAAGAACGTTTAAATTTGTTGAATTAAAGCCGTGAAAGTAAATACTGTGTCTCGACTCAAGAGGCAAACACAATAGATAGACGTTAGAGATTTGTCATTTGTAAGGTATCTTGGCTTTCTCTCAATCTGCTTAAAGATCAACGTTCAACAATGATGTTAACGCTTCCTTTAATTAAACTATGTAGCATTCAGACCGTGTATACACATTTTTACTTAAATATACCAGTTTTCCAGTCCTTCGTTTCTGTTAGTCGAAGAGCAATCGTTGCAGAACACACGTCTCATTCGACCTTTGACATTTTTTTAACAATTTACGTCAACGTTATCCTCTTTTATATTATTTCTGAAATTATATAAATTTATAAATTCTAGATTCTATTTATATTTATAAGTATTAAAATTATATAAACAATTTCTTTTCTACGATTATATTTTTTAAATTATTACGTCGAAGGCGTAATTTGTTTAATAATGCATAGATACTGTATCACTACTTTACTACTATACTCTGTTGTGTTGTGCATAAATATTGACGCGTGGAGTTCACTTAAAAGGTTTCGACATCTTTGGCAACCAAATATTAATCGCGTCAACGAATCGTTATCGCTTAAACGGGACCCTCTAAACTCCTTAAAAGGTAGATTACAGTCGATTAATTTTCAAAATAGCGCACCAAGTCAGAGCGGCAGAGAGAAACGACGTAAGTATAAAGACTACCATTTACTTACGAGCAGCAGTACATTTTCTTAATTTGCTGGAATAATCTGTTTCGTTTCTTATTTCTAGTTTTCCCATTATTTACATTGATAAAATTTGACAATAATGTTTGCGTCGGATTAAATGGTGAAAATGGTACCTGTATCGCAGCTTCGGAATGCTCGAAACGTGGTGGTGTATCAAGTGGAGTTTGCGCAAATGGTTACGGAGTTTGCTGCATTGGTATGTTATATTTTCATTTTTTCCGTTAAGCAGTTTTAACAATTTTTCTATCTTATACCGGTTCAGTGACAGTATCTTGCGGCGAGACAACCAGCAACAATAATACTTATTTCGTTAATCCGAATTATCCATCAACGTTTGATGGTACTATATCTTGTCAATTAACGCTCGTTAAGTCGCATCCAACCGTATGCCAATATAGGTGGGCTACTTTCATCTCAAATGTAGCGCTTTATTTGATAGAATCGAATTTCATTGACAAGTAATGTGTCTTTTCTAGATTGGATTTCTTGCAGTTTAATATAAGAGGTCCGGAAACGACTAACCATCAGTGTATCTATGACCAATTTATCGTTTCTGGGGGTAATCCGGTACCTACTATATGCGGAAATAATGCTGGCAATCACAGTACGTAACCACTTTGTCATTACGTTACGAATTTTGTGATTAGACTGCAAATATTTATAAAAAATATTTTTATGAACATTATTGAAGGAATAATGTTATTTTCGACAAAAATTTGTTTTATTTACTGTAACGAGTACTGTATTCTGAATATTTTAGACCACTGTGATACAAGCTTTTAAACTCGATTTTCTGAAAAATAAAATCCATTAATCTATTTATGATATTTTATTTACGTAGTAACCATCGTTTTTATATAGTATACGTCGATACTGGTCTTGGACAAACGAATCCTGTTACGTTGACATTTGTTACAAGCGGAAATTCTTTTGCTCGATCTTGGAAAGTACGAGTCTCTCAAATACGTTGCAATACTATATACAGAGCCGAGGAAGGATGTTTGCAATATTTCACAGGGATATCCGGCCAAATAAAATCGTTCAATTACGATCCCAACACCGGATTACAATTGTCGAATCAAGATTACAGTATTTGCATTCGAATGGAAAGGAATTTTTGTGGTATTCAGTACATGGCATGCCCGGTTGATGATAAAGATGGTAATACGTGAACGAAGAAGAACGAAGATCGAGTACACATATTTATGTGAACATATCGCACGTGTATTTCAAAAGAACCACATATATATCATCTGATCGTCATGAATGTTTAGAATTTAAAAGATAATTTTTTTTCAGCTTAATATAGTTAGACGTATAAGCTTAAGATATAATAATATAGCGAGATAGGCTTTCAAACAGCCTTTCGTTTTTCCTGAGAAACTCGTTTGAACTTTGTCACTTTCGAAATATGTATTGTGCGATATATGAATTGTATTTATAGCAACTCAGTAATTATACTTTAATATTTTATGACACGATGAAGCAGTAGTGGCGAATGATGGCGCCACTATGGCAAGAATGGCACGTAGTAATGGATTTACGTTAACTGGAAATACGCAAGCAATGCAAATAGCATCAATGACAGGAGCAGCCTGTCAAACCGATTGGTTAACGATCCCGTGTGCGTCTAACACAGGTAGATTACCAACCTCCATGATGACTTGTATCGATCGGATATGCGGTGGAACATTTAACGCGGAAAATCAAAATTTGAATGCGTCTTCTGTTATTAGTAAGTGTTCCTGACATTTTATCGAATACTTTCTAATAATATCCAGTACTAATTTCTGTCTTCTGATAATATACATACTATGGTTACTTACACAAGGATTAGAAACAATGTTTGTTTCGTACTGTCATAAACGTATCTTGATTATCAGGTACAGTGAAACCATTTAGATTAATTTTCCACACGGATAGCGTTGAAGCGCCAAACGATGTCGGGAACAGAGGATTTTGTCTGAATTATATACAACAACCTTGCACAACAAAATTAAGATGAAAATAAAATGTAAATGAAATCAAACTATTAGGTTCGAAAATATATGCTGTTTAAAAATAGCTGAAAAGTCGATGAGATTTTGAGGAAGACGAAGGTATAATTGTTAAGGCAAGCGATATTTTAATATCTTTAATATTTTAATATAATGATAAACAGTATTTTTCAAAGTAGAAGATAAAAAGAATATAAACACATTCGTATCCTAAATTTGATAAAATCAAAGTTAAAACATCTTTTAAATTAATTATTCTCAAACTCTGTTTAACAGTCCTTCGTATCAGTAACAAATATACAGGGACATTGAGCATATGTACATTACTTACATGTATATCGTTCATAACATATGTTGAAACTGTGAGTCGTAGAAGAAAAAAGTTACATGTTCACATACATAATTATCGCGAGTGCGAAGTGAATCTTTTTGTACTTTCGTTCAATAAAACGAAGATTATATTTCGAAGAGGTTCGTTCCTCTTCTCCTGGATTATAAAATTCTTATAAAACATTGCTTTACATTATACTACGCGCGTACACGCGTGAACATACACGAAACATACATGAATAAATAAGTACAAGAGCAAAATTAATTTCCATTATCCTTACTAATGATACGAAATTTAATATACTTGGACTTGATTAATTAGTATATAAATGCTATAATAAATACAATAGTGTGCCAATATTTTTTGTAGCCACTGTATGTATGACGTGTTATAAAATTGGTCAACAGATAAGGTGATGCGGTGATGAGATGTAAAACGTTTTGCTATAATCGATGGAAAAAGGATCAAGTCAAGTACGCTATAAAAGTACACGGTCGGTTAGAGAATCAATTAGGTGTAATCTATACATGGTGAGTAACTTCTTTTGGAGCTGACCTCGAATTTCATCGAATATTTGTTCATTGTACCAACAATAAAATTAAGTATCCTCCACACATTCCTTACGCACAGAAGATTGTAGATGACTCTGATGAGATAATAGACTGTTAATTATTAGCATCGAGATATTAAGAGTCCTTTGCGGCAGCTGCTTTCATGAAATATGTTAGCATATCGATAGGCAATGGGAATACGATCGTTGAATTTTTCTCGGCTGAAATAGTGTTTAAAGTCTGGAAACGATAAAAAAAAAGGTAACGATAATGATCAATAACGTGTAAGAGAAATGATATAGGGTGGGTTTCTCTGCAACAGCGATACAATCGGATAAGAAAATATTTAAGATACATTCTTGATTTAATAAATCGGGCAGATTTTCAAAATCGTTTTTCTCCAAAATAAAGCCTCTTATCCACAGACTTTACTCTATATTTTCGACTTACTTCTTCGCGAGGAAATATCCGTTACCCGATTGTATCACACCTGCCTGCAGAGACACTCTGAACGTCGATACAGTAGCGCTCGTTTAAATTTTAATAAATCGGGATTCCAGATTTTGATTCTGGCGGAACAGGTAGCGGTTTTATCGCAAGAACGCCCTCGAGTCTTTTGACAATGAAAAAAAAGAAAAAAAAGAAAAAAAGAAAAATAGAAAAAACGGGAACAAAGGGGAAAGACATAATATCTCTCACTTACTTTACAGGTTTGACCGAGTTCGAAATACTGAATAGCGAGCAATGATGCGGCTGTGACGAGTCATTTGAATTTAGGCGATATAATATAAGTTAATGAATACGTACTTGTAAGTAGCGAAGTTGCAACGCGGCAGGTGAATCACCGATCACCTCCGAAGCTTCCCTTAATGCTCGGCTAGCCTTCTGTTCACCCTCTGCTGCGATAACCTACGCATTCATGTGAAAGTGAATCTCATTATTTAGAAGGATCAACGATTGATAAAAGGGAAGAAAAGGAAGGAAAGATAATCAATGATGAAGTTTATTGGGAAGTGAAAGGGAAACGAACCTTGGCACGGGCTTCGCGAGCAGCTTCAGCTTCCGCAGCCATGGCCCTTTGTAATTGCACTGGTAGTCGTACATCTTTTCTGTGGAAAAAATTTATCGTACCTGCATGTGTACATACAAACAATATTTGTAATACTTATGAATATGATTTACGAAGCAATTGCATCGCGTTGGAGGCGCTAACTTACATTTCGACTCGTTCCACTTTGATTCCCCACGTATCGGTAGCTTCGTCCAAGGAAACCTGACATTCGGTTTTATTTCAACATTCAAACAGCCGTGTATGTGTTTACGTGCGCGCGTTGTGTGTGCTCTCGCTTGATTCCAAATTGATTCCAGTTTACCTGCATGTTCCCGGAGATCGTTTCGCGTTCGCTGAGAATCTCGTGAAGCGGCCTGGTTCCCATCGTGTTGCGAAGCGTAGTTTGTGCCAATAGTTTAGTGCTGTGATGAGCGTTCTCAACGTTTGTGATCGAAATCGTCGCATTGTTCACGCGATAGTACACTACTGCGTCAACCGATACCGTCACGCTGTCCTTTGTCAACACCTAATTTCAATCAAGTTCTGTTAGCATTGTTTCTCCCCTCGTTAACCAAGTTAATTCATCATGTATCGGCTTAGACCAGAACTGGGCGTTTTAAGAAATATTTTTAAATAACGTTATTTTTAAATTACTTTCTAAACTTATTTGACAAATATATACATACATGTGTATAATCTAAAATAGTATAAACGTCTCATGCAGTATTTCGATTGATCTGATCGTAATGATTGGCTGATCGTAAGATCAGCGACTTACTTCTTGAGGTGGTACATCGTACGTTCGTGTACGTAGGTCGACACGTGCGTAATTATCCACACAAGGCAGAATGAAAAAGATTCCTAGAAATAGTACATAGTCGATATAACGATTCTCTCTTGAAACTGGATATAGAAATTCCAATACAGTAGAACTTTTATCATTCGAGCTAATCGTGGTACTAATGAATATTTAATAAACGTTGCCTAATTGTATTTTTACCGGGTCCTTTAGCACCACCAGCCAGAAGTCGTCCTAGACGAAATATCACGGCTCTCTCGTATTCTTGCACCACCTAAGAAATTTTGGTGATTCTTTTTTTCTGTTTCTTTTCTTGATTTGCGACTTAATTAAAAATTTACATAATAAGCATGTTTTTATTAATTATGTACTGTACTCATTCATCTATGTTACGGACATGTTGCAGAGAGTACACGAACAAGCGGAAAAGGATAGAGGGGGATGAATGCGAGTGTGATCGAACATCTAATTATAAGATAACCGGGAAAACGAGGTTACAGCTACAATGAATGAAGACCGTATAACGTTTGCAGCTAAGAAGATAGTCGAGATATTTTTGGTCGAAGGAAAAACAGAACAATCCGAGAAAGTACTATTCTCATGTTGTCTTACCTTGAAGCAAATGAAGAGGGAAAATGGCATAGTAAGAATCACGATGATCCAAGATAATGCGACAAGAATATTTTTGCAGGTATTAGTGTTTACTTGCGTTTCTTCATCCGCTGAAACATAGTGAAATATAGTACTTTGTCAAAAGTAGCCTATTTATATTGCTTCGTGGAAGTGATATAATTAGGTCATAAGGCAAAATGTTGAATAGGATCACCACTTGATTTAGCCACAGCTAAAACCGTACACATATTTTTAGGGCAGCTGAGTCAGTTTTTGATTATAATACTATTTGATAACATGCCTAAACCCTTCTTCGAATTATACTATTAAGGGATAAATGTATCGGCTACACCAGCGATTTTCAGCCTTTTCCATCTCACGGGAAATACATATCACATTTCACATTTGTTTTTATTTAACAATCTACGAGAAAAGAGGTCAATGCCCCTGACCAATGATAGCCAGGTACTGAGTGTTTTAAAAATTCTTACGACACAGCATTTGAAAATCGCGCGGCTATATTGTTAAAAAAAATCTATCCAAATAAGTATCCATATAGGATGTAAGATGTTCGATGACTGCTTGGCTCGTTTGTATATTTTTCGAAGAGCTATCGATCGAAATAGTCGATTTCTTCGTTCATTCATCGTCGTCAAACAGGAACGAAAGAAACGTGTAAATGTATTTTTAGGAGTATTCAGTAATGTCATCGATTTTACTAATGCCTCCGGTATATTCAAGCGCAGATCGATATTTCGATGTTGTGTGTACAACCTACATTCAGAAAATTACGCCTCCGTACAAATGAGATAGATCGAAACGGAGCTACGTAGTATGGGAATTGAGAATACATACATAGTTCACGATGTACCATACATTGTTTGAAACAGCGATATAAGAATAAACCAGAATTTTCTCGTGCAATAATTTGCAAACTAAATAATGTATATTAATAAATTGACAAGTTATAATTTATAGTTTGCTGACTACTCTTTTATTGATTTACAATTTTCTATCAAAAATAGAACAATCGTATAATTTGTAATTCGTATAATTTACTTGCAACATTTCATTTGCTTTATTATCAAACTTGTTCGTCTTATTTACTAATGCTAGTAATTTGTAACTTGTAACTTAGAAAATTTCACCACTCATTTGAATGAATTTCACTCATCGCCGATACAAAATGTATCGATAGGTTTTGAACGGTTTTAAAGAATTCCGAATAGCTCTGTTAATCTGTTAATGTCTGCTTACCGCCTGTCATCTCGAAGCGATGCGATTATTGAACTCGATTTGGCAATTGAGCGTAAAAATCACACAAATTCCTTACGCTCACCAAAGTGTCTTTGAACTCTGAATAAATAGAAGGAGATGGTAGGTTGTTTCGCCGCCGGAAGCAAAACGAAATACGGTGGAGCTTCAATGTGTTACTCGTCACACGATTTATTACGAGTAGTTGCCTAGTCAGTCTACGATCAACCACCCACCCAGGAAGTTCTCGCTTTCCTTTTCCCAGTACTTTTTTCCCCCGTTCTCCTCTCTCTTTTACTATCTCCCTCTGTCGGATAGATATTCACTGCTGCTCCTTTCCTCTCACTCGTTTCTCTGCTCCCTTTGGTCATACCGACATGCGCGAAATGCGCACAGCCCTACCTTTTCTGTTTTCAATACTTGTCTTCCCTTCTCCACCCCCCCCCTATTTCTTTCCTTATCGTTCAGTTGTCTAATTTTTCCTTCCCATCTTTATTCTCCTTTTTCTCGTATTTCTCATATCTTTCATATAATTCTTCACAGTTTGACCGAGGACAGAAAACATTTGGCAAATTATTGTAATATTGTAGTAGGAATTAGGTAGCACGCGAATGGACAGCTTCATTAATATGCTATTACAGGTTGTCTATATGTACATATCCTGGGTTTATATACATACATAACAATAATAACAACAATAGCTCTATACCGAAATTAAGTTATGTTAATTTAGTAAATGTTCTTACTTCTTTTCGAATTTCCCTGTTTCTAACATACTATGGGGCATCTACCACCGTTCTAGGGGCAATCTTCACGTGAAATTAAGAAATAATCTTTCATGCTCGTATACATAGAAACACGTGGAAACGTATGAAATTAATCTTTTCTGCCTTTTATCATTTTTATTCTTGCTAACTATTTGTATATAGTACACGCATGTGTATAGATATACGCTTCCGGTTCTCTATTTATGCAGCATTTGTTACTTGTTACGTGTACAGTACAGGTCGCATTCGTTCTTGAGATATTTCTATTGATTTAAACTTAGGAACTACTCGTTACACGTGTTTATAGCCTATCTATCAGAATCAGCGATGTACAAGGTTAATGCTAAGCGTTACAACGTTGTTCACATATAGAACAGTGATTTTTATTGAAGAACTTTTGAGAAAGGATCATGGCTCTCCTCTTCTTTTTCTTCGTGTCTCTGTTGAATCTTACGTCCGACGATAACGAGTCGTTTCTACTTGGAACTTGCTACTTACGACTCGAAACCTGTCATTAGTAGTTCTAGTTATAAGAAAATGCACTTTATGCAGTAAGAAAATCGGCGAGACGATTAATAATTGTTCGTTGTGGCATTGTGTTTTTGTATCTAAAAACTGTTTGTTATACACGTAGTCAGAATATACGTGTAAAATGATCGACGACCTTGTATATAAGCTCAGTGCGTTTTCCCGGAGTGTAAAGAAAATTTGACCTTCTTTAGACTTGAGTAATATTTTATATCGTACAGTCCAACACATACACACGTTGTATATACGTGTGCTTCGATTTCGTTGAATTTGATAACGTACACGTAGCCCGGAAGATATTTGTACATTAAACCAAATTCATTTCTGAACGTAAGAAAAATCTTCGACTCACCACCGACGATACGATTCTGTATATCATCCGGTCGTGTATTGATCTGTATCGTTGATCCATTTCCATTGCTCATAGTTGCCATAGGTATAGACATATCAATGGGTTTCACGCGGGACTCAAATCTCGCCACCTAAATTGAAATTCGTATAGCGTGTACACTCGAGAAATATAATATAGGGCAAAATATAATTATAATTATAATAAGAAGAATTATATCAGTGTAATATAATTATATGTAGCACAATTAAGTTTATGTCGAAGTCTTTAATAGAAATTTAAGGTCGAGATACAGATCGAATCGCAAAAATTAACCGATTGTTCCAATAAAATACACGCAGTTTGGACATAAATAAATTACGATTGAGGAATAAAGATTGTTGCTACCATTACCATGATCGTAGGTATAATTTAATAAAACAACTGTATTATGTTTATCAAGTTTTGTAATATGCGTTGATATAGTGTACCGGAAGTTGGTTATCGGATTAACAATATGCCAAAATACTCGGAATAAGCATGGCTGTTAATGTAATGTAATTGAAGAAAATGAGAAAAATAAGTTTTAACAGAATTGTTTCGTTACAGATCATTCTGTGATACGGATGGAAAAAGTAATAAAAACAAGCGGAGGAACATATATTCACCTTGTGCCAATTGTTGCGCGCCGTTGAAAGAACTAACAAGACTAATGAAGGTAACGTCGTGATGTCGTGACGCTTTATACTATATGCGCGGCCGCCGCCCTTACTAGTAGTATAGGAAAATATGTAATCCGCCAGTAGGCCTACTGTAAAGCGCAACTCGCGTTACAGAACTTTTATTCTTCTCTTTCCGTCGACGATCGAGACGATTCACACTTTGCCGTGAAAGTTAATAGTAAGTTCAGGATAGAACTTGAAAAAGTGGAGAAAAACACGAAGTCAAGAGCACTGTGTTGGTGTACATTCGTATGTCCTACCATATACATATATAGATAGTTCGGCGTAATCATTTTTTCCTCCTACGATTTATCGGCACGATCAACTACAGAATGTGGAATATGAAATAGCTAACAGACTATTGATAATATGGGATAAGATCTGAACCATTGATGGCATACGAGAATTTTAGAGGTTGCATAATACCGACGAAAATATTCGATCGTCGTCATAGACGCAACTCATTTTGGCATTGTTACATTTAGCACGCGTTACACGTTTGTTTCTATCGTATATTTAATTTAAATATGATTTATAAAAACGGTGCAGTAACGCGTAATGGCGAATGAAACAGACACGTATGCTTACCAGCTCAATAACGTAAAACGTTAGAATAAAAGGGTTCTCAACAAGTTGGATGTAACTGTATTAGTTGCGTTAACTGCGTTACTATTGTTAAAATAACTAATATAATTAATACGTTACTATTGATACTAACTATAAGAAACAAGAGATGGAATAAAGGTAGAAACAGATTACTATTGCGCTACCTGAAATCACGTGCTATTACGTGATCTCACGTGATACTCGACCCAGTGTGATCCGACGTATTTTCATTGTTTTAAATCCGTTGGGAACAAATTACAATAGCGTCCCGCTTCACGGAATTTCACGTAAGAGCCTCGTAGACGTACATAAGTCTATAAAGAGCTTCTGCGCGACGGTTTTCTTGCTTACGGAAACTAACTAGTATTAGTATCGTTACATTCCTCTATTGATGTTCTAATGAATCTTACTCTCCTCATGGGGATCCATCACGTTGCATATAACAAAATCATGCAGCAATTAAAATTTAGCTTTAGTCATTCATCCTGAAGCGTATATGGTGGTATTTACTAGAATGTTTTAGTAATGTCCACTTTGGCATCGGCAATTCGGGCCTAATCTAGATGCTTATCTGAATTCCAAGAACTCATTCATCAGTTAAATGCCGAGGAAATGAGAAAGAATTAATGCGATGGTCATACCGATACTCGGCACGGGAGCACGTGGACTACGATGGGACAATTATGTAACTTAACAGGACACGTTTCAAGCTTATGCCGAGACTTCGTTTCTAATAATTGGTGGAGGCAGCGACGGAATCTAAAGTCCAAACAACGACAAAAGTCCGAGCGCTAAAGCGACCACTGCTATAAACGGCTATATTCTTGTAAATATTCTGTCTTTGCGTTTATTTCGTGTTTCCGCGAATTGATCTAAGCGAATTGATCTAAGCGTTTTATTATGAATCAGAGATACTGTAAGATTTTCTATATCTTTCTCTTAATCTGAAGTACGGCTGCTTGAGGCTTCGTACTTCGTTATTAACACGATATATTGCTAAATATCAATCCTACCCTAAATGTCACGTGCTATCATATGCAAGATAGTAGTGTGCAATTTCACGCGACGCGATAGTAATGTATCTCTATCTTAACGCATAGTGAAAGAGGATTAAAGAACAATGAGAGAAGTATTAATTAAGAGCATATGTTTATTGACATTACTCTTGAAATGTATAACAATATTACCGTATGATACATCGCGCATATTACGTTGATTGTAGACGCGAGTCGTCGATAAACTGTTTCTCGCAAATACATCACTGCAATATGTTGTGTACTCAAGGGAATTAAAATTTAGAAACGATCATTTCGTTTGTTTTTGACAACTAACGTGCAAATCTTACACATTATCATAGACTGATCAAAAGTGATGTATAAAAATGCACACTGATGTCCCATTTCGGCTGGTAATTTCGTTGAATCGACTTACAAAGGAAAATATGTTGCAAGTACTTTGTTCAGAATTGACTATTTGGCAGATCGTATTCCCACATCGAATTCGCTACTTATTCGATTCGTACGCTTTCTCATACATAAACGTATATACGGCATAACAGTTACGGTGACGCGAATGACGCGATCGACGCAGGCATTATGTATACTTATCCGTGCAACGGAGCATTCGTTAGGCAAATTATTATTACATGTTCAGGGAGAATCTAACGTGCGACGATATTCACGAAATGTTTCCACTGTAATTAGCAGCTTTGGTCTTTGTCACTGAGAGACACTGGACAGTGTTGGTTGGGAACGATTGTTGAAAAAAGTCTTGAAAATACTGGCTTGAAACTTTTTATAGTTCCATTTATGCGATTTCCTTTGTATTGGTAAATACTTTAGAATATACTTTAAAACGCAAGACCTGCTTCGGAGTAAGTGGTAAATATCTTCTCGATTGAATTAACGTAAGCTGCCGTCCTCAAGTCCAAGCCAAGATTGAACTTCATGGCTGTTTTCATAATAGCCTGTCATACAATAAGAATAAAGTTAAACAATGATTTTCCATTTGTTCACCGAAAGAGAAAGAATAGTTAGTTACCCTCGCTGATCTTTCCATGGTGTAGTCCAAACCAGAATGAACAATATCTTTCTCAGAAGCACCAGAAATACGTTTTTGAAACGCTTCGGAGGGCGTAACAGGAATTCGGCCGCCCACGCGACCGAATCTACGTTCTAACGATTCTTGTACAGATTCTACAATTTTTAATGAAAATTAGATATTTACAATAATACGTGCGATCCAATTAGATTAAACCTTTATCATCTATATATGTGATCATATATACCTAACAAGTGATAATTTGATTCCCTTTCATACTTAAAGGTTAGACGACCATAAGACACGTGATTTAAATTCTTTAACCACTCGAAGAAAGAAACGGTGACACCACCGGCATTGATATACAAATCTGGTATAACTAAGATATTTCGGTCGATTAAAATTTTATCGGCAGCTGGAGTAGTTGGTCCGTTGGCAGCTTCGGCTATAATTTTTGCCTAAAATAGAAGCAGCAATTGTTTAAAGAACGTTTGAAAACACACAACGATATGTATTTATATACTTAATGTAAAGAAAACAAATGATAAGAAAATTCTTTACCTGAATAAGGCCGGCATTGGCTTTGGTAATAACCTTCTCGACAGCTGCAGGTATAAATATATCACAGGGCTCGTACATGAGATTCTCACCTTCGTACGGTTTAGCATTAGGGAAGCCCACGATAGTACCATTCTCTATACGGTAATCTTCTAGTTGCTGCGGTACAAATTATGTTAAGTAATCTTATTAATGTAGAATAATCTTGTTTAAAATTATTACGTCATACACGAGAAAATTCGCTTATTTTATATTAAATTTCATGTAGTTGCTTACCTTAGGATCGATACCTTCCGAATTATAGATAGAACCATCGTGCTCGATTACTCCTATACAAGTGGCGCCTGCACGATGCAAATAACGCATTGAATGTAAACCGACGTTACCAAAACCTTGAATAATGAATGTTTTTCCTCCCCAACCAGGTGTGGTGCCTAATGGTAAAAAGTTAGTCGATGAGAAACGAAAACAATGAATTAAGAGACTTATTGCTACCGACGAGTATGCTGGATCCAGGTAATTACATAAATAATACTACTGACACGATTATTGTATTTTTATCTTTTACGCTATTTTTTAACAAAATAATTTAAAAGTTTGGAAGGGATAATGGATGGTATATTACCGTTATTAAAGTAAAGATAACCACACAAATGGGCCAGGTGTATTTTAAAGTGGTGAATATATTAACAGTTAGCACAATAACGTCCAGAAACGAGATATGTACATTATATATATATATATATATATATACATACATCATTTTATACTAATCGACGGGAAACGAGGTATCTTACTCGTAATTATCTGCTTCAACTGTTTTAATTAACTGTTAGTATATCTTAACACAAAAAATACCCAATGTCAATGTGTTAACTGTAGATTGTGTGACATATAGACATATAGACATATAGAAGGAAATAATATTGGAAATGTCCTCGTACCGATCATGCTCATGTAATTAGCTTCGTTGATAAAATTTTCTATTCCATGGAACAAACCACGCCCTGTCGCAGAAATACGTCCATGTATTCCACCCTGATTAATTGGTTTCCCCGTGACACAGGCGTGAGCGTTGATATCCACATGCCCTATAGTCTTGGCATATGTGTCTGCAATCCAGGACATTTCACGTTCTCCAGTTCCCATGTCGGGAGCAGGAACATCGACACCGGGTCCTTTAAATTCAAACGAGAATATATTCACGTGATTTTAACTAATATAGGATATTCGCAAGGCCTTCTTATTCAATTGAACTAATATTATCAACGAAATTTTACAAGAGTTACAAACTACAAGTTGCCAGATCCAATAAATTCTGTTACATAATATAAAAGGTTCGGTAATAAAATAAATGGAATTGTAAAAATTATAAATGTTACTAAATATTAAAATAATATCTTTCATCAGATACACATAATATGAAATTTAAATTGTTTATTTGAAAATTTATCAATAGTATATTGAAATTAAATACATAATTCTGCTAATCTATTCCCCATATTATTGAACGGATTAATTACTCTTTTTCCTATCTATAATCAAAACTATCTATAATCCACAATGTTTATATTTTTGGCAACTTGCAAATTACAATATTTTAGAAATTAAAGAATATTCTAGCGAAAAATATACACAAGTATCCATATATGTATTTTTGAGCGATAGCTAATCTATAGCTGATCGTAGCAATCAGCAGTTATTAGAGAATAATTTTACGCGTATTGGCTTTAAGTCCATTTATATAACGCGATCGTTTTATGCTGACATGTTGAAGAAAATTTATCATAACGAGTCCAATAAACAGTTAGATCGAAACAAATTTAATAATGTCGCATGCAAGTATGCAAGAGAATCACGTATCTTTTGCTTCTTCAATTCACTCGTCCGTTCTCTAATCATCTTCGATGTAAATTTTAACAAAGGCATTTTTCGATATTTTGACGTATCTCACCAATAAATCCCTTCTTCGCGAGCTCCAGCGTGAACCTTCTTGTGATTTTTTCGAGCTCGTGTTCCGAATACAATTTAGGATTAATCTTAATACCGGCTTTAGCTCCACCGAAAGGGACATCTACACAGGCACACTTGAAAGTCATTAATGCCGACAAAGCCTTCACTTCGTCCCGCGACACATCCATCGAGAAACGAATACCTGTAACAAACAATTATTTCTTTTCTATAATTTCATACCTTTAAGATCAAATAGAACAATCAATTAATTCATAATTTGCAAAATATCTTTGCAACATTCCATTTGTTTGAAATTTCATTACGAAACTTGTTAATGTTATGTAAGGATACTTATTAATACTTGTAACTTGTGACCAGTAAAATTTCGCTAATGCTCAATTGCGTAATATGGTCCTGCTAATATTCAGTATATATAAATTGAAAATTTTCCACTATCTTTATCTTCTATTTATTTTAGTTTTAAGTCGTCCGTTTTATGTATATGCTTATATCATACTGAACAAAATAAAATTGGTGTTTTTGGATAAACATAACGAATACGTATTCTAATAGCTATGATTGACGATAGTGACAGTGTATATATAGTCACCCATAAGTGGTTGTGTTCCTCCACATAAAGGCGATTTTAAAATACCATAAAATACGTTCTATGTCATAACTGCTACAGGCTGTTTTAATGTTATTTATGTTACACAAAATGTAATGTATTGGTTAGTACATATACATTACGCAACACGCGAATATAGTTGCCTACACAATGATTACCAGTCGTTATGCGCATATTTGTATGCGACCTCGCTAATGAATTTTCCAAACAACAGCTGAAATTGTGCTATAAGCACAATGTTATCGCCTAAAACCTAAGCAAAGACTGATATATAATCGAGGAAAAATTAATAAGTACGCCGCATGCTGTTTTAGCAGGCTCGTGCGAATAAAAAAAAGCTGCATCAATTTGTTTCCATGAGAGCATTGACCTTTGAGAGCATCATCATGACACCGGCATGCTAGCGCCAAATTCTTAAATCAAATAGTGAATCAAGGTAGTTAGCTAATGTTTGGCAGGGAGGAAGAAAAACACCAGACAGCTTGGCATTGTTACGTTGTATGTTACGTTGTTTGGCATCTTCTAATAGCAATGAGTTACGTTCGGAGACAAACATTTGCTGTTTCTTATAATAATAACGTGAATAAGAAACGAGATGCGAGTAATTAGGATTGCCACTCTAATTATGTCACGCAGATGACAAAACTGATAAAGACGACTTAATTTTTAAAAAGACCGCCAGTGACGAATATAGGGGTAGGATGATCTTCGTCAACGGAGAATCGTCGATTCACTTCGCTTGGCTCTCAAAAAAGATCTACCTCACGAGATGCTGTTACGTTTCGCTCACGAGCTCAAGTACAAATTTATATCAAGGAGATGTTTCGATATGCGTGATTCGAATATCTTTCTTAACAAATCGGATAAACAACTGTTCAAGAAATCTAATTAATTCTGTAGGGTGAATAAGTAATAATGATAAGTACAATCGTTAAGAACAGTGTTCTGTCACGAAGTTATTCTCTTCCAGAATAACTTTCTACTGATTTTACTCATTTTAACCATTCGACAATTAGCCAAGTTCTCATAAATAAATTTTCAAATTTGATCTTATCGAAAACGGAGCGCTGTATGAGAATATTCTTTATTCATTTTCTTCTTTTGTTTTTGTCCTATTTTTCACGTAGAATCATCCCTTTACCGTCTGTACCACGATTATTGAATCACCCTGTATATCTGATATGTAAGTGCATATACTAACAAGAGATTTTAATTGCCATATCCTAGGCATCGCATTACTAGTATGTAAATCGACGCATCAGCGTGTTTAATCATTGATGTAATACAATCCTCGTGAGTAAGAAGTGCAAAAGCTACGAGAACGAAAAGCGTTGGCACATTATCGTTCCTCGTCATCTATTTGTGCGTCACAAAGCTACAATTTCTCCGATGTGGGCTATGTACAAATATATTTTCCACTCCATTTCTAAAATAAATTGTTCATTACATAAAAACAGAATGACACGAGTTTCTCTTCTAATAAGCTAATGCTATGTATTATATAGCAAACGTGGTTTCAATAATCTGTCTACTAAAATCGAGGTTAAAACCATGTCATTTAACTCCTGAAGCCGTAAAATTGTCGTTTCCGATGTCTCGTCGTATACTGTACATTGAATACATAAAAGTAACTAGAAACTAGCATAAAACTTGACTAAAATTATGGCACGAACAAAAGATATATAAACATTAACAAAACAAGATAATTTTGAATTTAAATATATGTCGGATTTAGATTCGAAAAATTCGACAGAATGAAATTTTAGCGAATTTGATTTTAGCGAGTTTAAGACTGCTCGTGCCTGTTACGTATCATTATTGATGACGTAATTAATGCTAACATCAAATTTAAGCGGCCATGAGAGAAAAATTACATATTCTATGAGCCATCAGGCTTTCTTTTTTTCTCCTTCTCTCCTTCGTTTACGTCTCCCCCATACGTATGGGAGTGTAAACGATGTGACAATTCTGTATTTGTTCAGATGTTCTTAATCATAAAAGAAATAAGCAACAATTGGTGTAGTCAAGATCGCAGTTGTTAAATATCAATGAAAGATAAATGTTAACGCAAGCATAGCAAACGAAATGTAAAATAAAACGTCTTTTGATTTACCTCCTTTGCAGGGAGTTCTATGAGTTGAATGTTGCGCGCGATAGCCAGTAATCATTTCGTAGTCGCCCGAGTCGCGTCTCAAAGGGAAGGAGGTTTCAAGGATGTGGTCACATTGTTCCATTAGCATCAAGATACCCTTCACTTTCTTTTTTCTCTCCTCCACGCTCATCCTGGAACGTTTACCGATATCCTCGACCAATTTGTCTTCGACGATCTGACAAGCTCGATGAAAAAAGTATTCGACCATATCGAAAAACTTTGGATTCAGATCGTCGGGGATATCCTTTAGTCGATCGGGTATCTGATGATCGGCATAACCGCGTGCTTGGAACGCCGGCACGATACGTATGAGCGTGTTATGAATAACATCATTACTCGGTACTTGTTTCAAAGCAATCGACGATCTTGTTAGTTTCTTTATGTGAAACATTTTCAATGTATCTTGTCACCGTTGTAATTAAATCGATTTTTATAACGCTTTTCACACAATGTATGTCCTAACTTTTCCTGTTCCTTTCGTTTTCTCTTTATCCCTACCCGTTTCTTCTACCTCACTTCCGATCTTGACAGAACTCGGTCTCTCACCCGACTACCTCAGCAATCGCGTTCCTTTCCTACCGATCGAAACAATTTCACCTTTCCACCACGTTCGCAACACTCTACTATCTCACCACTCACCACCCTACGTGCCAACGCCAACTGGTCCAATCGCTTCGAACACTTACCAACTCCGTGATTCTCTGTATGATTTCACTCGATGCGAACAAAATTCTGCCAACATTTACAAATAAATCTCCCTATGCGGCTCTGTGTTATTATTGCCATATTTTTGAATAACCAATTGAACGTTAAATTTTTTTAATTTAACATAGTTGATAATAGTTGTCCGTTGTATGACTGTTGTAATCCGGATTTTATAAAACATACTTTATTCCAAAGTTTCAAGAATATAGCGACAAAATATGGGGAAATAATGATAGAATAAATTTGTTGTTAGTTAAAATAAATAAAAGCGGAAAGAACCGAAGAATTAAATCACAAACGGTATAAATGCGAAATATGTATCGTTTTAAAATGCTACCGAATCTAATAATTAATCAATATCGAGTGAACGATGATACTATTGTTTCAATTCTAAGTCGGGATTTATATTTTTATTAAGTTTATAGCCCGTTATTATAAAAGATATTAAATATCTAAAAAAAATAATGCAGCTCTCTTATCGTTGGTATCTTATTATTAGAAACATATGACTTGTTAACATTTTTAAAATATAACCAAAATTTGATAGTTCTTTTCGTACGTAAGTGCTTTATCAACATATGTATTCATAGTCCATCGAAATATAATATTTTTAATACTTGTGACAATTAAAATTAATAATTATGCACGATAAATTGACAGTAATTAATTTCCGCATATGTATAAATGAATAATACTTTCGAAGTAGGAATCATGTCAGAAAAATCAGTTTCTTCAGATTTTGTTATACAAAATCAGCCTAGAAAAGTTGAAAAATTTCGTCACAAGGTTAGTAAAAACAAAAATAAAAAAATATCTAAGAGCGAAACTTTTAACGAACAACCAGTGCTTGATGATGAAAAGGGAAAGAAAGAGGAAAATAAAGAAAAAATCAAAGCTCAGAAAGCTAAAGTACCAAAACAAAAAGATACATTTCCACAACATATTCCTGAAAAAGAAATTGACAAACTTTTAAGAAATGAAAATTCCAATGAAACACAATATGTAGAAGGACAGTTACGTGTCAATCCCTGGTGTCATAAATATGCTTATTTATCTTTCTCTGATGATCAGAGTGATCTATTAATCATTGGCTTAAGGGATAGAAATCGAGCTTTTGATGGTGATTTTGTTGTAGCACGTATAAATCAGCCAGAAAAATGGAAAATGCATCAGGGATACAAGCAAAAAACAGGTGTTGTTGTTTATATACGAGAGAAAATACATCCAAGAAGAACAGTTGGATGCTTCAAACAAAATGGTGAATTTTTTTATCCCAGAGATCATCGTGTACCATTAGTTAAGATAAGTAAGAAATCCTTGCAACAGTTTGGTGTGTGTCAAAATTATGAAGACATATTATATTTGGTTGTTATAACTGACTGGATAAAGCCAAAGTTTGCAGTTGGGTATGATAAAAATTTATAAATCTAAACAAGTAGAAGCTTCAATGATTGTTGAAATAATATACTCACTTACATGATATACAGGCAAATTGAAAAAATAATTGGAAATATTGGCGATATAAAAGCAGAATCAAATGCAATATTACTTGAATGTGATTTAGATGTTACACCTTATAGTCTAGATATAATGAAGGAGCTTCCAAATAGTGGCTATTCTTTAACAGAAAATGACATTAAAGACAGAGAGGACTGGAAAGATGAATGCATATTTACTATTGATCCTGATACTGCTGTTGACTTAGATGACTCAATCTCTTGCAAACCTTTGGAAAATGGAAATTATGAAGTAATTACGCTGTACTTCTCTAGAGTTATCCCCAGAGAATATACTTCATCTGTTTGTCTATTTGTTTATATATATTATATATATTCTTTTTCTAGATCGGTGTGCATATATCAGATGTTACTCATTATGTGGAATTCTTATCTCCATTGGATATTCAGGTTTCAAAACGAGCTACAACTATATATATGGCAGATAACGTATATCATATGTTACCAAAAGAATTATGTCAAGTATGTTCTTTGTCACCTGGTCAGGATAAATTGGCTTTTTCTGTTATTTGGGAAATGACGCAAGATGCAAAAGTTGTTAATTATCGTTTTGCCAAAACTGTAATAAGATCATGCTGTCAAATGTCTTACCAGCATGTTCAGAAAATGATTGAAAATCCAGAATATAATTGGCCAGATAATTCTATATATATAGATGGGAATTACAAGCTTAATGATTTGTCAATAAAAGTAAACATTTTACACAATTTAGCTAATCAAATGCGTAAGAGAAGATTTCAAAATGGTGCACTGCAAATAGATCAACCAAAATTACATGTCAGGATTGATAGAATTACGGGTTTACCAATATCGTACAATATAGAAGAACAGCAAGATAGTAACAGGTATTTTTATTATTTTTATTAGTTATACTATTCTTAAATTATGATATAAATGTGCATATAAGTGTATACATATACATTATATTTTAGACTTATAGAAGAGTTTATGTTGCTAGCTAATATGACAGTTGCTACACACTTATACAATGTAATTCCGGAGACTGTTTTATTACGCAACCATAGAGAGCCCTTAAAACATATTCTTAGTACGACGCAAGATATGCTGCAAAAATTTGGCATTCATTTAGACATTAAATCGTCTACATCTTTGCATGCTAGTATAAAACGTTGTGAGGAAGGATTAGAAACTGAAGATGGTGAAAGAAGAATAATAATGAAATATAGGATGATGGTTATCAACAATCTTTGTTCCAGAGCAATGACTGTATGATTTTTTCTTTAGTTTTGAAGAACTTCTTAATACATGTATAAAAATTGAAATCACTTTCTACATTCTTAGCGAGCAACCTACATATGTTCGTCTACAGTGAAAACAGAGGAGGAATTGAGACATTATGCTTTAAACATATCGCTTTATACGCATTTTACATCCCCAATTAGACGATATTCCGATTGTGTTGTACACCGTTTACTTTATTCAACTTTAAGAAATGTAGACATGCCTAAAGAATGGACTAAAAAACTTTGCAAATCGTAAGTTACTTAGGAAAGGATTGGAATAATTAATTAGTATAACACGTACAAATGAAATATTTTTAATATTTTTATATGGTTTCTACCAAGACAGAATAGCGGCAAATTGTAATATAAAGAAATATAGTGCGAAAATGGCACAAGAGCGAAGTAACGAATTGTACTTTACGTATTTGATAGATTTAAAGGGTCCTATTGTTACAATGGGCATCGTGTTGAGTGTACATGAAAATTTTATAACTATTATATTGTGTCAACTTGGTATAAAATTAAGGATTTCCTTCACACACTTAGAAAATTTGGCACTCGTCGAATATTCTTTGGAATGTTCCATTCCAACGATAAACATCTCTTGGAAACAATCTGCTATTACTCAGGTAATATAAAAAGGTACATTAATGTTTATATTATCTAAATATAACAATAGCTTATACGACTGTACGAACAATATAATTTACCTGACGTTTTTCAGGTAATAAATGTTTTCACTTTATTGTATTTGAGAGTCGAAAAGCATCCTGAATCTTTTCGATTAATTGGTACTCTTTTACCACCAACTCAGGAAATAGAAATATAATGGTATTTTGCTGTAAATTAGATTTGAAAACGATCATTATAGAAATATTTATATATATTATATATTTATATATTTGTACATTATTTTATTATACATTTATATATTATACAATTTTAACGTAAACGTGAAATGTTAATTTCATGATAAAAATTTCTTTATCTAATAGATGTATTTTTAAGGAATTGATAGAAAAAATAAATCGAACATTTCGCAAGAACATTATTTATTTCAATTATATGTTAATGTACATTGTGGTAACATTTTTACATACTTGTAATCGTACAGTTACATCGCTGGACGATTATTACATATATAAATAAATAGCCCTTATTTATATTTAGCTTCATATCTGTACATAAGGTCATGTATACCATGTGCAAAGCATATATTTTACTTGCATACGAAAAGAAACATAATTGTGGAAGTAATACAGATCTGTTAGTATTCAGTTTTCTGCTATGCTTTATGTAATTATATTTACATAATTAAATGGTAACTTTTGCATGATTAACTAAAAAAAAAAAGAAAAGTGACAAGCTCAAATGACAAGAAGATTTTCTTTATTTTAAGAAAGTATAAATATTTCTTAATTTCATTCAAATTAATTGTTTTAAACATTAGTTTTTTACAATAGAGCATGATCGTGTTATTTTGTCACTAACGAGTTCTCAATTAAAATGTAACTTTACTTTCATAACGGTATGTACTTTGAAATTTATTTTCTTAGAATTTATTGAGGAGTTATAGAGCTTTGTACATTGAATATTTTAAAGTCAAAAATTACAGTTTATGGTATATTTAAAAAGTTGTTGATTTAATCAATAATAAAAGGATAACGGGAATCTTGGGCTCTACAAAATGACATATAGTCGTTAACCGTGCAAAATATTCATTGCTGTTTCTGAACAATATATTTTTGTAATTCAGATCGGAAGTATCGGCAATGTGTAATGTAAAGTATCCGCATTAAAACAAGAAAGCGACACATTGAATAACAGTCTTTTTAATTTATTTCGTATCGCTTACGCTAATAAATTATAATACTAAGAATTAAAGTATAATTAATATAAGTTAGTATCTGGATTTTTTAGATCAAGTGTGACAGAGAATGTACATTAAAGAGTCTTCTATTAAATTCTTGTTGTCGTCGAGGGAAACTTATACTAGATATATTAGGTTAATGCATGTGATCGTTACTGTTCTTACGATTGAGACTTATTTTGATGTTCGTAATTTACAAGTCTCTGACCAACAAGATATTTATCATTTTTTATATGTTCATAAAGCTTTTTGAACTGCCGAATTTGAAAGTAAATAACAATACATATTAAATGTACTAATAACAGGAAAGGATACAAATGTCTGGCAATTAGAATTTGTGTTTGTAGATTCGTGATTAAAAGTGGGACTATTCCGTAAGCTACAGCATAGGGAACAGCTAAAGCAAGACCGAAACAACATATTACCGGTGCTGCTAATTCTGTAACGATGAATTTCAAATCTATTTCCCTAATACCATCGTTGTATGCTCGTTCAATTGCAAGACGAATTCTCCAATCCGGTCCCATCATAATTATAGCGGTCGCTATTTTTGTGTACAATACACCTAGGGCCCAATCTTGCCAGATAAACAAAATAGGATTTTGTTCCAGCGGTACACGCAATGGTACAACAACGACTAGTTCAAGAAGAAGACCAAACAAAAGCGGTATTAGGCCAATAAGTAGGAAAAATGCTACTGACGCTTTAACACCTATGATCGCCCAATGTTTTATTCTATCTAAAAGAGCTCTTCGACCACGAGGCAACCAAGAAAATGCTAAGGCTAATCCTCTTGCTGCTGCCCAACATACGTACATTCCACAAGCTATGGTGTATAATTCATGTACTCGTCCAGATAAAGCAACTGCAGCTTCGTTGGTATCTGAAATATTAAAAACAACGCTATAATCATAAGGATAATTTGGGAGGAAGCAGATATCCAAGTCCATATCCATGTCGACAGGAAAGATGAATAAGCATTTCGTACTTTAAAAAGCGAACTTACCAGACCCACTTAAGGCAGGTGGTAATACTGGTGGAGATGGAGCCGGAGCTCCGACCATCCACAATGCCATAACTCTGCGTCCAAGCCAAACAGGGAGAATCATTGCAATTAAACTAGCGATAACAAGAGAGACGCAGACACAAAACAGAAGGCCAATCAGACGAGCAGGAAACCAGCGTGGTCTGATATATGGTTGGAAACTTGTTGGTCTTGCTCTTTGTAACAGCGCTAGATGCGCCGCTCCTAAATCAGGATGTTGCGGTTCCTCAATTACGGCCGGCCCTGGATCTTCAGTTTGTTCTCTTAAAAGATACGATTGGAGATCTAACAACCAGGCTACCACTCGGCACCACCCTCTTATTAGGGCTTTTAACCATGTACGTGTATGAGATTGCTCCAATAATGCAGGAAGAATAACTTGTAGTAATAGCAGTTCTAGAGACAATTCGCTGATCTAATTTGAAAATAAAGAGACAAATAAAGTAACACATCACAATTGTTAGTAAGAGAAATTTTAAATTTTCTCTTTTAACTAATAATTTAACTCCTTACCTGAGCTTCGCTCTGAATAGTCACGGTATATGGCAAAAATCCTGGCCATGCCCATCTTAAGAGTTTCACAGGTAACCACAGCATTAATAAAATAGCAGTTCCAAATATCATTGCAGATGCTACGAACCTTTTAGCATGTCTTAAAATTGGAAGATGTATCATTTCTTGTATAGGAGAAAAATCGGGATCATTTAAATTTCTTAAGAACCAAAGTACTCCTGGCCGTAACACTTCTCGTAATAACAGAATGAACGAAGCAAAGTAGTATATATAAATCATTCCCACCAACCAATGTAAGAACATTGAAGTACCAGGGGCTAGTTTAAACGAAGATTCTCTGTCTCGAAGTGTGGCGTCGAACATTGCTAATGAACAAATGTCTAACCACCAACCACAAACCAGAGGAAGTACTCCTATCTCAGCGACCGAAAGTAAAGAAACCTTTACTATAATGTAACATAAGCCCAATAATCGTTGAGAACGTTGAAAACCTAAAGGTGCTGCTAATGTATGAAGGACCATCAGCCCTACTCCAGTAACACAATAACCACATAATGTAGTTACTAATCCTTCAAAGTGCGAAGCAGCTGCATATTCTTGTAGATCTAGCAATGCTATTGCAAAGCTACCGACATAATACGGATAAAAAGCGAAAACCTGAAAATAAGAACATCGCATTTCGTACGACAAAAATTGATTATTTCATCTTATATTTACGGTTTAAAACATATAAGCAAAGCATACCATAATAAATAGCGTATTTAATGAAACGACCCAAAATACGTGTCCAAGAAAAACAAGGGATCCATCTAAGCCTAAAAGGCGCTCCCAAGTTAACTCCTCCGCGGGCCTATCCCACTCTAATGGATTCCAGTTTGCTTCCTCATCTTCTCCTTGAGCCTGACCCTGGGCTTGATCCCTCCACCCCTCCCCAACTCTCGCGTTTGCTTGTTCACCATCTATACCCAATTCGTCTCTAGGTGCTGCAGGTTGTTCTTCATCCCTTGGTGGAATCAGTGGTTCTACATTTCGAGGTACTACTACATGCGATTCGACAGATTGTTCTATTTGTTGGTCAGCGCTTGGCTCAATGTCTCTACCAATTCCTTCAACTTCATTGATTCTTTGATTATTTGGTAAATTATTTTCTTCTACCCTATGTCCTTCCACGTTTTCCACGTTATCATTGTTTGAATTTTCTGGTAAAATTGGCGGTTCATCAGCAAAGGGTGGTACATTATTATTATCTTGAATTTCTTGTTGAAGAGCCCTTTGCTCTTGAAACTGTTGCATGGGAATCTCTAAGTTAGGTGGTGGATTGTCAACTGGGGGCAATTGTACATTATCTCGGTCAAGCCAATCAGGTCCACCAGCATGTAAAATTTGTTCTCTTAGCCATACTAAACCGATAAACGCAAACAGAGTACAAGTTACCACAAAGCATCCATGAAATACATCTGACGATATATTTTCAGCGGATAACATGTCCATTGGTAATGACATTATCTGTGAACAAAAAGACATGGGTACTTCATTTTTTTGACATAAAGTATTAAAAATTTAGATATATTTTAAAGTTATAAGAAAGTATTTACTCGAACCAGGTCTAGAGGACCACTGAATAATGCCCTGTAAGTTCGGCAAGCTGTCAATGGAACAACTCCTAACCATGCTATTGCAACCAAAGTATAATGTAACCAATATTTTACTGCTGTTACAATGTTGGAAAATAATCCCCCAATAACATCTCTTAACGGTAAACGACGTGGCATATCTGGGCTATAAATCGGTGTAAAAGAAAAGCGGTATCCGCAAAGTTCACAATACTCTTTACGTGAATATCGCATCCATTGTACTAAACATTCCTGATGTATCCATTTAATACTGCCTGTGCAGATACAGGGATGAAAGAGAGGCCTATCAGCAAGACCTTCAGATCTGCAAACTCTGCAGATGTCTGCTCCTGACATGTCCTCCGTCATGTTTGATTTTGTTTAAAATAACTGATTAAAGCAACGATCAATTTTCTGAAAGGAAAATATTTAAAAAATTGTATAGTAAAAATGCAGAATATATATCTATTTCCTAAATAACGAAATAATAATGGTTACAAGGTCGTGTGCATAAATGTATTTAAATTATTAAAATACGACCAACAGAAGTTAAAAGTTGTGGAATTATTAAATGTGAAACAATAAGAAAGAACATTAAATGGTAAAATGACAGAGCAAAAATAAAAGACTACATCGAAAGTGCGGAATGTGTCATTGGGAATATTTAATATTAAACATATAAAAAATTTTACTTTAAAAAATTTAATCTAATTTCATAAACTGGATAATATTACTTACATAATAACATCGTTTACTTACTCATGCTCTGATAAAGATGCACAAAATTCAAAATTTACTGTGCAAAATATTGAAAATGTCTACTGCTACTTCCAGTTCTTTTCTTCTTGCATCGACATACTTGCAACGTTTGCAATAAAAATGTTACTGTTCTTCCTAAACGATGTGTATTCTATCATTTTTAATCTGCTATAAATTACACATTCCAATACGTAAAGATTTCATTAAATTACGACATTCAATTTGACTGATATCTATTGAGTTGTACGCAATTTTCTTTCGATAGGAATTATTAAGCGAAGAAGTTTCATACATTGCTTAACCAGCTGAAGTAGTCAAACAATGTTAAGGGCGGCAATTGAAAGTTAATTTTGTTGTGTAAGTTATATTTAATGTAATAAGAGAGAATGTAAAAATATATGAGTTATTGTACTTGACAATTTTAATTAAAAAATAGGTAAATAAGATGACAGCTACACTTTTTATTTTAACACGATGATATCTTGTAAAGTTATTAAGCACAATAATTTATAACCCCATTGGAATAAAAACCTACTGTACATATTACGTGATGTTGTTTGTTACAAAGGTATTTAATACTACAAAGTTAAGTTTATATGAGTCAAAACAATATTATCAGATTTTTATAAGACTTAAAAGTTCTTTTACGGTTATGAAAGTTCTCAACGTTGCGGAAAAGAACGATGCCGCAAAAAGTATCGCGGGCTATTTGTCTCGTGCCTCTTCTAAACGGGTATTTGAAAAGTTACTTTAATTGAAGTATATGACAAATGTACAAATTTTTTATATGAACAATATTTTCGCTTTATATTCTTTTTAGAGAGAAGGATTATCGCCATATAATAAAATTTATGAATTTAACTCATATTTATGGAATCAAAATTGCGAAATGATCATGACTTCTGTATCTGGTCATTTATTAAATTATGAGTTTGTTGGGGCATATCGTAAATGGCAAGGTTGTCATCCATTAAGTTTATTCGATGCACCTATAATAAAGCAATGTTCGGAAGAGAATTCTATTAAGATTAAAAAAACTTTGGAAAGGGAAGTACAGAAATGTGGCGCATTAATTATTTGGACTGATTGTGATCGTGAAGGAGAGAATATAGGTTTTGAAATTATTCAAGTCTGTTGTGCAATTAAATCTAATATTCGTATATATAGGTATTTATCAAATATGTTATCCATGAAATTGTATCTTCTTTCATGTAATAATGTTATTTAATGTAATAATGTTATTTAATAGAGCAAAATTTTCTGAGATTACACAAGTATCTGTAAACAGAGCTCTTCAAAATTTATGTGAACCAGACAAAGCAATTAGTGATGCTGTTGATGTACGAAGTGAACTGGATCTAAGGATAGGTATTTTAAAAATGTCTATAATAACATCATATATCTATGAACTTAAATGTAAGAGGAACAGCATTGCAGGTGCCGCATTTACAAGATTTCAAACACTGAGATTGAAACAAGTGTTTCCCAGGACTCTGGCTGATATGCTGATTAGTTATGGTAGCTGTCAGTTTCCTACATTAGGATTTGTAGTTGAAAGATTTTTAGCCATAAAAAGATTTAAGTCAGAACCATACTGGAAGATAAAAGTAATGGATATCCGTGATAATATTTCTGTGGAATTTAGATGGGCAAGAGGAACACTATTTGAAAAATTGCCTTGTGAAGTATTTTTGGATATATGTTTGGAACAGCCTATGGCTACTGTTAAAAAAGTATTAAGTAAACCTAAGAATAAGTGGAGACCACTACCACTGGACACAATTGTAAGTAATAAAGTAGTAGTTTCATTAAGAAAACATACAATGCAATTTATTTAATTATGTTAAATATACCTAGGAGCTGGAAAAGCAAGGCTCTCGTAAACTTCATTTAAGCGCGAAGGACACTATGAGAATTGCGGAGAAATTGTATACTCAAGGTTTGATTAGTTACCCACGTACAGAAACAAATATATTTCCAAAAGAATTGAATTTAGTTCCATTGGTGAATCAACAAATAAACAATTCAGCATGGGGCAATTTTGCACAGCAATTATTAGAAAAGGGATTGACTCCTAGACAAGGCAAGAAAAGCGATCAAGCACATCCTCCAATACATCCAATAAAATATACTGATGGTTTAAATGGTATGCGCACAAATTTAACACTTATTAAATACTTGTTAACGAAAAATATTCTGCCGTTAATTTATGATAAATTATTTAACAACAGGCAACGAAGCTAAAGTTTATGAATTTGTGGTTCGACACTTTTTGGCTTGTTTATCATGTGATGCGGTAGGCCAAGAAACAACGGTAGAGATCGATATAGCTGCTGAAAAATTTGTTGCTAATGGTCTACAAATTATTGAAAAGAATTATTTAAATGTGTACATATATGAAAAATGGAACGACAAAGAAATTCATACATATCAAGAAGGACAAGTTTTCCAACCAACCAGCATAGATATGGTAGAGGAAAAAACATCTCCCCCACAATTGTTGACTGAAGCTGATTTGATCAGTTTGATGGATAAGTACGGTATCGGTACCGATGCTACTCATGCAGAGCATATAGATACAATAAAATCGCGTCATTACGTGGGTTTGATAGATGAAAAGCATCTAATACCTGGAAAACTTGGTATTGGATTGGTAATGGGTTATGATAATATGGGATTTGAAATGTCAAAACCAAACTTAAGAGCTGAACTCGAAAAGGATCTTAAATTGTACGTCGATCTTTTATTTCCTTTTTAACAACAGAAAGAATATCTGAATATTTCAATCGAATTTTAATTGTTTACATTTGCGTCTAGGATATGTGATCGACAGAAAAATCCGAAAGATGTTTTGGAAATTCAACTAAAGAAATACCGTGATCTATTTAAACTAACGGTAGAACGTGCTAGTTTAATCGATATTGCTTTAGCCGATTATCTCGATGAACGACCGAGTAATACACAGGTAGAAATTAGTCATCCACCTCAAGAAATTATCTTTAAGTGCCCGAAATGCAACTCGGATATGATCCTTAAAGATAGAAAGCAAGGCACGGGAAAGTATATTGGTTGCATGTCGTTTCCAACATGTAATAATGTAATTTGGTTACCTCAGACTATTGAACATGTCGAAGTTTTGGATGAAGTTTGTTCAGAAGTAAACATTACATGTTACACAATATTTATAATTAATATAAATGATATATTATAATCTGGATATAATTAAAATTATTATTTTATTATAGTGTACAGGAAATATTCGTAAATTAAAATTTAGACTATTGAGAAACGCTTTCCCCATTTATGGTACTGATTATACAACTTGCATAGGTGGTTGTGATCCTATGTTTAACGAAGTATTAAATATAAAGAACGAATGTATTAAAAGCCAAGAGTCTGGTTACCACAGTACATTTAACAGCACTGCTGTCTCAAATTCATCTTCAATAAGGAACACTGTAACTCATCCATCTTCAAATGCTGAAAACAAGAGTTTATCTGAAAGCAACGCATCTATAGGGTCCATGCGAAATGAGAACGATGATCGCTATACAGGCAGATCAAGAAATGTTAAAAGACAAAATGTTTCAAGGAATAATACATGGATTGATGCTAATAATGTCAATTCTTCAAATAATGATCAAAGGTTGATTAGAAATGAACAAAAAACATGGGGTAACATTGATGACGATGCTATTATTATGTGTAATTGCCATGAAAATGCGATTCGATTAACAGTAAAGAAAGAAGGACCAAATCATGGTACAGGCGCCTTAGACACTTATGAAGGATTTTTCATTAAATGTGATGACTTATTATTATAACGTTGTTTCACGACATTTTAGGAAGGATATTTTACAAATGCGCGAAGCGTCAGAATGGTTGTAACTTTTTTCTTTGGGCATCAGAAGACAATACACAGCAAATGCAAAATAATACAAATAGTAGTTCAAACCAGATTTTCATTGCCAGTACAAGCACTAGATCAAGTGTTCATGCTAATAGTCATCAAGATGTTCCTATGTTATCACACAGTGACATTAAATGTCATTGTAATCAAAATGCAATACAGTAAGCAAATATGTAACTAAACTTTTTTGACATTTTTAATATCTAGAAAGAATCATTATTTGTATACGGATTATAGGCGGATTGTACAGAAAGATGGTCCAAATAAAGGACGTCCTTTTTACTCATGCCCTAAGAGTATAAACGAGTCTTGCAAATTCTTTCAATGGGCGGATGAAAACGGTGGAAATACATATAATGTATCTGGAGGACAAAATAAAAGAACATTTGGAGAAGAGAAAAATTTATCAAAAAGACGTCAGACTGCTACTGGTAAAAGAAAGTGTGGTATCTGTGGTACAGAAGGTTTGTGTTTTATTGTATATAATGTTCTGATGTGGAATGTATTATTTATGTTACGGTATATGATTTTATTCTTAGGACATACAAGAAGGACTTGTCCAGAGAATGCAATGGATTAAAAGAGAAGAGTATATGGTGTTATTACAAATACAAAAACTCGGTATAATGATAGAAATGTAATTGTCTTTTATATTCCATATGATCGCTCTTTAAAATATACAATATGATTTAGTATATAATAACATAAATATACATGTATATATATAGATTAAGAGTAGAGTGATTAAGTACAAGATTATAGTTGAATATATATGAATATATACTATATATGTACAAATGTATAAATTAATAGTAAATTAAGTACAAGATTTTAAATACATCATACAAGATACATCATATAGCTATATGAACACATTTGTTTAATTTGATATGTAAAAGAAAGGATGAATCATGATAATGTCCTCTTTATATCAAGATTCTCTGTTCTTGTTGTATGGTAATTTCTGTTTTAGTCTATCTAATTCTTCCTTCTGTGAATAATATTCTGCTGTTGTTTGTGTCAACTGTAAAAAATGAAATAAAACAAATGGTAATTTTTATATGAAAATAAGATGTTAGATACTGTATTAAATATTATGTATTTTGATAAGAGGCAAAGTATTAATAACCATATCAAGAAGTACTTCAAATTTTAGCTTTAATAAGTTGTTTTCATCTTCCAATCTTTTTACTTCCTTTTTTAATTTCTCATTTTCTTTGTACGTGCTTCCGATTTTACCAGATTCTGAAACAATATAAGTTCCGTATCATATTAACAGACCGCTTAAAAAATATTTTTCATTGTAAATTTACCTGGGATCCAAGAACCAGATTCAAAGACAGTTTCTTGGTCTCCTAATTTTAAATGTATAGGGCCAACATTAGGTCCCAGTTCTTTTTCTATACGTTTCGGACTGAAGTCTTTGTTCGCTAAGAAAACTCCTACTTTTCTTGTAGGGGTCTTTTTGGGGGAGAATTTATTTGAAAACAATGGCATTGCGTATATGTACCAATGATATGGCGACGTGACAATGATTTATCCAAATGCAAAGGTTAAATAAAAAGAAAATATCAACCTGATGTTGGTATTTCAACTGAGATACTGACTTGAAAAAAAGAACGGATTTTATCTTATTATTTTATCTCAAACTTAAAAAAATTTACTTTCCTAAGCACACTGTATTAAAAACTTAATAACCTAATAGCTTCATTAACGAAAGGAAAATGTAGCATAGAAGATAGCAAATAATATGTATATATATGTTGCGATAATTATAGTATTATATTATTTTAGTTGACAGAGTGTTGTGGTAATCGTGATTGTACTATCTGCATCAAATTTTCGTATTCGTAACATGCAATTAGGGTATTACCTGCTCTAAGCGATACGTTAGCAGTGTTCTAAAAATTTTTGTTTACATTGACGCCGTTTACACCATTTCATATTTATGCTCGTTATTGAATCAGAGTGAGATCGACTATTGTGGGGGACTTTTTACGTGTTTTCCCCAGCATTGACGACACGCCATAATCACGGTTTCAGAGAAATGATCATTGCAATTTTATATAACTTGTTAATTCGTTTGATTATACTGATAGTCAGTTAAGAAGGTGTAGTGACAGTTCTCATCGATAACCTAAATTATCCATCATGACTTGGCTTGGAACGATCGCTAGCAACGTTCTTCGGAATATCGTATTCCAGGATATACCGCCGAACATAGTTCAAGAAGTCAAGCCTGAAAATTATAGTAATCGACATATTGAATGCCGCGAGGATGGTATCGTACTTTATGGTCCAGGTGAAAATGAAAAAAAATATGAAATTGTTCTTCATAGGCCTTGTACAGAAACATTACATCAAGCATATAGGTAGGTATCCTCATATACGTTGCTTTCTTTCTTCTACTATAGGTGATGTAGGTTTATATATTATTTATTATTTCAAATAATAAAAATTTATTGTTTCAGTTTATATAGATCAGAAGATAATGCAGACGTCGCAACACATTTTATTGTGTATAAGGATAAGGTTCCGGTACTTGTTCAAATTTGTCGCGAGGTAATTATTTCCAAAATTTCATGATTTTTTACAATCTGCGTAGAAATCATGATTATCAGTAATTTATTTATACAGATGTGTAATGTGAATAAGATACAGAAATTATGCGATACTTTGATGGAACATCCGACATGGACACTGGCACATTTGGCAGCACATTTTGCTCTTTATAACGCCTTTACCCATGCTGATGTAAATAGTCAGTTGAACAGTGGAGATACAGAAACAGGAGTGTCTCCTTTGCAAGTTGCGGTGCAAACAAATAATCTGCGTACAGTGCAAATGTTGATTGAAGCTAAAAGTTCATTGGAGCATCTGGATTATAGCGCAAATACCGTCTATCATTATGCAGCCAAATCTACTAAAGAAATAATTTTAGCTCTCGGAGGTGATCTTCCAAACAGTTTAAATAGTCGTAACAGTAATGGACATACACCTATGCATGTCGCTTGTTTGAATAATAAGCCCGAATGCGTTAAAGCTCTTCTTTTAATTGGAGCGGATGTGAACATTCCTGCTGCTGAGGGTGAACCTTCTAGTCCTAGTTACGTAGGAGATTTCTTGCACAGTAAACCAAATGTTCTTCATGCCGATGACATGAAATTTGGCGGTACGCCATTGCATTGGTCACTGAGCAGGGAGGTGATTAATGCTCTAATAGAAAGTAATTGCGATATAGACGCTTTGAATTTCGACGGCCGTACGGCGTTGCACATCATGGCAATGAGGAAACGATTATCATGCGTAGTGGCTTTGTTAAGTCATATGTGTTCTGTAAATATCGTCGACAAGGATGGTAATACTCCGCTGCATTTAGCGGTTTCCGATGGTACAGTGGCAATAGTGCAATCGTTGATCGCTTTCGGAGCAGACATTGATGCAAAAAATTGGAAGTCAGAAACGTCACGGCATCGTGTGAATATCGATAACAACGAGGGTCAGAAAATTTTGTATATTCTAGATGCGGTAGGCGCTAAACGTTGTCCACCAGAAATGTCAGATTGTAACAAAGGCTGCAAGTTTAACGAAAATTATAATGGTCTTGCACCGCAGCAACCACCGAGGGCTGTACCGCGTACGGTGTTGGATCAAATGTTACATGTTTCTGGGATGGACAAGATGGCTATGCAAGAAAACCAGAAAATAAAAGGTGGTCGACTTCTTTGTCTAGACGGAGGAGGAATTCGTGGTTTGGTTCTTGTACAAATGTTATTGGAGATCGAGTCGATCCTGCAGAAACCTATCGTAGAGTGCTTCGACTGGATCGCGGGCACTTCTACAGGTGGGATCTTGACTCTTGGCCTAGCTGCTGGCAAGTCCCTGCGAGAATGTCAGGCACTGTATTTCCGTATGAAAGAGGAAGCTTTTGTCGGTAATCGTCCATACAACAGCGACGGTTTAGAGAAAGTATTAAAAGATTGCCTAGGCGTTAATACGGTGATGTCGGATATCAAGAAACCCAAAATAATGATCACTGCTGTATTGGCTGATAGAAAGCCTGTCGATCTTTATTTGTTTCGTAATTATGATGCACCTAGTACGCTACTCGAGCATGCAGAGACCTCGATGTCTCTCGCTTCGTCATCGAGCGAACAATTGCTTTGGCACGCAGCAAGAGCAACCGGGGCAGCTCCATCGTATTTCCGAGCATTCGGCAAATTTCTGGATGGTGGATTGATAGCGAATAATCCGACTTTGGATGCCATGACTGAAATTCATGAATACAATCTCGCTTTAAAGGCTTCTGGATGCGGAGCGAATGCGGTCCCCCTGTCTTTGGTCGTTTCCCTTGGCACTGGTCTGATACCTTCTAGTCCATTGAAAGATATCGATATATTTCGGCCCGATAGTTTATGGGATACCGCAAAGTTTGCGATGGGAATATCGGTCCTCGCGGTCCTATTGGTGGATCAAGCAACAGCAAGCGACGGAAGGATCGTTGATCGTGCCAGAAATTGGTGTTCCATGATCGGAGTGCCTTACTACAGGTTTAATCCTCAACTATCCCAGGATATCGCCATGGATGAAAAAAGCGACGAGATTTTGGCTGAAATGATATGGAGTGCTAAAGCGTTTATGCATGCCAATAGGGATCAAATAAATGAATTAGCTGCTGTGATAAATCGCGATCTCTGAGTCGGTACAGATTCGTGAGAATCAAATATGTACGAGTTGCTGATTTCTTTGTGAACATGTACGTATGCTTGTACTGCGTCCACTCAAAAGTACGAATCCCTCTCTTTTGTCCTCCACTTCTCTGTTTTTTCATTTTCTACCTTCTTAATTATATTATTTGATTGTTTGTTAATGTTTTGTACATACATACAATTGCTGTTGATGATTTCGACGATTAAGAATTATTTAGGAAATTTTGTATTGAAGCAAACTTACTAGTCGGCCCGTGATATTTGTAATCGACGAAGTAGCGCACAATTTACTATTTATTTCTGCTTTCTATTTCACTGCAGACTTTTCATTTCTAGATTTAATTTATTTACACGCACACACGCACACACACACACATACACACACATGTATAAAACATAAAGTAGCGCGTATGTTCGATAGATGAATGTAGGTTTGATGAGGGTTTTAGCAATGATGGTGGTGTATGATAGACTGCGGATGTTTATGCATTTTTGTGAAATTTGAAGATGCAAAAATGTTGAGAATAAATATAATACACAAAGTATATATTAGGATATTTAGTAGGCGAAAGAATCTCTGTTTAGAATCTGTTTTGTTGTATTTATAAAAATTTGAATCGGGATAAATATTCGCAGTCTACTAATAAATAATAGAGAGTGAATTATACTGTACATATAGGCAACACGTATTTCTTGATCAAATTAGACGCTGACAAGATATTTATTCGTTTATTTATTTGTTTATTTCATCGCATTGTTGCCAAAAAAAATAAATAGCAAAGAAAGAAAAAAAACAGTACTAAGCGGTCTAACAAACTATCGATGCCCACACGCTGGCGCGCACGCTCATCTCGGGCGCGGAATTACGCGAACGAATAAAACCAGGGACCATGATCGTTGTAACCGAAATTAAGAAAGTTATGGTATAAGAATTCGTATCTTATTCTCAATGAGTTTGGTCAGGACTAATTATTATTATAAATGATTAAAATTTTTTTATTATTAAGAAAAAAAGGTTCCGTCATTGATAATGGTTACCGGTAATAAAAAACAATCTGCGTTGTCAGTAATGGTTACCAATAACTGAGAAATGTTCTCATCGCCCATAACGATTACCTGTAATCTAAAATAATTTACGTCATCGATGATGAACATCGATAACAAAAAAAGAAAAATGTTAATCATTTATGATAGTTAATTCGTAATTAGAATACCTAAAAGTTACTGATTTAAAATCATTCGATCTGTTAAAAATTTTTTCTTTAAGCAAAATTTCATTTTTTCTCAACGACCTTTTCCGTAAAAACGTAGAAAACAACTGTTATTTTCGGTCCCTGAATAAAACACATCGCACGAGAGCGATTCATCGAGGACCCATGTAATAAGGCGGTTGCGTCATAGACGCGGAAATATACGGATAGAAAGAATGGGTCGAAACTCCCTGCGTTTGGTATTCGTTCTCCTCGTGCACCGTGTATCCCTCTGGAGCGGAGTAATACTGGCTGTGTACGCACGCGTATGATTTGCCCGGGCTGGTAACATCCGCGGGATATTTTAAGGGATTCTCCGGGTATTTGGGTAGATCGTAAGGCTTCGTTTGCAACTCGGAATACTTTGGAATCGTCTCGTGATATTTTGCAGCGGTAGATACCTCGTGATACTTGACCGTCTCGTAGCACTTGGCGTCCACGTAGCTTTTCGCCGCTACGTTCGTTTCGTATCTGATACCGTCGTACGGTTTGCTTTCTACGATCGAATGATCGACCGGGTATTTGCTCGTGTCGGCGGACCAAGCCGACCTCGACAGATCGTAGCTGGTTTTGCTATCGTGGTAAGTCGGTCTGTCGTACGTTTTGATCCCGGTATCTGGATATAGGCGTGGATAAGTGCAGTCGGACGAGTTGGTAGAGTCTAGAGACGTGCCTGGAGAGGACAAAGTAGCTCGATGCATCACGATGCCCATTTGTTCCTCCGATTTTGGTTTCCGTCGACGCGGCTGATACTGCAATTGGCATTTTACGATTTAACTTTAGGCGGCGGACTAAACTGGAACGATCGTTGTTAGAACGATCGTCGACAGTCACCTTGTAATGCGGATGTTGCTTTTTGTGCGCGTTCCTCAGTCTCTCAGCTTCCTCTATGAACGGTTGTTTCTCACCGTCGCTTAGGATTCTGTTACATTCGCTAGAGTTAATCGCTTCGATTCGCGACACTACGATGTACGGTAATGTATATAGATAATGTCAGCTCGAAATACCTCCACAGTTTTCCTAACGTTTTCGAAAGTTCGGCGTTGTGAAGCTGCGGATATTGATCCGCCAATCTGCGTCTGGCCGCTTGAGCCCAAACCATAAACGCGTTCATCGGACGTTTCACGTGAGCGCTTCTTCGTCCTCCTGCGCGAGAAGTGACCGGAAGCAGGGTCCAGTCGTAGCCTGGAAAAAACGAAGATAGATCTTTGGAATACTTTTTATCGCTAATATCACGTACACCGCCGGCCAGAAATATCAGTATTATTCGCTACAGTTGTTATATTAGCATATTTACTTGCCATGAACGAATGTGAACAGAGCGTACCTCTGAAATACCTGAACAGCGACAACGCTGATCTAGGGCAAATTTTCTGATGTCGTGAATGAATCGTGAAGAGCAGCGTTTGGCGAATATTAAGAAGAAGAGGAAATGTATTGTATTGTATTCAGTGGGAATTTGTGTAGCCGGAAGTTGCGTAGCCTATCTTTGCACGGAATTGAATCGTAAAGGAACGGGAGAGATAAAACGACACCTGTTTCCCTTGAAATAATCTTAATCTCTGGTTGGCCAAACCGTTAATACTCCTAGCGCTTGTTCCCCTTTCCCTCATTTTTGTTTTCTTTCGTATATTTCTCGTAACGAACGTTCACAGTGCATGAACGAACGCAGCATCGGACAGAAAAGTTTTACGGGTTGCAAACGAACGAGAAGTTTCGAACGTGGTGGTCTTTATCTATCGATCGTTCGTTCGCATTAAGAGACTAATTATTATTACCGACTTCCTCTCGGTATCCCCCTACGAACGATTCGCCGGCTAAAGAAAGGTTATTTGGGTCGCCTCGAGTTTTCCATTCCAAGAAATCTCATCGTATATCCGATACACATCGAATATTCCGCGAACATGCTTCGTTCATCGTCTCATCGGTCGCGTGCCATTTTCTTTGTATCAACGGTATACGCGTACTTATCGTTAGTGGACATTTACGGATATTTGTAAGCGAAGTAAGATCAGTAAGTAAGGTCTAAACCTGAACGTCTTAAACTTCAACCTTGAACTTTGCACAGAGTAATCAGGCTTATTATTAGACCGCGGATTCTATCCTGTGCATATTTAGATTTCTTTCATACAGATAACGTATGTTCATAAAAATTTGTTATAAATATTCAGATACTGTCGTAAGCGATTATATGTGCAACACGATTCGTCGGAAAGAAAGAAGACTATCAAGCACCGAGACATTTATTTCGAATCGAATATATCGGTGATCGTTAACGAGGGAAGGAAGTAGGAAGATAGGAAGGAAGATGCACGTGTTGAAACGTCACCACGAGCATCCGAACTGTGAAGAGCGTTGATTTCATGGTAGCTAATTACCATATGGACACGGTTCACCGACGCGGTCTCTCTGTCGGCTCCTTTAACGTTCGCTGGAGGTCCTCTCGCTACTGTCTTCACCGATAGCAACCAGGACGACAATTTTCATGGAAATCCGGCAGGGCTTATACCCTAGAGAGCGACGGGAATAGAAAAAGTTTCGCGCGAAAAATATACACGACTTGGGAACGAACGAGTTTCGTTTCTAATCGCGCGTGTTCGACTGCGTCTTCCTCGAAGCGCACCCAACGAAACGGCAGCAACAGCGGAACGTTTATCGGCGATGGTCGCCGAGAACGTTTTCGAGGAAAATCGCGCGTTTAGTTTGAACGTTCTCGAGATCGAGAGGGGAAACACGTGCTTTCGAAGTACGCAAAGATAGCAGAGATAGGGAAGCTACAAGTGGAGTGGAATTGATTAATCGAGCGAAAGAGGAGAAGATTGGCCGAGAACTTTCGTACTTTTCCAAAGGATGAATGGCTCCACAGGAGAGACGGAGAATATGGTTCATAATAAGGGATTGTAGCCCGCTGAATGAACCGGTGTGCTTTGGTATCTTGCTTGTCAATGCCGACCTGTCGTCCACTCTTGCTACATTAACTACTGTACAAATCAGCTCCCATTACCACGAAGATAGTCTCGTTAACAAGTGAGGATACCGTTGGACGCATCGCCACCTTCGGTGATTGACGAGAACGTTTGGTTTCGCCATGTTCCGAATCGATCGATCGATTAAATTGCAATTTTATCGCTTCCTCCGTGATATTTCGCACAGATATCGTTGCGCAATTGATATAACGCGAGCAGGAGCGTTTCGTCTAACGTTTTGCGATTACAGGGTGTATCGAGTAACTATGTCGTACTTGTATCGAGCAACTACTTCTTCTATTCGGGTTGGTTACGCGATAATTTAAAGACGAATGAGACGGTTGGACGATTAGAGAACGATGGATTCGACGTGTCTCGTCCGAGGACGCGTTTTCTGCCTCTTCGAAACACGTTCGGGGAACGCAGAGTTCCAACGAGACGCCTCGTAAATCACGTCGGGCACCCATTACTACTGCTCTTCTTGGTCCCCACCTTCTCCCGTGTTCTGTCTGAGGTACCCTTTCGAGTCGATGTCTCAGATTTAATTTCGTACTAACATAATTAGTGTCGGTGGCAAACGTTCAGCGGTTTCGCTCTGTTCGCAGCACCTGCCGCTCGAATCTTCCTCGAAATCGTCTTTTCGCGCTCCTCGATCCTCGGTTCTCCGTGTCGCTCCTCCTTCTTTCCTACCTCTTCCATCATGCTCGCCCATATTTTCCCTCCATCCGGCTACGGTATCACGGGGATAAATCTGAGGAGCCGAGTTTCATCGCCAATTACAGTGTCCTTAGACGCGAGACCCGTTCGAGATACTTGCAACCCTGTACGACACGGTCGACAACCGAAAAAGACAAATTCCCGCTTTACGCTTGATATTTCCAAAACTAGCTTCGCCCGACCTGTTCGCTTCGATTCCGACGCTATCCAGTGCTATTTTTCAGATTAGACGTAGACGTAGAAAGGCGAGGAGGGGAAAGAGAAGCAAGAAACGAAAAACGTGGAACATTCTTAACTCTAATAAAGAATCGTCGAATCTTTCAAGACGAGAGAAGCGAACCTTGAAGCAGTTTGCCCACTGCATCGTCCAGAGAACTGGTGCATTGCTCGTTGCCGCATTGTTCGCTGCTCGACGGTCCAGCTTCCGTTTCCGTCGCGGCGGACGATAAACCGCCACCTTGGTGGGCTTCCATCTTCCTGGATGTTATTTCCAATTACTTATCGTAGATATTCACATTCGTAACACGGACGATCTTCTTCCTTGTCGAACGAACGTCCTTTTTCTTTTTCTTTTTTGTAGATAGCACGACCGGTCGCGTTCGACCGCGACCAACGACTTTCACCGAAACGTCGAACTTATCGGCCCGCCTGCCGCTCTATCCTGCGCACACTGTTCTTTCTTCACGTAAAACGCGTCGTCGAGAGGCGCATCGTAAAGAATCGAGGAAAGCGAAGAAAAGAACCGAGTAATTAATCCGAGGTTATCGCGCCGTGATTTATCATAAACCGACCCTTGTCCCTCCTCGTAGTCCGTATATCGGCGTCGCATCGATTTCCGCCACTCTCTCAACGACCGGCCCTTCTTATCTCGCTCGATAAATATCGTTTACGGGTTTCGGTACGTTCGCGACTCGATTTAGTCTTTCCCTTGGTTCGCACTCCGATCGCTGATTACTCGTCATTAACAACGATCTCTGTATTGAATTCAAATTCTTTAATACGTGTTTCTAATTCTAATAATCCGATCGCGTCGATTATGAAAAAATATGCATAGGGAATAGCACCCGCGACGGTTCAAGGAAACTCCGATAGCTAACTGACTGACTGGCTGACTAGAGAAGAAAGACGAACACGGATCGACGAGGATGTGAAGGTTCATTCAGGGAGCGAGCACCACACAGGTTGGTCCGTACGAAAGAGGCAGAAACGATGAGCACACGTCTGGCACACGCACCAAACGTTGGATGGTAGATCGCGGAGGCGGTTCCGTGGACCACCTCTGCATCTGGTGGGGGATATCTAGGATCTTGTTCCTTTTCTGTTCTTCTTCACGACTCGGCTCCTCGACTTCTCTCGGATCCTTCGTGTGTCCATCCTGTCTTCGAAAATCACTCGCTATGATTCGCTTCGCTTTCGAATGCCACGCTTTTCGAAGCGCCTCGTTGTTCGACCGAATTAGAACTTTTTCCCCGTTTATCGTAACGCTCGTGAAAACCTAGTCGCATCGGCTTTCCGCTGCGATTCTTCTTCTGCAACAAAGTCGCTCGTTTTCGAACAAATTCGATCGTCATGCAAACAAATAGACCTCTCTCTCTCTCTTCCTCTCTCTCTCTCTCTCTCTCTCTCTCTTTCTCTCTCTCTCTCTAGATGAAAATAATCGCGTTTGCAAATTTCCTCGTCCCGTGACTGAGTTAGCAGTTCCCTGCGAGCCATATAATTAGATCACTGCGAACGTGACTTTACGTTCTCGCGAGTCACATCGGGAAAAAGAAGGATCATCGGGAGGAGAAATAGTCGAATAGGGAGAATGCGAGGGCATAAATTCAGGAGCGAGTTGAAGCTTCTTCTTTTCGTTGCGCTGGTGCACAGGAATCATCGGTTGACAGTCTGCATCTTTCTGGCGAGCCTAATTATACAACGAATTTAATGAATGAGTGAGCTAGCAAAGACAGTGGCCCATACATGAGCATATATAAACCACGGTCAATGCCGTGTAGCGGCTTTTGTGCGAGATCAAAGGAGGCATCTTGCTCGCACTTTGCAGGATTAACTTGCTGGTGGTGCGTAAACGCGCACTCAGACCCTCGGAAATGCTCGAGACACTTGGGCGGATTACGGATTGCTACGGTTTTTATCCCAATGTCGACGCGGGTCTATCGCGAGGGAAACGCGCGCTCTGCTGCCGCCTAACGAACGAGCTGCGCAATTTTTGTTTCTCTTTTTACGCAACACGTAGTCCCGAAGGGAAAGAATATAGCGAGATCGTAGAACGTAGCCGCTCTAACTGGGCTGATCGATCGATCTAGCCACTAGTCTATAATCGTGCGCGTCCCGCCTGTACGTAGATACGCGCCTGCGGTCGCTTTATTTCAATAATTCTCTATTACATCGAACACTTTTATATACGTTTTCTAACCACCTGCCCTTCGCAACCACTGTATATAGCTCGGCTTTGAATACGTTTACCGCGCACAAAGAATTTGTTTCAATGCCGTAGTTGTCCGCTGGTATACAGATCCTGTGCGTAGGGTCTGTAATGGGAAATTTGGACCAGCGAGATGGTGTTCCGAAAACTCTAGTACGTCAAGCAGGAATATTATAATTCACCAGTACAATGTTATGCGGGTCCTTGGCTCGATCATTGACATCTTTGCAAAGAAAATGCAAGTTCGTTGCAACCTTTTTGATTTCAAGAGTGCGCATCTATGTTGAATCTACGCGTTAGGTATAAGGACGCTTATATTATCAATGTATCTTTATTTAAGAATTGACTACGTACAGCTCTACAGTGCGAGGCACAAGATCCCCGATACGTTTTATTTTTATCGATTATCGAAAATCGTGAACTCTACCCACCGTTTGATTTTACGATCTGATTATAATATCCTTTTCATGAAGAGTACGAGTCTCGTTCATGAAACAAAGTCGGGTCGGCCTGTTTTCGTACGGAAACGAGCTTGTCCGTTCCGTCCTGAAGCATCGTCGCTTACCAATCGTTCGTCGCACCAATCGTACGTTCTCGATCTCTGGTGCACGCGCGGCATTACGCGTTGCAACCGAATCGCGATTCAAATTTAGCCAACCGCGAACAATAATATTGATTTCAGCAAGCCGGAATTTTGCTCTTCCTGGGATAAACATCCCGAAGCGCACGTGGCGTCAATATGTGCTTTCGTTCTCTCTCGGTGTACGCGAAGGAGAATTCGTTTCAGGGCCGTTCAGGGAAACACGCGCTACGATTTCGACGAACAAGGACTCTTTCCTATTCCTTTTACCCTTTTCCCATGCGACCATAAACCAACGTTTACCATTTCAGTCATTCGACTTTCGCTCATAAGCAAACTTACGATCGCGCGTTTCATAGTGTTTCAATGCTTTGGCAAATGAGAAAATCGGATGGATCTTGCAAGGAATTTTGAGCGACAAACTTCTCGATGTAACAATCGGCATTGCATTCAGAAACTCGCCACATGTATATCTATCAGGACACTGAGATTAGGTAAGATATAAATACCGCAGATGATATTGATAATGTGTCGAAACGTGACGACTTAGACTGGATTAAAAGAATAAAGAATTGGAGTGTGATAGAAACAGAGAGAGAGAGAGAGAGAGAGAGAGAGGGAGAGATCGAAAAGCGTGGCAGATATAAAATAATGATTTCACCGATTCCCGGGGGTCCTGTATCGGAGTTGTGTCGGACACTTGAAAGGATACGCGGTCCTCTGGAAGAGGGGGCCGCAGGAGACGATGGGTACCCGTCCGACACATGTAGCCCCCCGGGTGGCGAGCACCGCAACTCTCGGACCCCCAACGGTGACACGAGCTACGTTACATTCTGCAGCGTCATCGAGCCGGCACGATGTCATCGTGTACCGCGTAAGCTGGTCGCGCGACGCGTCGGTGGTTCCGAGTTCGATTTCCTTGCTCCGAACCTTTTGCTTCTATTCGAGGGGGGATCTCGCCCGGTCGAGGAAACTCCTTGGTCGCGCGACGAGAGCATCGTGGCCGGTCGACGACGTGACGACTGGTAAAGGCGACGCGTTTCTTCGGAACGGCCGTGGTCGAGCGCGACCATCGACGAGATCGCATTTGGTGCATCGCCAGGAAAATTGCACGCTCCTCCTTGTGACGTCGTTATTGCCAACAACTGGCCGACCAATCGGCTTGCTTGCGTGGGAGGAACGAAGAGGGACGTAACGAGAGAAAGAGAGAGGAGCAGAGAAAGGAACGGAGAAGTAGGTGGAACGAGAAGGAACCCGATTGGTCCTACTCCCGGAGGATATCGTGGCCATAGACGCTCTCGTCCACGAGGAGAGAGACGAGTCGGAAATAAACGATACAGGGATTTTTGGGGGGGCTGACAGTCGGTAGAGAATCGAATGTTCGAACTTGATTCCAAAGGACCGAAGCATTTTCCCTGTCGAATAAAATGCTGTGAGCGAGATCGTTGACTTTTAAACGCGTCTTTAACCGAGCAGGACGATTCAACTCGTTGTTCGAATTGTCGATCTCTGGGATCAAATAATTCCTTTATTCAAGAATCTTCTACCTTTTCGCGCGTTATTACATTTCATATCTGCAAAGAGTAAAACCGACCCAACTTTATTCGCTCGTCTTCCTTCGTTTCTCATCTTGTCATCGTGGCAATTTCTTGTTGGAGGATGACTCGAGTGATAACAGGTAAATAAATAATAATAATAAAAAGTTCACGCTGTTTCGTTGTGAAGTAACGATAGATGTCGTCAGAAGCAATTCTAAACAGACAGAAATCTACTAATTGTGTGTCGTATGTAACTATAAGATTTACCTATGACGAGTCACGTATATGATCTTCAAAGTTGCGCGAACTAGATGGTTTGCCGATAAATATTCTAAGAGGAATTTTCTTACAAGCTTTCATCGATCGATTGTTTTACAAGATAAGGTACTAAATAATGTAAAACCTACTAGACTTTCCCGATATACGCGTAGCTGAAATTTATAGCGACGAACAAAGTTGCACTTTTCTGCAAGATTTTGCGTACATCTATCTGTTCTACACTTGATACATAAGCCAGTAGCGTACGAATACTTCTGTCTCTTATATGCTATATCTTAGAAGTGAAAAAGATAGGACATTCCAGGTAAGAAAAGCAGCTTTGCAGAGCGAAAGGTAATGATCTGGTATTAAAAGCTGGATCCAGAGGAGATCTCTCCTCCGTCGGTCCGTCGTCCATCGTCGGTCGTCCGTCGACCGTCGGGCAAACCATCGTGGGTCCCTTTCCCCTCGTCTCGGGCTTCATCGGTGGGCACGATCGTAAAGCAACAAGTGTTAGCAGCTCTTCGGCCCGTCGCTCCGCCCCCAACTAGCAGCCGCTGCTGAAGCGATCGGTGGAAAGTGCCCTGAGGCGATTCAACCACCTCACTCGAGCGTCGATCGCGCAAGCAACTAGAAATCCTCGACCTACACTCAGGCTTTTCGTTCTCGCGTACTTCGTTTCGTTTTCCTTCGAGTACCGAAAGACGAGCGCGATGTTTATGGCCGCCGCGCGATCCTGACACGCGCCACGTACCATTCGTGCCTCCATCGAGAGTGATTACTTTTGTCGATTCTGTCGCGCGAGGCGAAGTGACAGGGGTGTCGGCCGTTTGCCTGTGCTCGGAACTACCACGAAAATCTTCCAACAGGTTCATTCGACGGAACGCACCAGGTGGAAGAATCAACCTGTGAGGTCAATCTATGCATCGAATTTATATAGTGAATTTCGTGCACGACAAGCCGAAAAGTCTTCGTGGTGGCGTTTAAAGATCCCTGTGCCATTAAGATCGTGGAAACGTGAATCGGTGGTAGCTGGCGAACAGTAGGATCTTGACAGAATCGGAAGCGAGCGTCGATCGCGAGAAGCGAGGCTATCGGAAGTATTTCGGCGATAGAAGAAGTTCCAAGAAGTGACGGCGTAGGATCGAGGCCGAGAAACCGTGGAATACGCAGCATTCAGCTTTGACTCGTGTGTTCTGGAACGTCGATCGTTTACAGTTGAAGAGAGAAGGAGAGAGTGTGTCCGATAGTGGAAGCAGAAGGAAAAAAAAGAGTAAAACGGGCCGATACACAAAGAAGAAGAAGAAGAAGAAGAAGAGATTAGAATTGCCGTGGCTCGAGTCACGACGAGAAAAAAGTCGTTGGAAGATAGGCCGAGACCTCGGCGAGTTGCCGACGGCTTGGCATGCATACCCGTTGCGTTTGCTCGGTTCGTAATCGAGTGCAAAATTAATTAAACGTGACAAACGTGCGCGCCGCGCTCCGATACCAGGCCATCTCGCGTCGGAGGGAACGAGCCGAACAGAAAAGAAGAGAAATCACCGACGCAGCTGGAACAGAAGCGCGAGAAACGGAAGTGACGTGTTACCGCTACGATAAAATGGTAATTGCAATTAATCGATGAACCGTCGCTGGGTAACGTGCACGTTCTCCTTCGAACGATGAACGCTCGTAGCGCGCGATAAATCCGTGGATTCGTCGGACGCGCCATCGTTTCTCTCCTTGCTTTCGCGGCCGAATAAAATTGAGAGAAGATGAACGATATCATGGGTGAGGCATCCGGTTCGATTTCGTCGGGCGGCGCTGCTGCTAATTCCGTCAACTCTAACAGCCCTATCGCGGCTAATAGCAATGGAAGCAATGGTAACAACAATAATGGAAAAGCGTCAGCTGTCGCTGCTACGGTCGCCGCGAATGGAGGCGAAAGAATCAGCGCAGCGGTTACCAAAGTTCTTCAGGGATACGATTGGACCCTGGTACCTGTTGCTACCAAGTGAGTTTTACGTTCGACGCTTTCTACATAACACTTCACTATAGTCGATACGCATTTCCGAACTGACGAGCTTTATCCGCGCTAACTAATTATCCAAGAGAATTTTGCATTATCTCTACTGTCACGTAAAAAACGCGAAAGCTTCTTTTCCTGCATTTCGGAGCGATATTTAGCAAACGTCGTTAGCGTTCGCGAAGACTCGTTTTAACGCCAAGAGTTTAACGCACAGCGGAAAGAAAGAGTAAAACGATGGAAAGGCAGGGAGAGAGGGAGGGAGCGAGGGGGAGAGAGAGAGAGAGAGAGAGAGAGAGAGAGGGAGAGAGGGTGTAAACGCGCGCGGTCTAAGCTTTAAAAATACGTAACGCTAACTTAATTATGACGCACTGGTTTCCTCGGCTTGGGAAACGGCTCGTGGAAATGTGTCCTCGACTGCCAATTAACGCAAATTAGCTAATTAATGCCCGATCTCGTTGCCTCTGTCTTTCCTCTCTGTTTCTGTCCGTCGCAGCGCGTCGATCGTGATTTGTGAGAAGCGCGGAGGAGAGCCCGCAAAGGATGAGAGAAGCGATACGAGAAACGGCGTTTTTTCGTTTCGCGTATCGAAGGAGGGGACGACGAATTAATGGTCGGCTCGTTGCGCCATACCGACGATCGTTACGATTCGATAAAATCGAAACGCGGATCGCAAAGGGATGACGCAATCCTTCCTTCGATGGCAATGCGAAGATTCGTTATTCTGCGATGCAAACGCCATTTAAACGTAGCCGCGAATCTCTATCGAAACGTTTTTCCAAAATTCTGTTATGGAACGAGCATAGGTGTACAGTTAGCTCACGGAAAATTTCCTAGCTACGGTTGAAATCTCCGAGCGTGTATCGCTATGCGCGACGGCTTATCGCGCTAACCCTCAATTATACAGGGTTATCTCGGGGTAGCTAAAGGGGGTACGATGTTTATTCCCGACGATAGGGTCCGATAAAATCGACTAGTTTTAATTCCCATGAAATCCATGAGAATGCAGTCGAACTATCGCGCGTTTCCTCCTCTCCACCCATACGACCATGTGTAATTCCTCCACATTGCTCTTTCTCTTTCCCCTATCCTGCAACTTATCGCTTACCTAGAGCTCGTCTATCTTTCAAAGTTCGAATCGCGACCAGCATTTTGACGTTAGAACGCGAATTTCTTTCGTGATATCGCGCAACGGAGAACGGTACATCGTAGAAAAGAAAGAAGCATAAACATCTCTCTATTCCTTATCTTGCGATTTGCTGTCCAACAAAAATTTATCGTTCCAATGAAACGCGACTAACTTTTCGACATTGAGACGCGAATTCCTTTCACGAAATCGCGTAACGAGGAACGTAACTCGGGGAACGAAAAGTCGTAGAAACGAAAGAAGGGTGTAGCTGTTGCGTGGTCGGTGCCACGCCTACGCGCGTCAGCTAGTACTCCGCCAAACCGCGTAAACGAGGTGCAAAGACTCCAAAAAGATTTTTTGCGTATTTTTTGCGTAAACCGCGTATGGCGGAGTGACTCGCGACTGCTGTGAAAACCCTTGTTAGTGGACCAACGCTAATTACCAACGGCTCCTCGGGTTTGCTCACGGATTTAACGCCCCTCTTATTTCAAAGAGGCCGAAATATATACGAGCCTCTTTTCTCAAATTCTTTCTCGGCTGCTTCCTTCCAATATTCGCTCTCTATCTCTTTCCCTTTCTTTCTCGAACGTTTCTCTTTCTCCGTGACACACCGAGTCTTTCGAAACGGTTGCGGCTGCGCTTTTTAAAAGTCTCTCCACCTTCGGCAGCAGGGACAGCATCCCGTTGCCGACAGGTCGTCCGTACGCGTATCTCGGTGAAACGCGTTTCCCTCGGTTCCTAGCCGGTCGACGTCTGGGGTTTTGGTTCGCGTAAGGTCCTCGAACGAGGCTCGATTAATCCCAGAAAGAAAACAGCACGAGAAGGGCTTGTACGGCAATCACGTCAGTCACGTCAGTCGATCCCTGGCTGGACGAGGCAACGGTTTTATGAAGTCATCTTCTAGGAAAGAAAGGGATACGTCCATTCCTGCTCGTCACCCGTTGGCAGCGCCGGTGTTATTTTAAGGCCGGTTTTAAGCGTGCCGCGTTCCGCAGGATGACCCGGGGGTAGCTTGGTAGAAAACTCTCGATACACGAGCACACGAGGATACGTCGCGATACCACCAACCTCTTGTTATTTTCTCGCAACCAGTGTCCCCGGATTGATGCGTTTTCCAGAATTCCTATCCTTCAAACCTTCCGTTCCTCGTCACTGTAATTCCTTCTTGTCACTGATATTCGGTACTTCGTAGCTGGAAGGTTTTCTTCGAATCGGCGACCTGCTTCCCAAACGATTCGCAGGATGACTTGAAGATAGTTTGACTGAACATTTTCTGTGCACGAGGATACGTCGCGATATTAGGGTTAGATTTCGGTTATTTTCTTGCAACGATTGTTACCAGATCCGTGTATTTTCTAAAATCGAAGGGTTTGCAGCAATAAAGAGACAGCCTAAATATTTAAGTAGCATTTATTGGGAGGAAAAGAAAGCCATACAGCGACTGTAAAACAGTACTATTCGCACAGTGCTATAGTACACTTTCATATTAATTAATTTGATCCAAGAATTCACATCAAATTTTGCATCGATAGTACTTTATACGGCCACGAATGTCCCATACACTGAAACTGAGACGTAGACCTGATAATTACCTGATAATAATAAAACAAGGGTATGTGCAAATACTTTTTATAGCCGCTGTAACTGCCACGTGATATCGCATGAAATATAATTCATATATAAAAGCGCAGAAGTTTATTGCTACGAATATTAGTCGACCAACAATTCCTGGCACGTTTGAAAAAGTACTTGGTTTTTATTAATCCAATCAAATCGCTAGAAAACGAAGCTGCCTCCTTATCGCAGCACCCTCCTGAATCTCTTTTTCTGTATTCCATCCAAACGTTTCGCTTCTCGCTACACAAATCCTTTCCCGCCACGAATATTCGATAGTCAATAACTTGAAAATTTCCATGAAATTGGTAATGGGAATCTTTCAACGGTTTCTCGTTTCCGTGTACGCTCTGTATTCGAAGAAAACAATTGTTTCCAATGAAGATAATGTCCTCGAATTGCAGGGGTTCTGGTGATAAAAGAGCGGCCCACGTGAAGAGACCTATGAACGCGTTTATGGTGTGGGCTCAAGCTGCAAGGAGAATACTCGCCGATCAGTACCCTCAGCTTCACAACGCGGAACTGTCCAAAACACTGGGCAAGCTTTGGCGGTGAGTCTTTAGTATGCTACTTTTATCGAACTAGACCGGTGGTTGGTTGATCGCGAGGAACAGTTCGATTCTGATTTTTTCGGGAACTTCTCGACTTGCGAGTCGAAGCAACAGTCCACGCGACCACTTGTTGCCTCGTTCTATTTTTACCCGCGATTTGGCGAGCAGGCATTTTTTACGGGACGCATACCGAACACATTCTTACCACGTGGCGCCGAGGCTGCACGTGGTACGATCGTTCCCGGTTGACAACCGCGCGAACCCCGAACCCGTTGTAAACGGGTCAGCGTTGTCAAAACCGGAGCTAAAGCCGGAGTCACGGCTTGTCCTATTCTAGTCTAGCTTTTGGTACAGCATGTGGAAGTGATATAGAAGAGAAAATGTAAAGCGACGTCTTTGTCAAATTTCACGACCTTTTCCGATGATCACGCGTTCTGCTACTCGAAAGCAAAATACGATGCATCTGAATACAATTTTCTATGAAAATCGCGAAGCTATCGTTGTACCAAATGACAAGCGACGCGTAACGACTGTTCGATCGATCGATCGATAGACGACGCGACGGAAGAGAAAATGGTATACTCCTCGTTGTGAAAGTCGCGAGAAGGGAACGATATTCCATTTCCTGATCGAGACTAACGAGATGCCCTGGTGGGTCGCACGAGCGAGGATCACAGGACGTCGCCGACCACATCGATCAGAACCCCTGCGGTGAATCATTTTACAATGCCGCCCGATCGCGATTCCGATCGCAGATACCCTCCGCGTATCTCTGTCTTAACGTCAAAATAGGAGCACAACACGACCGATCGGAGTTTTGCTGCAGAACGACGTTTATTCGGAACGGAACTTTAGTTACTGCTCGATTAAATAAATTACAATTTGTCGAGCCCGTAAGAATCGAGTCCAGCCATCGATCTGAAAGTTGAAATTTAAGATGAAATTCAAGATGAATAGCATAATCAAAGATCGGTTCGCATATTTCGACTTTTATAAAAATCTTTCGTGTAAATAACAAAGCATTTACCGACAACGACGCGGCGCAAGGAAGAAAGAACGTGCCTTTCGAATCGTGTCGTTTCGCGTGGAGCGTCGCCGATGTGCGTCGAGTAGCTCTAATCGACGTCGTCGGATTATTTGCAAAAAGAAACGACTTGCGGGCTACTATCGATATTGTCGATATTTACGAGGGACCAGGTGTAGGCGTCGGAGATAAATCTTGTCCTTTTTCTTCCGGCTCGAAAGGTATCGCGTTCGAATATTAGACGCGGTGTTTGTCGACAAAACGAAAACAGATAGGCTCGGTTCATCCTTGGCGCGTGCTAACAGCTGCCGGCCGGTTCCTGCCTCAGATAAACGGCCCCCAAGAATCACAATAAACTCCTTGTCCCCGTCAGGTGAATTTTTCCGAACCTGCCCCTTCGTCGCTCGACGCTTCGTGCAAATAACACCCGTGACGAACAGGTAAATGCATCTTATCTGACGGAAGCAACGTCTCGATTTTGCCGCGGTTTTGCTTCACCCTCGATACCTCGAACCTCAAACACCATCATCGCCGTAGTCATAGGACGGCACGCCATCGTGGCTCGTTTTCATCGCGATTTTTACGTACGATGTCAGGCACACCGGAATAACGCACCGCAGATAACGTATAATCGCGCGGTGGAGAGAGATAGATCCAAATTAGCTAACCCTGCGTTGCATCTGGCAAAGAAAAAGAGAGGCTGCGACGAGTCGCTATCGTCAAGCCCTGCCAAACAAAAAAACCTCGAGGCAAAGTCCGTTGACCAGATGGAGAGTCTCTTTTCTCTCTTTCCCAGTGACGACTCGCGCGCGTTAACCTGCGCGTGTAACCGAGGAAGACGAGTTAACTCGTGTCATTTGCCATTGATTTATTCTCAACGTGATATCGCTTTGTTCGAGAAATTTTCAAATCGTAGAAAATTTTAAACGTAAGCGGCTCGAAGGTCTAGAAATTTCTGGTCAAAGTTGAAAGACTTTTGAATACTGAGACTTCGCGCTATATTTCCTTTCCTACCCTTTCGTCTGGTCACCTTCAAGTTTGATACGGGATAGAGAAAGGAAACGCGACGCGGGAAGGGCAAAGAGTCTAGAAGCGTGGAATCGTTGCTGGAATCCTCGAGATCTCGCAGCCGAGACCGGAAAAGCTTATCAGTCTTGGGGCTTTACGAGCCCAGTGGGAACATAAACACGAGAAATTAAAGACTAACACGACAAGACGGGACGGTGCTGGATGAGACGAGGCGAGATTCGAGTTGCGATGCAGTCGAACGAGAATCGCTCGAGTTCCCGTATATACTCGATGTACGCGTGTGCGTGAACTGCGCCCTTTAAGACTCTACGCGGCGAGAAACACTAACCAGACCTCCCATTTCGACTCCTCGAGTGTATCGCGTATGGTGATAGAAATGCTCTCGTTCCAGCCTCTTCTGCGCCGCATATACGCGAAGAACCGGGTGCGCGCGTGTGAACCTTGATCGACGACCGTCGATGACACAAAACGTCGCAAGATCGCGCCAATTTCGTCTGATCACTTGGTTTCTGGTCGTTTGATCGCAGGTTGCTGTCCGACAGCGACAAGAAACCTTTTATCGAGGAAGCCGATCGTCTCCGCGTGATCCACAAGCGCGAGCATCCAGACTACAAGTATCAACCTCGTCGTCGAAAGCAAAACGGGCCGTCGGGTCGAGAAGGATCGCCGTCGAGGAACCAAAGCAACGTGACCTTCAACGTGTCCAGGTCGTTGAAGCAAGAGGACGCGAGTCCTAGGGGCACACAGGGACCGAACTCGCCTCAGAGCGGAGTTAGTTCTTCCCCTCCGACTACCCCTAATCAAGGATTGTCACCCCCGACCCCTCCCACTACCCCGCGCGGGCAACATTACGCGAATCAGGTAAGGACGTTTGAAACGAAGAAACATGCGAGCCTGTACCCTTTGAGAAGGATTCGATGGAAACTGAAACGGAAGGAAATTTGGTTCGCAGGGAAATCAGCCGCAGCCAAATAGTACGATGTATCAGCAAGACTTGGCGATTGGTTCGTCGAGCGATTCACCGCATCAACATCAACCAGGAGTCGACTTCAGGTACATCGAAGTTGGAGATGGTTTACCGATCGAGGAGGGCCAATTGAACGGTCTTGGGTCGCTGGGCGGCGTTGGTTTGAACCTTCCGTTGAACCTTCAAGAATGCGAAGTCGAGAGCAACGAGCTGGACCAGTACCTTCGGCCTCAGGTGCCGGCGGTACACGTAGCCGCACCGACGACCACCTCCTCTCAATGGATATTCAACAGGTAATTGTTTCTTGCGTTTAGTCCTGACGTAGACGAGCCATGTTTCCTCCCGTGGCGGCACAGTGGCTACAAAAAGTACAGATAGCTTACACTTTACGAGTTCTTTTATCTTGGAATTTCTATCTTAAATTGCGCGCGGTGAAAGTTAATAGGGATCATCCTTTCTTTGGAAAGCGTCGATTTATGATTTAGGCTAAACGATTAATTTTAATTTGCATGTACGTTATAATTTAGTTGGAACAATAATTTTAACGTGTTCGTAATCTGTATCAAATATCTTGGAAATAAATCTCGAGTGTATTTATAACGCAATACCAAGATAGCCCAGTGTCGTACGCGTGGCAGAACTCGCTTATCTGCATGGGGTTTTGTTCGAAAACTTCGGATCGCTGAGATACAACGTTTTTCAGATACGAGGAGGAGATCGAGAGACCGAACAAGCGACACTGCTCGGAACAACCGATCGCCGAGACGTCTTGGGAAGACAGAGCACAGGCGGACATTGTCAGATACCACGAGCTTCAGCCACCACTTCCTCCTATGCAGTACATATCCTCTTCCCATAATCCACACTATTCGCACACGACTACGCAGATGAGCCATCCGCACGTGTCTACGTCCTACGCGCAATACCAACGTTACGTACCTGGTATCGAAACTTGGCCCCATTACATGTAGGAACAAAGAGAACAGCGCGATACGCACGTCGTCGCCTAATCGACATTTCTCCGGCGACTATTCTTTGGAAACTTAAATGGTAAATCGTGTCCACATTTACGAACTAACTATATTATTAAGTTCTCTCAAGGTTATATATTTTATTGCTGACTTTTCCAAGCGTGCCTGTATGTGTGTGCGTGTATGTGCACGAGTGTGTTTGACGTATGGATGGGTGCGTGCCTATATGCGTACGCGTACACTGCGTCCTATAATTATAAAATCACAGGAACAATTTCAATTAATCGTTTAAACTTCGACGCATTCTTCTCACTTTCTAAAAATCGACAGTGTCAAATAAATGGAATCGAATGTTCCATTGTTATTGAATGTTACGCGAAAGATGGAAAAGTTATCGTTTACGGTGGTTACGAATTGATAGTATTTTGTGATAATAGGCATGTGTGGGCAAGTGAAATTTCAATCATGGCAAGAGTTAACCACGACCGTTTTATAAAAATTGAAAATGTTTAAATGATGTTATCATTACGATGTAGTGTAGTGTGTTTGTGTGGGTGTGCGCGCGTGTTGCGTTAGTCCGAGAGCGGAAATTGGATCGCGTGAAGTCGAATTAATTAGAAGTTTCCGCGTTTCGAGTTGAACACGTTTCGCGATCGTTGGACGTTTGGAGGACATAGAGATGTTACGGCGCGCACAGCCACGATCTTACTCCATGACATCATTCCATGACAGTCGGCCATTCCAAAGCGCAGAATTTCAGGCTAAACAAACAGCTCGCTCGATACGGTGGCCTGCCGCGCGATCTAAATATAATAATAATATATAAGGCTCGAAGTGTAAACCGGCCGCTGCGCTGGCGAGTGTGATTCGGTTGCGTATCGAAGCTGCCACGCTCTTCAAATAAACCTGCGAAATTCGATCGGTCGTAGTTGCATCGCCAAAGTCACGCGACATGGCTGTACCACGTCCACGTGGACGTCCACTCTGCGAATTTCGAGTCCGAAGGTGCGTCAGGCAGAGCTGCTGGATTTCCCGGGAAAGGAAGACTTGGTTAAAATGTCCTATCTATCATCTTAAAAGCGAAGAAAATCGAAATCTTATTATTTCTGCGATGTTTGCTTCTTCTCGTTCGATTTAAAACACCTAGGCATTGTTTCGTAATAGCCTATAATTATTATACGTAAGTATACAAAGAGATAATGTGCTATTAACGTAGCAATTAATTAAATGCTTCAGATAGTGGCGAAGACGTAGTAGCAATGACATACGCTCAGCATATCCCCGCACATTGGCACATTTAGATTAATCACTACGTTTCGTACGAGATTACCAGGTGGTCTAATACTTGCGAACAGGGATGCGCGTACCGTTTACGATAAAACGCCTTAAACGTTATAAACAATGATACAATAATATAAGCGAAGCGTTATAAACGAATAAAATCATTTGACAAGCAATTAGGGCAAATAAATCAGATATTGTTTCTATATCTCTAGAAAAGACACAGTGTTTCGTAACTTTACGTAAAAGATGAAAGATACGTTGTAAGAGAATCTCGAGCACTTTAACGTACGTTGAAAAATGAAAAAAAAAGAAAAAAGAGAAAAACGCTAGATAAGACATTTTAACCGACGATGAATTGAGAAGAGGGAAAAGTTGCAAAGTTCGATGGGCTCGTGTCGAGCGATGATCGACGAGAAAAGAATCGAAGCACGCGATCGTCGCGGTAATTAACGCAGGTATTAACGCCGTATTCGTTATGCTACCCCGATAGCCGTGCTTTTGTACTTACATTTATCGTTAGATATACATGTATTTATCGCGCCGCCTATAAAAAGCGCGAAAAGCGTAGAGCGTATAGAAACATTTGACGCGCGAGCGTTCGAAAAGTTAATTTATAAGTACGACGGTATATTCTAAGGTTTGTCGGAATAAAGAAAAGAAAAAAAGAAACTGTTACGAGTTGAGAGATAACGATTGATCGTTAACCCTTCCTTTTCGCCAGGCTATCGTCGAGATTTTTCTGCCTGGCATGGAGATAAGACCAAAGGATATACGATGGTAGAAACGTGAACGTCGTTACGCGACAGATTAATGGAAATCGAATAAGACGCATCGAATAAAATTTTTATTTGCCAACTCATTTTTATCGACGACTAAAAAGGCCTCGGAAGTACTGACGAAATGACGCGAGATACGAATGAAACGATACATAGAGAAAAACCGAGCTCGACGCTCTAAGGATCCAAACTATCGTCTATCACAATGTCACGTATACTTCGAATTCTTTAAGTTGCATCAAATCGAGGAGAATCTCAGTGGAAGAAACAACGAGAAAGGAATATTCGGCGGATCCTTGGAATTTCTTGTCCAGGTTGAGTCTATGTTCGCACTTGACGCAAAAGAGATCTAAAAATGTCCCGATATACTCAGGGAAATATGGAAAACAACGTTTTTTTCTTTTTTTGGAAAAAATACAAACTCGCTTTGAAAAAATTTATTCACTACGATTTGTTAAGTGGCTATGGATTTACAGAGCGGTTGAAAGGTGATTTGATTTTAACGAATTTCCACTTGATCTCTGTTAATCCTTGTCGCAGCAGGCCCTTTAATTTACCTTCTCTTTGTCGTATTAAAAGCGTCTGTCTTGCGCGTGATGTAGCAAATTGTTTAGTTATCGCAGCCAAAAGAGATTGCACTTTGGTGCAATACGGCGCAATCCGTTTTCCTTGTAAATCTCGCCGAGCCAAATGAAATCGGTCGAATCAACCGGCTTGGTTTTCGCTGGTCGCGCGTTTAACTGCTGCCATGATATAGAACAAGCGAAAAAAGCCAAATATTTGAGCGGTTCGTTGAACGGGGTTAGGGGACGAGGGAAATAGAAGAACCGCGAATGGACCGTTCTAAGTTTCCAAGAGCAAACAGGCCTTATCGCGGAACGAATATCCGTCCAACGAGCGAACGTGGGAATAGTCGTGTCGCGACTTTTACGCCACTTACCCGCGTCTCGAGATTAAACGGCTGGAAGGCCCTCGTATGTTTTTCGTCCAACGCGTGACGCTTCACCGTTTTTCGGCCCGGGGCGCCTTCGAATCGACATTTCCTCTGTACATACGCTGCCGTTTATAAGCATTTAAATACCTACGATTCCATCAAAAGTTTGATACTTTTGTTACACGGTAGTGCCTCTCTCTCCTTCCGCCCCGCTCATATCCCAACTAGTAGGAAGGCAAAGATCATTTTCCGATATTTCTGATTTTTATTCGCGCAAACAGTGACGAAGGAAATCGTCAGCTGCCCCTGACGTCCAAGGACTCTGTATTCTTTGGCCACTAAATTATGTAAGTTTTCGACGCGACAAGATACGTTCCCGTCGTTTTCATTCGCCACTTACGCATCTTTGCATCCTACATCCTTAAATCCACCGTAAATGTACAACAATCTACGATCGTAGTAGAAAGAACTACGCTTCCATCATATGCCGTATTTACATTCGCATCGTGTTCGACATCGATCATCGACGTAGAGATATCGCGTTGGGTGACGGTGAATTTTTTTCACCGTCGAGAGAAAAACGAGAGGATGAAAAAGTTGACGAGAGTCAGCGTTCCGCGCAGCTGTTTGGTTTTTTCGCGGTTGTTCGTGTCGAGATATGTTCGTACATACAGGAATGGATCAGCTAATTCGCAGCGTTCTCTCTTCGTCTAAAGATTTGCCCTGTCGATCTTCCTGGAGTTCGGTAAAGTTACGTTACCACGAGGATTCTTGACCCCGGAAATGGAACGCGCCTCGATCCATCTGCCACAATAGATTCCATTGAGCGAGAGACGGTCGAGTTTATCTGTCGGTTCGTTTCGGAGCACACCTTTTATCGTGGACCGAAGATTTCCAAGATTCTTCCGCGAATGGGAGAAAAAATGTCGAAATCTCGGTCCGGATACGGACTAACCGATGGACAAAGAGGCATTCAGTTATAAGTTATCGGGACGCTCGGTCGATATAATTAATTTACTCCGGGCTCGGTCTCCGCACGCTAATCACCGGCGCGCTTTTAATCTCGGAATCCATAAATATCACGATGCTGAAAGACGGAGGAGGGAATTCTCGCGAAAGCAGGAAGCGATCGCGCCTTCGACTCGTTTTTCCTTCGACGTTTCTTCGTTGCTTCTGTGACCGTCGAGATACACCCTCGATTCAAATACGCGAGGTACCGTCGCATTTTGGAAGGTTGGAAGGTTGAAACCCGAGGCAGACGTACTCGTCTCGATAGCAACGACGGATTTTCATATCGTTAGCCTCGGATGTGTGAAAGTTTCGAAGGCGATTCGAAGCCTGGAATTCTTCTTGAAGGTCTTGGTTCGTGACATACGAAGACTTTCAAGAGTTCCAAGCTTCGAATCGTGTCCGAAGCGATTCGAATTTTTCGTCACATAGAATGACTCACGAAAGTATTTCAAGACTTTTATGTCCATATTGTACGTGCTATATAAAACGCTCTAAAGTTTCGTTAATAGCGTGAGACACGATCGTCGCGATTGCATTAGTGAAATCTGTAGCCGCTCCGAGAACGTACATAGATGTTGGAACATCTTTACTGTAAACGTGATATCTAGAAAAAAATTAGCATAGTAGGTATTAAAGACGATCCCACTGAGCTTATGGCTGATTTTTTACATCAGCAACGGGCCAGAGCGTGTCAAGTCCATTGTTGAAAAGAAGAAGAGAATGATAAATTTTTCATCTTGCCCGATGGCAAAAATTTGTTCGCTCTAAGTCGTTTAGTTATAAGAATATAAAAATGATATTAAATCGAGACACTTCGTCGCAAGGTTTTTGCCGCTTTGCTTCACTTTCCTCTAAAGTGCGATTTAACAGACTCTGACTCTGAAGTGCAGATATTACAGATGCATCTTCGGATTCGTTTCAAGCTTCACCGACACGATCGGACAGTCGTGTCCCGCTACAGCGCATTTGTTCAAGTTAACCAATGCAATCGCTCGGTGCATTGGCGACGAAATTTTAAAACGTTTTATAAATTACAACGCGTATAACGTAAAATACGTCTATCATTGGTACGGTCACCACTTTCAGCTTAAGACGGCGCTGTTTTTTTCGCGTAGATGGTGTCGGGAAACCGGAGGACTCGTGTTCGGAAATCGGAGTACGTTGACATCCTCCTAGATTCAGTGTACGATGTAAATATTTGCCGGCAAGGGCAGATAGGATCGATAAATTTTTGGACAGTTCGAGCATTATTCGGTGCGCGCACAAAGAGTCGTAAATCCTTGTTGCAGCTGTCCCCCGATTCTCCTATTATCGCTCGGTTATATTTTCCTTGCTATCCATTCATCGGAATCTCGACGCGAGCCACGCGAGACCGCGATACACGCGATACAGCAGAGATACGCGTTCGGCCTAATCTCGATAATGCGCGCAACCCTTTGCCTCGTCTCTCCGCTCTTCTTCGAAAGCCCGAGAATAAAATTGTTCGTCCCAGCTCGAACCAGCTCGCTGACAGACAACGAAGGCATCGAGCTTCTTATCGCTCTCGTGCAATCGTATCCCTAATTAGCGGAATAATTAACGTAATTTGGAAAACGGTCGAACGACTCGTTCCTCTTTTCTACTTCTTTTTCTTCTTTTTTCTCTTTTTCTCTTTAGCGAATTACGAGCGTATTGTGTTCCCCGTTTCGTATTACGTTTATATCGCTCTTGCGTAAAGTTGGCTAATATCTCCGATGGATTTGATCGGTGTTGCTGTTCTTCTCTTCTATAAACGATATTAGTATTAGACGAGGCTCGTACAAGCAACGAAGAATATAAATTCTTTATTAGGTTGTGCGAAAAGCGTCTTTCTTTTACTGACCCGTCTTTTACAACGATGCATCTTTATACAAACATGAAATCTAATCTGTCGAACCTTGTGTTCTTTATTTTGATGGAACGAAATAATAATACTAATAATAATAATATAAAACGGAAATCCATTATTTTCTTATAAAACGAAAGAAACTTTTCGGACGATCTAATACATACAGCGTCAAATAGAAAATTTTAGTGAAATTTAAAGAGATTTGTAGATATCGTTTTAAAGCCTTTAGAATAACGTTCACATATTCCGTCGTTTTAGAATCAAATGAATGAAAATCTCTTTTCCTTATTGTATAGCGAGATTCTTGCTGCGCTGGTAATTCGTGACAGCTAAGCCTCGACGTTCTGAAACTCTTATACTGGTTTTCTTGCCTCGGCCTTTCCTTTCGCTCGCTTTGTCTGCGATTTCGCTTCGAGGACCGTCGCCTGTCACCGCTGGAGACTCGCGTGAAATCTAATCAAATTTGATAGATACGTACGATAGGTGCCACAAGGGGAACAGCCACGTGTGAATTTCACCGAGATCGAATACCCATACACGTTGACCGTTGGTTCGGGAACTGCATGATCGACGCTCTTTCTCAATAGCAAGTCAAACAGAGTACCATCGGTTTATCGTCGCGTTACCATGGTAATTATGCGACAGATATCGATAAATCTTTCTCCGTACTGACAATTTTTACGTCGATCGTTTTTATCTTCGAACAGGATATCCAGCTACTTACGCTAGGTAGATTCGATACTGATTCGATCTTTGACCGATGGAATTCGAATGGATCGCGTTTTACCGCCACCTGAATCTCTGTCTAACCTCAATCTGAAATTCCTAAAAGTCTTTCCATTCATAGCTTGCGTCTTAATCTTTTTATTCTTTTAACGTAGGATCTTAAAACGTCGGTAATAAAATGATAAAATAAAGAGACAGAAATTAGATTAGAAAGATATAACGCATTCTCTATTAACGATTAACGATTTAAATGAATTGTCAATGATTTTTATAGGAGTTCGTATAAAGGTAACTTTCCAAACGATTTTTACTTTACTTACACGTAATCTATCAGTAAATCAGTTTGCACGTTGTTACTCGTGCGTCTGTAGGACGGATCTAATTTTGAGAATCTAGTAATCTGATTTTGGAGGTCTAATTAGGACGATGTAATGGCAAAAGTTCATAACTCGATGCTCTTAATTTTACCATTCTGTTTATCGACTAACAGTTTGTCCGATTTGTGGACACCGGAACACTATCACCACATAACGGTCAAAAAGGTGCAACTAATTTCTCTGTCTGTCCTTGTCGCACACTATCGCCCTCTTCGTCTGCGACGAGTACATATGTCTGTTCTTGTCGCACGCTCTCGCGTTCCTTGTCCGCGATGATAAAGATGCCGCCATCTATCGGATTTGGTTGGAATCACGAAAAAGTAACAGGAACATAGAGCGCGTGAGGAGGTTCTCGCTTCTGCTAGACAAGGAGCGTTATACTGCGCGACAAGGACGGATATATTTCTTTGTCCGATCTATCGAATACTCGTTAATTGCTCTATTCCTGGGACAAATTCGTGCACATTTGGAATCGTAGAACAAAGTCCAGACCCCGTGGAATATTCGCACACAGTTTCGCAGCAGAATTTTTGCTTAATTAATTAATTATTAACGATTATTGCACGTCGCTGAGTCGTTGGACGAGGGCGACGCCACGAATTTTCGCATAATTTACTCTACGCGTAACTAATTTACGAACTTTTATGCACGATGACATTAGTACAGGATCTAAGGAAGCTTCTACAATTCCTCAGAGAGCGAAATAATCACGCAAAAACTTGATATTCGTGAAAAATCGCATACTCGTACCGCGGTAGCCGCGACACTTGCTACGATAATTGTCCGTAGCTGATTAACAAAAGGGAAATTTCTGTCGAAATTGATGCGTGAATCTTGTCAGAGGTTCTACCTTTGTCGTACGATCCTGAAAGTTTATGAATTTTACCAGGGAAAGGCGTAGTTAGCGAATAATCGCGAAATTAGAGGGAGAAGTACGTCTGTTCTTGTCGCGCAATATGGCTGTCTTTGTCTGTGACGTCAGGCGTGTCCGTCCTCGTCGCACAATATAGCTTTCCTTGTCTAACAGGAATTGAGATACCTCCTCGTGCGTTCTACGTTCCTGTTACTTTTTGGCGACTTTAACCAAATCCGATAGATGGCAGCACCTTCATCATCTTCAGACAAGGAACGCGATACTGCGCGACAAGATCGGATGTATGTGTTCGTGTTAGACGAGGAACGCGACAGTGTGCGACAGAGACAGCAGCAGCGATTAGTCGCCACCTTTTCACCGCTAGGCGACGATAGCATTTCGAGGTCGACGAATCGACTAATCTTTTATTTATAGCGAACGAATCGAGGGGATTAATTTGCGAGCCGTTGCATCTTCTTAATTTCATTTAATCTTTTAAATGCACGAGCGAAAATGCGTTCGTTGGTTTCTCGATCTTTCCGTTCAGACGAGCGATGCGTATGTATTGCGTGCGTTATTAAAATGCGTAAGTACACGTTCGGCCAAAATTAACGTACGATTTAACGATCTGCGTAGGCATTGCGGAACAGGCGATCCTAGTTCGATCGAGCAGAAGTAAGACGCAACAACTTCGGTGCAACAGTCCGTTATATTAAAAAAAAAAAAAAAAACGAGAAGACGAATAATCGTCGTCGCGATTAAGTACGTTGTGTGTCTGGGAGGATTTGTCGAAAGTGGATGGCATCGTTTCGCAGAATTGCCGCGGTTATTGGATATAAGGTCCGATTAATAATTCGAAAAAATCGAACCGAATAAGAAGCTGAGGATCGTCGTAGCGTTAATTAGCAGCTGCCTATATACGATAAGAAGGGGATAAAACACTTCCAGGAAATAATTCACCCGTATTACAGATTTTTAAGCGAATACTGTACGGATCCGAGTTTATAAGGTATATCGCTAAGAGATATCGTAACATCGAATTAAGATAAATCAGTGTTTATACACGAGTAAACGTAATGCGTAGCAATCAGTTTGCGGGAATATTGTAAATATGTAAAAGAATATAGCCTTGTCGATTCTTCCATTTAATTGTAAGACGAAAAAACCAAATGACGCGAATGTCGTATCGTATATTATCGAAACACTAAAAAAAAAAAAAAAAAAAAAAAAAAAAAAAAAAAAAAAAAAAAAAAAAAAAAAAAAAAAAAAAAAGGAAGATCGAGGTTAAAGTTAATCGACTGTTTAATTATTTAGCCACCAATAACGCTCCTAGAACGACCAATCAAAATCCTTGGACGAGAAATACCGCGCAGAGGAGCTGTAGTAAAAAGTTTCGAAACCAGACACTCGAAAAATGTCCCCGTTCGAGATTCGACTTGTCCGAGTTCGAAAAACGGATCGAAAATCAGTTGCCGTGACGCCCAGAACTTTTTACGATTTCTGGAAATGACGTCATTTTCCAGGAAACGCCAATATCCCAAGAAATGACGTCAAATCCTGAGAATTTTCCAATGTTTATTCATTTGCTTCCCGGGTTTGTTTATTTACGTCTTCAATGTTTATTTACGGAATTTTCGTTTTTGTATACAAACATTGGTTTGTTTATTTACGTCTTCAATGTTTATTTACGGAATTTTCGTTTTGTATACAAACATTGGTCTGTTTATTTACATCTTCTGTTGTTTGTTTACATCCGGAATGTAAACGAAACGTTGCACGATTTCTCCATATTTGCTCTCTTTGGTTGGTAAAAATGACGAGGAAGGAGGATCGGAGGGGGATAGAGTCGACGGTAAATGAAAGGGGATGAATTTTTCAAAACTTTTTTTTTCTTATTTATACAAGACAACGTAACGTAGAATGGCGTATGCAATGGTTGATCTCAATTTTATAACGTAATGTGATACGATGTAACGTATGCCACTTATCGCGTAATTACTTAATTGAATACCTTATATAAAATCATAATTACATACGAATACAAAGTAAGTAACATCAAAAATAAAAATCGCGTTTCGGATACTCGAAGCTGCTTCTATCATCCAGTTGTCTTCTCGCCGTTCTCTTCCCATACATGTACGAACTGTATTTTCCGTATTTTACCTGTTGACAGGAAGAAAAACCAATTATATAACAGGAATAACATAAATAGTACGTTAATATTGTTAGATAAGGTGAGAAGAATAACGAATAATTAATTGAAACAATTAAATCCCTGTTGTGGATACTGCTGCGAAAATATTGCAATTTATTCCAGTCTGATCCAGAGGTTCATCGATTCGTAACAGCGTGAGTGTTGTCTCTGGTCGTGTACTCTTAACCACGTACTGTTCCAACGAATTTCTAACTCGATTCTCCACAAAATCTCGAACGAGTGAATTTGCGAGTGAATTCTCCGATGATAGCATATTACTCTGTAAAGATCTATTTTATCGACCGATATATCGTCCTACAATGGCAAGTTTGCAATTGGCGATAAAAAAGATCGTCCTGGATTTATCTCTGTCTCTAGTTCTCCAACGAAATGACGTTCCATCAACAAAGTATCTAGCGGCAATCCGCATATGTACCCTCGAACAACGACGCGCATGGTGCACACGACGTACGGGATGTATTTACGCGCAGAATCGCCTGGTCACTTATCGTAGCATCGTTACCGATTCACTCTGAATACACGATCGTATCGACAGATCGGTACGGCAGTGCAAGCATTCGCAAGATCGTCACGATCCAAGCTGCGTGTCCGAGATACGTACGTTAGGCGTTAAGAAAAATACGATGAGACGGTTCCAATCCACGTCGCGACTGTTTCCCTTTCTCGACGAAACCGAGACGGAATAAACAGTTTGCCGATGCTCCTCCTCGCTTGCCTTTGCCTGTTAATTGCTAGCGGCGGTTCGTGATAATTGGCATTTGGCAGAGAGTGATTCGAGATACGAGACAGCCGCTAGCTTCTTGGAAAGAATCCTTGTCTGTTTGTACGTTTTTCGCGTTGAATTTACGCGCCGACGTTAGTCCTCTCGTCCAACGCCGATCGTAGATACCGTTCAGAGACCCTTCGTCGTCGTCGTCGTCGTCCTCCTCCTCCTCCTTCTCCTCCTCCTCCTTATTATACGTCGTCGGTACGTTTCTTCGTTTCCAAGGCATTCATTTTCTTTAACCAACCTCCTTTCGTATTTCCTTTTCGCTTTTGCTTTTATCTTTGCACTTGTTTCTGCGCGCACGTCGATTCGTTAAGCGCTGAATGCTTAGGCTCTGTGCGAGACGAGAGATCTTTTTCTCGTGCGTTGTCCGCGACAGGCGCATCGCACGTTGGTAATCGTATTACAGTTACGTAAGACGGAGCGCTCCTATTTTTCGTATAAAGATCGAAGGAGAAGAATATCGGTTAAATAAAAAGATTAGAAATTCTCATAACCGACGATACGATTATCGTTACTGCGTCTACGTTCGTATATATCTGTGGGATTATATTTTTTCTCATCTGAATTACGCACTTAAAGGTAAAAGTAGGTCGACGTGAAACTGCAAAGGGTCGTCAATCGGCACGAGGGTAACGTCGTCGCGACAGCTATTTCTTTTCGATCCGCTTTTTTCTTTTTTCTTTCCCGAGTTCACGCTCGAATTTTGTTTTTTCTCCTCTCAAACTCTTTCTAGTACGTACGTATATGGTAACGAAGGATCGACGTCTAAACGTCCAAAGAGGAGAAGAGAGAAAGCGATCGTCGACGAGGGCGAGGGAAAGAAAAGACGAGAGTTTCGATGGTTTCCGAGGCGTCTCAAGTACGAGATCCACTCGAGAATGGTACGTGCTCGACAAACTCGAAACAATCTGTTGTTACATGCACAGAATGATCTCGATATTTATCATTTTGAAAACTTTATGATTCACAGTTCGACACGAGCGTCGTCGCTCTTTTATCGAACCGAACACAAATTCGACACCAACAGTGTAGACAAGTTTTTTAGAAAAAGCAAAAGGAGTATCGTACGATAGAAACGATGATGAGTAGGGCTCCGCAGTTTTCTATTGCGAATTATAATAAAATGTTCGCCACGACGATAGCCGTGGAACGCGATAAACCCGGTGCCGACTGAGACTAATTGCTACTCCGATTGCAATGTCCTCGGCTATTATTGTAATTTATAACTTGGGATCATTCGTTCGCGCGATCCATCGTTCGATGCAACATCGGTTGCAACATCCGAAGGTACGTGCACCATCGACCAAGATATCGGAAGAACGAAAGTGAAAAATTAGGCCACGCGCTGTTTTTCCGTCGCTCAATCGCTTTCTCATCGTTCCAACTGAGAAATCGACATGCTTGATTACGATTACTGTTACAGCACGATTTTTGCTATACACAGACTCACGAAAGTATTCCAGTACATTTTTTCTTTTTTATTTCATTTGGTAGAATTTTAATCAATCGATTGCCATTGAGAATTATAAGTGAATTATTCTGGCGTGGTGCTATAACTTGGACAATAAGATTCTAGTTGAATCTAATGTTTAAATCTAAAGGGTAATGTCTTTTTAATCTACGGATGTGATCCGTCGTGTCGAGTAGTTGGGTAACGTACGTGTCGTAGAAAGCATCTTAAAATTTCATTGATGCCATTTCGAGACTCGACGACCGATTATGATTCTATTGGTAAAATCTGATATTTATATCTGAAAATATGGGATTAGCCATCCACACGTTATTTAGCAACGAAGCTGGAAAAATTTACCGAATGTTCAGCCGGACAAATTGTAAGGTACAAATTAAATAATAAAAAAAAGAAGTTACAAGAGATACTTAGTTAGGAAACACGTCTAATACGTTTTAAATAAATGCGATTGGAATTTGAACGGTATAAAAACGGTCGAAAAGAAAATTATATCTCTTTGTCACGGTATTACATTAAAGGAAATTCTTGCAACATGGAACATATGGATCCTTCGTTTACCTAAGATTCTATAATCTCGTTACAAAATTTCATACGAGGTAGTAATTCCTCCATACTCTTTACCGATTTCTTAATGATATTCGGGTACCTTATTTCCTTTAAGTAGCCTAATACTTGTAAATAGGGATGTACGTGTATCGAAATGACCACCCGCGCGCGACTGCATCGAAGAGGAATCGACCACGAGTGGACCAGAGGAAAGAAAGACGAAAAGGAAGGGACGTTGAAGAAGAAGAAGAAGAAGAAGAAGAAGAAGAACCGTAGGAGGAAGTTTTTGCTCGGTACACATGTGGCTAGCGGCGATTCGGCTGTGATAAAAGCTCGGCCCGTTGCTCGTGCCTCGCGGCCTCGCGAGACCAACGACGCCGGCCAACATACATACTGGAACAGCGGCCGGACGAGAAAAGGCCTTCTTCGGCAAGTTGAGCGAATCGCGTGTGCGATGGTGCGCACATCCGCGCCACGAAAGAACGAGATAGAGCCGAGGATCGAGATGTGTCGCGCGTTACGCACGTGCGCTACCCTACGATCCTTCTTCCTCTCGTTGCCTCCACTCAACGCCCTTTACAATCCCTGGTCGCTGGTCATCGGATTAGAACCGTTGAAAACTTTTCATCTTCTTCCATTCTGTCAAAAGCGAGATCTGATAACAAAGCGGATATTATTACGGCCTTTTTTCTTTTCTATTAGTCGTTATGAAATTTTATTTTATTGAATACATTGCACGAATTGTACCATACTTTGACTATGTGTACTATGTTTTTCTTTTTTTTCTTTTTTTGTCATTTGGGAGAATTTTACAATCGATTCTCATCGAGAATTATATGTAAATTATTTTAGCGCCGTACTGTAACTTGGATAACAAGTGTTTATCGTATGTTTGATTTCAGTTGAATCTAATGTTTAAATCTAAAGGGTAATGTCTTCTTAGCCTGCGGATCTGATCAGTCGTCGTGTCAAGTAAGATCATGTGTACTATGTTCTTTTTTTTTTTTGTTTGGTAGACTTTTTACGATCGATTCTCATCGAGAATTATAGGCGAAATGTGTAGCACGCGACGCGAAGTTTTACGTAGATCGCGACGACGTCGATTTCAAATCGCGAGTTTGTCATCGAAGAATTAAAAATCCCGAAACACTTTTCATTTCGACCGCGAAGGAAAATGAAATTCGACTGTGTACCATGTTCTTTTTTTTTTTTTTGTTTGGTAGACTTTTTACGATCGATTCTCATCGAGAATTATAGGCGAAATGTGTAGCACGCGACGCAAAGTTTTACGTAGATCGCGACGACGTCGATTTCAAATCGCGAGTTTGTCGTCGAAGAATTAAAAGTCTCGAAACACTTTTCATTTCGACCGCGAAGGAAAATGAAATTCGATTTCGGAATATCAACCCTGGAGATTGTGAAAATCTCTGGAGAATGTTACAAGTGGGTGCAAGGATTTACGAGTTTTCTAGAAAATCGCGGGTCGACGTTTTTACGACATCGTTCGACGTTCTTGCTCGTAAAATTCTAGCTCTCGGTTGCGTCGATACGATTTGGAGCCGATAACAACCAGACCTCGATTAAACGAGTGGTCGATTTTAAATAGTTATTTCCGCTCTTTCGATTTATTTTTTTCTCTTACCCTCAGTTTTCTTTTCTTCGCGTTTGTTTCTCAGGGAAATACATCCTTGCGAGTGAAATTCTACAGCTATATTTTCTACCAAGTTTCGTCGTTCTGTTAAAATAAGACGTCTGTAACCGGTTGACGTAGACGATTTATCTCTGTTCGAGTTCGTTATTATTTATTTAATAAAGCGATTCAATCGAACGAAAACACCCGATAGTTACGAATCTTGAAATTCTGTCGAATAGATCGCCAATGTCGAGCATAGGAGATCTAGAAAGCTTCGTTGATATTTATCGTTTAATATCGAATTACTCACCAATCGGATTTACGATCGAAGATGGTGGTCGAACGTGTCGCTGTGGGTCACCGCAACTGCTCGTAAAAGACCAGCGACTTGTTTCGTCTAATAGCTCAAAACATTGTCGGCCCCGCGTAGCTGCCACCGCCTTTACGCTCTCCTCGATAAATTTTCTCGCGGTCCTGTCAAAATAACGTCAGACCGGACCAAGAGAGAAAGGAGGAAGGAGAATAAATCTCGCGTGATTTCGTGGCCGTCGAAGCACGCCGGCCACAAGTTTATCGACTCGAAACACGAGAACGACCGTGTCCCGTCTCGTGGCCCAATTTGCCAAGGATTTCTTTTACGAGCCACCGCTCGAGTCGCTGAGAAGAAATAAAGAAAAAGTAGCGAAACTCGCTCCTTCTCGTAGATCCGTAACAAAATGGACATAGGTCGGCCAGTCTACGAATGCATCGAATATCGCGTTCTACGTCCAAGGACACGTGGATGCGTGTGCCCGGTTGTTTTATTGCCACCGATGATCGTGACGAACCTGAAAGAAACGCCAGACTCAGCGAGAGAACGATTTCTCTATTGGCTTCGATACAAGTTTCAAGAAGCTATGCTCGCTATACCGAATATACCGCTATACTAAATTCGAGATATAAACGAAGTCGAACGAGGAGATTCTTTGGCTCGTGAATGAAACAAAAATGAAGAATAACAAGATACTTTAGAAGCTTTAGCTTCGAGAAGAGTGGATTTGAAAATTCGTCAAGTACGATCGGTCAAGTTCCAAGACTAGACGGCGGTCTACTTCGTTTGTATCGCGAATTCAGGCCCACGTTGTACGGTATGAAACAGTATTTGTACCCGATACCACTTAAGAGCAAGCATATCGAGTTTCCTGCGATTCGATAGTATCTTCGTAGGACTAGAAGAATGCCAATACTATGAAAATGAAGGACGAAACCCGATGAGAAAAACGTTTCGTTGAAGGATCAAGGTACGTGCAAATAATTTTCGTAGCCAGCGTGTATTACGTGGTCACCTGGTGGTAAACTCGATCTCCAGGAACAAAGTCGAGAAGAAAAGGGGTTAGATTCCGGTGATCGAACCGGAGAACGCTCTCGTCGTCCTTTCCCCGAGCTGTCAGGAATACGATGCGCTAAGATGGTCGAAAGCAACCCATCGTCTAAGAGTCATGACGGTGTAGATGACTGTTAGGACGGATACCATCTCTAGAATCTAGAGTTTCTCTTCTCTCTTTCTCGCTCCTGTCCGGCTGCGTTCTCTCAAAATTCCACGGCCGCAGCTCGAACGTTTGGTTTTTCTTAAGTTCGGTTCGTTTGACACTTGATAGCGCTCGAGCATGCATACATAGCCGGCCGCGTAGCACGATGCGTTCCGAGTTCGCGCGGGATAGCCTGCTGCTGCTGCAGCAGCACTCGCGAGCCATCTTCTTTCGTTTCTTCTGCCTTCCCTTCTTTCTTCGCTTCCGCTTCTCTAGTTTCTTCGGCCTCTCCGCGAGAAGTCGTTTCTTGCCGTTGCTTCTTCGTTCGATACCATCTTCCCGTTTGATAAATCACTACCGGAAATTCCGACAAAAAACCACGTTGCTTGTTCGTGCTCTAGATACTCGATTGACGTCCCAGCAGCCTGCGTCGTGCTTGTTTCCTCGAGAAAACCACGAAAACAGACCACGCTCGTCACATCTTTCTTCGTCTCCGATGTTCTTTCGAATCACGTCGATGCTCTTGCCAGATGAAATTTGCCTCGGTGGCAAGATACAGCGAATCCGAAATATCAACTCGCCGATTCGAAGATATACAATTAATCAGAAAAATCTACTAAAAATAGACGTACAACGTATACATTGAGGATATCTTTATGTAAATCTTTATGCACAGATCTGTTCTCTGGCGAGGTCAGTAGGTTGATTTCTTTTTAGTCTTTTTTCAGAGTTTTGCTCGCTTCAGTAGCCACCTGCTCTGAATGCCTTGTCGTTCATTGCTCGTATCTCTCCACCTACCTGACGATCGCTTCTTTGATCCTTCGTATTTCTAAATCCTCGCGTATATCCTCGTTTCTGACGTTCTGATGGGACTGTTGACTATTGTTCTCAGTATCTTCGATTCGTCCACCATAGCGGTATTCCGTACGTTCAAATTGATTTTCGTAGATCTTTAGCTCATCTTCTATGCTGAGTTTGGTGTTTCCACCAGTTGGCCAGTACATCTTCTTGTCTTCTTCTTATCCGTATTTCGTCCATCATTCATCTAGTACGTTGTTTTCATGTATGTCGCGTGTCTAAGCGGAATCCTGGCTATTCAACTTGCGTTACGTGCGTGCCATTCGATTGGATATTTCATGGTTATATCACGGCTGATCGACGAATTTGGGTCGATCTTGTGGCATCGTAGGGATTTATCTAGTCTGAACCAATCATTTTCAGTCCTCGTTTTCTCCTCGTTTTTTCCAACGACCGTACCAGATATCGTTGTACGATCGTTGCAGTTTCCCTGAACATGGCAATATCGATTGGAAAGATCGAGCAATTCTTTCCTTTATAGCCTTCCATCTTTTCCTCTGCTCTTGTAGTCGTTTTCTCCTCGATGAATCATAAATTTCGAGGCGCGCGCCGTGAAGCGCGTGCTGCGACGTGCAATGCTCGCGAGACAGAGGCTCCTTTGTGCGTACAATTTATTTATCCGTCAACAATTACACCCTGAGACGGTGAATGAAGAAGGCACGCGATCTTCGTGATTCGATCGTTTCCAAGATGTGAGAGGAACGCGCGTTTCCTGTCCAATCCTCCTGCGATGTATTTCAGCGACTTCCAAACAAAATCAGCTTTCACAATGATCTCAGAATCAAATCTATCTGTCAAATCATTGTGAAAACCAGTTTCGTCTTTTACAGTAGTTTTAGGTGCGTCGAACGACGATTGACGTTGTCGATTGCCTGTTTGCAAGGAAACAAAATCGACGATTTTCCAATACTTTGTCCCATAGCGAATCGGTAGCAATGAGTGAAACGTCATTTTCGACGAGACTATCACCGAAAGAATCATTAATTCGTGCAAATTAATATTTCTACGAATTTCTACGATCGAACGAGTATTGTAGTAAGTATCGTAGTTTGAATATTTTATACATTCGATTCTATGTATACTTGAAAATTCGCGGTCTAATAATCATGGCTACGTTCTAATAACGAACAAACTTTCTATGAAACACGTCGATATTCGCGATCTAGCTTTTCCGTATGATCTTTGAGTTTCCAGAGGTACTACGGACCAATACAACTGAATAGAGCTGTTGACTCGCTTACGCTATGTGTAAAACAAATAAGATTAATATTACTATCATTTGACGATCTTTGTTCCACGCTGAAGATTAGTCGTACAATCTATGGTTCGCGATTTCCTCGTTAAGTTAATTACATTCTATGCACTGGTACGATATCTGAAATTTGTACGTTATATTTCGAAATGTTTGTCTGAAACTGAATTAGCAGATTATTATGTGCGAAATACGTTTTCCTTCTACGTTCTTCCAAAAAATTGTCCGATTCTTAGCCAGGCTAAGCGTCATTGATTAAAGAAGCCTTGTATTTTTCAGACCGCACAACATTTCCATTATCGTGGAATGCGATAGCGCGGCTCATTAATAACGAGGCCGCGATGACGGGGAAATCGTAAATCCATACAGGAGCTAGAGTCGGCCGAGTTCTTTTTCGTTTTTTCTTTCTTTCTTTTTTTTTTCTTTTTTGCAAACTCACGCTAATAACCGAACGTGAGGATCAATCGACGTATACTATTTTGCACGTGCGTTATCGGCAAGTCGATAACGCGTTGACGGTTACACCAGGCCCTGATAAAGATACGACGTGACCCTGCGACCCCACGACGATTCCGTGGAACCGGACAAGACGAAGGAAAAGAGCCCTGGACGATCGCGAAAGTATAAACGGCAAACAACGACGAGGGTGACCCTGAGAAATTCGTGTTGTAGGATCTCAACGACCGACGATATTTCTCCGCTCTCTTCTCTGTTTGCATAAAGTCACGAGCTTAACAGATACGAAATTGACGAAGATATACGACGTAAGATATCGTAACGATTCTTAACGCTGTATAGATTCGTTGCTGGTTATGCGTATCCTATCGAATCCTTCCGAGAACCGTTTTGTCGTTTTTCTTTTATCCAATTAACGCGATGCGATCGCGAGACACGCTCCTTCTCGTTCAGCCGGTCGTAAAAGTTAACGAGCAAGGTTTGCCACAATATCGCAACATAACTGATTGCCGAAGGTCTTTGTGCAGAGGTTCGAGTAACGGCTTGTTAGACGAACAAGCAGAATATCCTACCATCTTTCGATTATTATTGCCTGCATTGAAATTCCCTCTAGGTCGAAGGAAAAGCGTATCAGAGTGATTTTTTTTTTTTTTTTTTTTTTATATACCTGAACGCGTCGTTGTTCGTCGACTTTCGCGAAAATACAAAGTACCGACACGGAGAAAGACGATCACGTTATCGACTGGTGGTCTCCAAGTTGTTTTACTAAACGAAGGTATAGACGGTAGAGTCGTTCGTACTCGCTGTTGCTTCGACGGTCGACGCGATCTTCGTTACCAACAGTGTTCTACCTTATCTGCCGTTGGGAAACGCAACGTTCGAAAGCGAACACGTTCTCGCATAGAATGGAACGTGCTGCTATAGTTTTCCGCCTACCGTATACGTCATTCCCGACATAGCGACAAGGAGGAGATACAATTCCCCTTGGAAATATCGCGATATTTCCCTGTTGAAAGTTTAGCGAACAAAAGCAATTTTTGAAGTTTCGTCGATTATTACGTCGCGGTAGGTTTTTTCCACTGTAAAGATCGGTGGTGGGAAAAAGGATTCGAAGAAACGGAGCGAAGGCTATCACGCGACAGGGCGTAGTAAGAGGAAGAGAGGCATAAAAGTCATTCAGTCCACTGTCCAACCATTGATAGAGGCGACGAAGCGAGGTCAGCTATTTGTACGCGTGACAGACCCCTCCAGAGAATCTCGCGTGCAGATGTGGATCGAGGTACGCGAGCATACATATACGCACGTATGCACGCGTACATCACACGCATCGTCGATCAGCATGCGTTTTATCCAGGCTGCGAAAATTCTTTTCAAAATTACGATACATCACGACCGGCGCGGATCCTCGGATTAAAAAAATCCCAGGGAACGCGTATTATACAATCCTTTTTACAATCTCTTTTATAATTCGCAATAATATATTTCTCACCCTTTATGTCCGTTGCTTCTGCGAAAAAGCCATTCGATTTACGGCGAATGGCTGACATTTCCATTCCATCGAGCAATAATCAAAATGACGCCGTGCAAACGCTCTTACGTAACTACTACACGTTATAGTCGAAAAATATTACAAGATCGGTTATGCGCGTATACGCGCAACGAAGGAATCGGCACGCAGCTCTTTTGTTCGATCATTATCAACGCATCATCGAAATCACGTACTTACGTAGTAGAAAACTTTTTCCATGCAGGAGTGGCACGGGGAACACCTTGACAAGGCTGCCACTCTTGGAATTCGTTTCTCCCTCGGCATTCCGACGAAGTGCGTAATTGAACGAGCGAAACAGCGCATCGCGGTGAATAAGCGTGGACAATGAGCGAGACGGAGAACCGAAGAGCAACTAGTCGAGAGGAATATTACGCGGGATGAAACGAGTGAAAAGAAGTGTCGAGAGAAAAGCAGCAACGATTATGTGTGCGATACGAAAGGAGGGCAAATACGAAGTATCGCGAACGAGGATAGCTTTGGCACGGTATACACGGGATGTTCCGGTATTGACGGTACAATCGGCAACAAGGTGATCCTATGTGAAAAAAAAAAAAAAAAGAAAAACAAATCAAAAATATAGAATAACATTTTATTCGCCGACCACGCTATCGAGACTTTGCTTCGTATCCGACAAAAATCGTATTTGAAAATTTGTCTAAAGCATTTGGGACCTGGCTAGTTTCGGTCTGGATGCAAGCGAAGAATCGACAAGAATTTGTTCTACGTATGAAAATAAGTAAAGAACGTGGATAATAAACGATACTCTTCGTAGCGAACCGACTCAATCCTTAATGAAACGCGGAGAAAATTCCACTTTCTTTAAAAGCAGGTTTTAAAAGTCAGTTTTTTAGAAAATCAAGCCTGAAATAAATAAAAAAAATGTAGATAATAAACGATACTCTTAGGATGGATGTTTCGTTTGCGAGAAAATGGAACTCGAAACTTGATCGAGCACGCGCGAACCGACTCAATCCTTAATGAAACGCGGAGAAAATTCCACTTTCTTCAAAAGCAGGCCTTCAAAATCAGTTTTCTCGAAAATCAAGCTTGAAATAAATAAAAAAAATGTAGATAGTAAACGATAATCTTAAGATGGATGTTTCGTTTGCGAGAAAATGGAACTCGAAACTTGATCGAGCATGCGCGAACCGACTCAATCCTTAATGAAATGCGGAGAAAATTCCACTTTCTTTAAAAGCAGGTTTTAAAAGTCAGTTTTTTAGAAAATTAAGCTTGAAATAAATAAAAAAAATGTAGATAGTAAACGATAATCTTAGGATGGATGTTTCGTTTGCGAGAAAATGGAATTCGAAACTTGATCGAGCACGCGCGAACAGACTCAATCCTTAATGAAACGCGGAGAAAATTCNCACTTTCTTTAAAAGCAGGCCTTCAAAGTCAGTTTTTTTAGAAAATCAAGCCTGAAATGATTTGCAAGCGTGAAATAAAAAAAAAAAAGAAAAGAGAATGTATTCTATATTTTCGATCCATTTCTTAAATACGGGACCAGCCCCTCCTCGATTCTACCATCGATACTGGAACACCCTGTGTATAGCTTTCTAGTCGGGCTTACAAGGTCGACCGTTCACCGTTCCACGAAATTCGCGACACGTTCTAACGTAGCGACGGTATCGGTGAGGAATGGCAGCTCGTTCCATGGCACAGGAAGCTCGTCATGGAATCGAGCGTTAAATACGCTCGGTACGCCGATCGAAGTAGTTGGCTATCGAGAGAGGCAAGGAAGGAGAAAGAGGGCCACGAGACGAAACGTCGGCAGAGGTTGCTGAACTTTCTACGAACGATTAGCGCGCGCGCACGATGGCATCGTTCGCATCGGTAGTTTAGCCAGAAAACGGAGCTTCGAGGGCATATTGTCACGTAACGTGCGCGCATGGAAGTCGAACAGCATTCCCTTCGCGTAGGTCGTTGGCTCCTACTTTCGCGGATTCATCGTGGTACCGCTTTCAAGTTCACTGATCGTCCGAAACTTTCGACGCGCGATCCTGCGTCTATTAAGCTGCGTCCTCACCGAGCCAACCAACGACCAACAACTTTTTCTCGCCTGCTGTTGCTGCATGTTCCAAACGGTAGGTAGCCAACTCTCAGAAGCCTGCGATCAACTCCGTTATTTTCTAACTTTCTCAGTTTCATCATCTGCAAACGTGATTATATGGTATTAAACTTCTCGAGGAAACAAATTATTTACAAACTATCTTTATAAACGTATTTATCGCAACAAGAAAAATAACATAAATAAGGATAAATTCCAGTTCGGTGCACGCTTTCTTCTCTTTTAGATTATGCAGTTAATCGATGTAGCTTGGCGAGCCGCTCAAACACCAATTTATAGAAACATATTGTTCACCGTCGGAACGGTATAATCAGAGGAACACATGTCAAAGCGATATTTGTTCCTGGTATTGTAGCAACTTGTCTACGCGCGAATGCGTTGCGAAACAGCGGGGAAACTATACGTAGCCGAAGGAACGTTTGTCTCTTTGTTTCCCTTTGATCTTTGTCGAAACAGGCAACAGGTAGTAACCCTTTCGTTATGGGCTACGGAAACGCGAAGAAACAAAGAAGATCGGTCAACGATCGGCAACTTTTTCAACAAGTATGGCGCACGAACGAGAAGTTTTTTCGTTGCTGGTTCAGCGATCAAACGGCTTGAGACGATACGAGGAGACACCGCGCGATAAACAATAATTTTTTCAAAAAACGTGACGCATGGACGAAGAAGGTTCCTTGTTGTCGAGGACTTTAGAATGCCATCCTACGGACCATCGACTCCTTTCCCTTTTGCTTTCTCTTCGCTTCTCGTCGGACGTTGCAGCCGATGAAAGACGAGAAACGTGGATGGATAGGAGAGCATCGTGAAAAGAATGGACAATGTCGTAGCGGATAGAGGACCGCGTGGGCCGTGCGATTCCGCGACACTCGGCTACGTGGATCGCGTCATCCTTCTATTCTCGGATCGTCTAATTGTTCTAATTAAGAGGATTGCAGCTCTGGAATAACTCGACGAGTTTATATTTGTCCATGGACGCAGATGCGAGCGATACGTGTTAACGGGTTGAAGAACGAGGAGCAGCAACGGCGGGGACCAACGAAATGAGACCGTTGCCGAGACGAAGATGGACGACGCGATGTTCTACCTTTGATCGTTTACGCTTTACATCTCCCGGCACCGACCTCCTTTTGCGAAGTTGGTTGAAAAGCCGTGGACTACGTTTAGACCGGAGATCTTTCTCGAGTGCTCTCGGGACTCTGATCCGGTTGGCAACTGGAGAGAAAACGAGGGAGGAAGAGCGAAAACGAGGGAGGAGGAGGAGGAGGAGGAGAAGCAGCAGCAGCAGCAGCAGCAGCAGCAGCAGCAGCAGCAGCAGGGAAGAAAGAGGATGAAACGATAAAGTCGAGAAGACGATGCTGAATCGAAGTGGTAGGAGACCAAGGGAAGCAACGAGTCAACGAAATAGTCATTTACGAAAATATAGGACACAAGCATAATTTTTCGATTACAGTGATCCTGCACAGTATCGTACAGTAGACGGTAGATATAATAGAAACCCGGCAATTTCTCGTATGTCCTCTGTGCACTTTGTTCGTATAATAAAATCGAAAATCAATTTCGTTCCGATAAATGCTAATGTCCTAATAGGTGACGATTCAACGACTACGATTTGTCTATAGACGCGATCGTTCTGAAACTCTCAAATAGGAAAATCGGTATCGGGCAGTAAATAAGAAAGTGAGAAGAAGCGACAGACAGCGGCAGGTAGGTAACGGTGGATGTAATTTTTATCGAACAGATAGGCGAGATGCGTGTAAAGACGAGGCAGACGGAGCAACAGAGCAACGAATGAAAGAGCGGGGCAAAGAAACTAACGCGAACGGAGACGAAAACGGAGAGAAAGACGAGGACGAGGATGAAAAGGAAAATGAAGATGAAGAGCGAACGACTGACGAGGACCCCTCTGGTGAAGAAGTAGGAGGAAGAGTAGAAGGAGAAGGAGAACGACCACCTATACAAGGACCTACGCGGCCAGTGGGAATGGAATGCAGGTACGAGTCCAGTCGGCGACTTTACTCTTGCCTCCTCACCTCCTGATCAGCCTCCTTCACCTTTTCGTTCTTTTCTTCTTCCTCCTCTTCTCTTCTTTCTTCTCTTTTCACCTCTCTTCTCGATGCCTCTACTAGGCAGCAGACCCCGCTGCTCACCGAATCACCGTCGTGTTCCACCTACCGGCTTCACCACCTACTACTACTCTGCAGCTCGTACCACTTCTACCATTCTATACCGCTACTACTAATAATGATATCACCGCCGCTATTGTCACTGTCATCTGCCCCGATGCGGTCTTTTGCATCTACTCACAAACTAGTTATTAATTCTCATGTTATAATCATTTTCGATCGCGATCGTTTGCCGACCAAAGTATCCTCGTTTTTCTATTACACTATATCGTACTATATATGCGTAAATATAATATATACGGCCACTGTGTACGTAATCGCGATAGTCGAGCCTCGTTACAGCGCTAACGATACTTTTTAACGTTTCGTATCGAACTCGTAATAAATTCGTTGCTGATCGTCGCGTCAATTTTAGAAAGATTCATCGGGTGTTTAGCAGAAATTGCGAAATTGATGGCAAAAGGAAATATATAGACGGAATGTGGGGATAGAAAACGGCGGAGTTTTTCTTTTTTCTGTTTCTTTTCTTTTCCTTTTTTCTTTTTTCTTCTTTTACAAGGAAAGCGTGAAACTGACGCGTGAAAGCGGGACGACGATAATTCGAGATCGAATTTGGCGATTAGGGTCGATCACCCAGCAGCGGTGGCGGTGGAAAGGGTCTGCAAGTGGAATGCGGTCGACGCGAGGCCCTGCCGTGGGAGACAGCCGAACGACTACACTGACTTACTAGTACATACATCCGGATTCGTTGTTGGCCATGCGATTCGTTGATTTATCAACCTGAACGACTCTTCTATTCTCGGCTAACCAACTCCGTTCCTTCTTAATTTCTTCGTTTCATCGCGATAAAAATACGATTAATATTCAATCCTCAAGAGAGTGAATGGCTTGCTCGTACAAGTTCGTTTATCGCGAGAAAATGACACTGATTGTTACTTGTAAATTGCGCAGTAAATTTAAAAGTCCTCATTGTCCTCTTCGATTCTGTCCTCACGAGCCTCGTGTCGAATTACGAGAAGGCATTCCGGTATGATCGTTCGAAGATGGATTCGTCGTCGATATCCTCGAGTGTTGTGGAAGCACGCCACGGGTATCATCGTGCGAACGACGCACGGAATACCAAACGAACGCGACGAAGAAACGATAGGAAACTACGGTTGGCCGCGGTTAGCACGGTTGCTCGACTTTGCTATTCTCTTGTTACTATTCGCTCTGCTGGACTTTGTCTCGGTCTATAGAATCTACGCGAATAGGCGAGGAACGTTAAGGATCTCGATCTCGATCGAATATCGAGAAATACCGATGCTTCCGCCGTTCAAGGTGGCAAGACGAGCGGTCATCGTTTCAAGGTTACGAATACCGATGTCCGTCGCCATTATAATATGATAATTCGCATCGATGATTCTTCGATGAATAATGGAGGACTAGTGGCGTCGTGTGCGTTATGTCATTGTCAATCTCGGCGCGTTACGATACACAGGAACCGCTTCATAATAGATCAGCCACGATTCGCGTTCCCCGACGTTTCCTCGTTTCGTTTTCGCGTCCGATTTATCACCGTTACCTTGAATCCCAAATCGCTGTCCTGGATCGTTTTTCGCGTTTGATCGGAAAGAAAGAAGATCGTTGCTCTGTTTTCAACGGATTCTGCGCGCGATTTAGAATCTCGCGGTTTTGCGAGTCAATTGCGATCGAGCTGGATAGCGTTCTTCCGATTTTTGCGCGCGTTTCTTTGCGGTTCTTGTTGAAAGGCAAATATTTTCACGCGAAATAGTTCTCGTGGTCGACCGTGTTCAACCAAGCCTGTTCCCTGCAAACACGAATATCCAGGAGGAATTCTCGATAGGTTCATACGGACCATTGAATTTGGATCGAGGATGAACGCGGAGGAATTGGAACAGTCGCCTTAGGTATTTTCGAGGCTGTCGATTCTAGACGCGCGATCGGAACCTCCTTGCACAATCGTCGAGAATACCCGTGCGCGATGGTGACAAGTTTGGAAATCAACCGACAATAATAAATAACGAGACTTATAAATATTGTATTAATGTTGTATTGATGAGATTTTGTACAAAAAGATGCGGACGTCGCGTCGTTCTTCAACCAAGAATGCCTATAATCGAACGTATGAAAATGAACGGCGAATGTAAATGAGTTTCAGATAAACTTCAGGGGAGAAGCGAAGGAACGAGAATGAATTCGATGATAAGTATTGGCGAACGAAAAGCAGGCCAACGGATGGTCAATTGCAGGTGCAACGCAGCCCTCGCGAGTTCCACGCTTTTCTATATCTATACGCGTATACGTTCATGCGCATAGAAACGTGCACGCGTATACGTAGAACGGCCATAGTCTCAGCGTGGGACCAAAGCGACTCAAAAAGTCGCACGCCGTGCAGAGGCTCTCAGGCAACGAACGCGGCGAACTTGAATGCGGCTCGCGAATAGAGAGACGAACCGCGGCTTCCACGAAATCTTCAATGCACCTTTCAACCGTGGGCTCGACCGTTTGAAAGAGTTTGCCTCCCCGCGTCTTCTATCTTCGATCCATCGAACTCGCAGCCAGCGACGAGGGAAACCGGCTACGCAAATTTTCGGTCCTCTTTGGTCAACAACGTTTCGAACTTCTCGCGATTGTCCACCAGCAAAGACCGTTTTCACCCTGCGAAACTAACTTTTAAACGCTTCATCTTCTTCCCTTTCGATTCGTAACATCGGGGGGCCCGGTTTCTGGATGTCGTAAACATCGTGTCGTGATCTCGCTGGATGAGTTTCAGAGGGACACAATGGATGCTGCTTTGAATCTTTGTAGTCGTGCTCGCCGTCGTGATTATAGCCGATGCGGTTGTCTACGCAACGGTGTAATTCGTCGTAACGAGAGCAGCAGCAGCAGCAGCAGCAGCAGCTGGTGTTCCTGTCCAGGTGAAGAAAAAGGAGCGAGTGGAAGAAAAGAAAAGAAGAAGGGTGTGGAGAGGGGGGGGGGGAAGAGAGACGGAAGAATGAAAGAAAAGACGGAAGCGGACGCGGCAGAGGAGAGGAGCGAGAAGAGCGAACACTGAGAGAGCGCTTCTCAGGCTTTTCCGCTCGCATTCCCACTCGCGTTCGGTCTAATCGTGATGAAGAAAGAAGGTAGTCGGGGGCCGTGGGCCCGAAAAAAGAGAGCTCGGGATGGGCACGTGTCTCGAACAGGACATCTGCCTCTAAAAAGGACCCACTGTTACGTCCCTATTATATCGTTTACCTTAGCAGCGAACCGCGTCCCATCCCTTCCTTTCGCGTTCTCCGTCTTCCTTTCCCTTGCTCCGAGAGAGCGCGTCTAAGACGAGCAGCTGCCCTTTTCCCTCGTAAACCGGACTACACACCTGCCCTTCTTCCAGCGTTAGGAGGGTGACCGTTAACCAACTCCGAGGTAATCGTCGTTTCGCCAGACGAAAGTGGAAAACCGTTACTGTGAAATCTTCACAGATACCCTGGTCATTTACGGGAGAAAGAAGAAAGAAAGGAAGGGGATAAGGAAGAAAGAAAGAAAGAAAGAAAGAAAGAAAGAAAGAAAAAGAAATCCGTGTGGTGAAATCCGTCGGAATAGACGAACGGATGGACGAGAGCGGAAGAGAGTTCCAGACGACTCGATATAACGGCGCCTACCGGAAGGAGCCGCGGATGATCTTGGTGCCCGGTAATCTTGTCGAGCTAAAACGGCCACGCGTGGCCGTTTTAAATGCAGTACGCGTGCACGAGACTGGTGGAATCGGCAGCGGCGAATTGGCCAGCGGCTATCGAGGATGGTCAACGATTGTAGGTGACGGAATGTAACGAGCGTCGCGGTGCTTCTATTTCTGCGCGTCGGACGTCGACCTGCAGACGGCTCCCAGACTACACGCGTTAATAACCACCACGGTGGACCTCGGAAGAGAAACGAGCCGCGTCTGTCTCGATCCATAAACACGTGCCTAGATCTTTCCGCGTATTACGAGCTTCGCGAAAACTGGGTCGTCCGCTCGGTCTGACTACGAAACATCGTTTCTACTGTACGGCGCGCCGCTGTTCGACTAAATCCTCGACGGAGCGGATTCAAAAATATACCGACCAGAGTCGACAGTTAGACGCGGCGGATCGCAGGATGGGTTCTTAGAAGGCATACCTTGCTTCTGGCGCGCGTATACCCGCGCCAATCATCTCTCTCTCAGCCAAACATTTCTTACGACTTTCTATCCGAGATCTGCAACAGAAAGGAAAACAATCTCTGTAGGTGTAGGTAGTGTACGGCCAATCGAAGGTAAAAAAAAAAGCAGGTCAAAATGGATCGTAGTGTATCGGAAAGGAGAGTGAGGTCGAGAGAGTTTCACCGAAGGGAAGGTTCGAAAGGGGCGGCACTGTCGTCATCGGCATTCTAACCAAGCTCGTCCGCTTTTAAATGAACGACCCCTCGATAACGAAATCGTTTGCGTACGCGCTTATGCGTATGCATGTATTGCACGAACGTGCATACGGACGAATACCTTCTAGGTACGAAAGGAAGCCAACTTCCTTCCTACGTTCGATGTCACGCGCACCACCGTTTATATAATCCATCCTGTGACGTCAGGCTGTTTAATCCATTCATTACTGGATCATTGCGCGTGCTCTCTCTATCTCTCTCTCTCTCTCTCTCTCTCTCTCTCTTTTTGTGCTATGCAAGAGCATGTATCAGTTTTCGGAGGGAGAAACGACAAAGAACGCATCCGATATTGAATGATTCGTCAAAAAATTTGCGAAATATATATTTCCACGTGTACCCTGCTACGCGAGGTACACACATGTTACGAACATATGTATAGTGTAATTCGATTAAAAACCTGATGTTGTTATCATATTTTCAACGTTCTGATAAAAGAACGTTTCTCGGTTGTTGATTGCCTTAATCACGACAATCGTATCACGTTACAGCGCTGGAGAAATTTCAGTGTTCTATATAACACACACTCGTGAAGCTTTTCTACGGTAAGTGTCGAAATATCTTCGCGAACCTCTAGATTTGCAGTAACTTGAAATTGTTCAAATGCATATGCTGATAATGCACGCATAAATTATACCGTAACGGATTCTATCTTGGCCTACAGGAGAATCAGTTGAGATGGGAGGAAACGTGTGCGTTGTGTGGTAACGACGAGTGGGCGGACACGTATACCGATATCGATAGAACAATTTTCCCTAACTGAATCTCGTCGGTCGACAGAGAACTGTGTTTGTCGCAACTTCCGCCGTGGCTTGGTACAAATGTTCCACATTATTAGAATCACAAAAATGTCAAGTATAAACCAAGTGAACGTTCCCATCTTGACATCGTTTTAAACGCGATGAGGAGTATCAGAATCGAGGTTTCTCGAGTTTCGCAACGTCCGGTATTCCGGAACGGTCGAACGCGAGGGTTTTCCTCGATCGACGGCTCGCGAAGAGGAACACGAGGCCAGTGAATAGACTTAAAGAGCCGCGGTTGCACGCACACCGCTCCGAATGATAACGAGAGTAGTAGAAGCGGAACGTTGGCGGAATAACGATCGTTTTCCGTGCAACCGTATCTTCGTGTGGCCCCTCCGGACAAAACTTATTCCGGTGTGGTCACCTCTGACGTAAACGCGCTCTCTGCCACTCGATAAGAATTCTGACGCCGCGCATTCAGTGCCACGGACGAGGGAAAGGGGAAGCCTAGCGCGAAGGGGAAAGGGGCCGACCAACGGAATCGGATATCGATGCGAGCAGTAAAGATTACGAAACTGAACTACGCTAATAGCAAATCGTCCATGCAATAATCCTCGACTACGAGATAAACTAAATTACGTATCTATGTCATGTTTGTCCTTCGTAATGACTGAATTCGATGTTCATGCAAATTTATATTTTAACAAATGCAACCAGAGGAATGGTGCCTATGCGTATTGGACTGGGCTCGAAATTCAGCGAGTGTGACTTGAAATAGTTGAAGTTTGTATCAGCAAAATTTCTAAAAAATAAGCCAAGGGATAGAAAATTACAATTTAAAGGAAGCAACGATTCGTTAGAAACATTTAATCTGGAGGACGTAGGAAAAAGTAATCGGTAAGCTGTTAAAACTTTTAAGCGATTTTACACGGATGTAACGCATGGTATGATGGCGTATCTCGATGCGAAGTGGATTCGGACGATCTCATTCAGTCGCAACGATGTGTAGCGGCTTGACGCTAATCGCGTGTCACGTGTTGGACACGGTAACGCGTTTAAGCGAATAGTAATTTAGACGAGCGCGGGACAGAAGGTGAAGAAGGGTAAAAAGAGTATGTTAAAGTTTCCACGGATTCCTTTCATTTCACTCGTGTCGGTAGAATCTGAAAAGACCTGTTGCGCGTGCTGCTTTTCGCCGTTTCCTTTCATGACGATGCGTGGATGTGGACACGCGAACTCACGACGATTTCCTGCGAATGCACATATATGTACACGTACGTTACAGGTATTTACGCAACTAAGCATTCGAGCTTGGCGCAGGTGGCGCTATGACGCAAACGATTTATTGCTTATTCGCCGTCTGCCTGATATCGAAACCGTCGCCTTTAATACAAAGAATAACGATCCATCGTTGTTTAATTTCGTCTATCAATTTTGCAAGCGAACGCGCCTAATCGCCGTCGAACATTCGTTATCGTTGTGAAACTTGAAACGATATATGGACTGCGGCGAAAGTAATAATACGCATACGTTTCGTCGTTATAAATAAATATGCGAATACCTGATGCTATTTTCAGATTGCCGTAGGCTTTGAACTTTTATACATATTTTATATCGTAATTTTACTCTTGCTCCGATAGACCGGCGGGAACGTTTAAGCAAATTCACATTTTTGTGAATATAAGTCGAGAAACGGAGTCTAAATAATGGTCTGTTTCACTTACCACGTATTATTATCGCGAGTACGTTGCCTTGAATATTTTATACATTTGTGTATCTTTTTTTTTTTTACATCATATTAGAAATATTTGCATCTAAATTTCTCATAAATACATTAACGTTCACAGTCTAATTGTTACTTACCATTATGAAATTATTATCGTAGATAGTCCAAAGGCTTTTACAAAGTACTGTATACGCGATTAGCTTCGATTTGTGAGCGGTCTCCGCGCTAACGCTTGGAACAACGCAGCAATAGAGCAGCAGTGACGTCAAGGAGAGAAATCGAAATGTATATGTACGAGCATGTAGAAGGTTCGCACGGAAGATTCGAGTGCGTTGACCCAGTTATAGAACGAGCGAAAGATAAACTTCTGGATCAACCAACTGGGCAATGAATTCGACATTTTTTTCTACCCCTGTCGCCTCTTCTTCCGATAATCTGAACCCTTTGTTGCTTCAACTCGCTCGAATGACTGTACGACGGATCGAGGAGGTCTCGATCGCCCAATTATTCGCGTTTAATTACGCGCGGATAATAACCGCGGGATATTGTGGGATCAATAACGAATATCACGTCGGCTGATTCTCACACGCTCAAATAACGGAGCAGCTATCCTCCGTTGGTAATAAACAGGAGGACTAAGCGGCTTGTTAACGTTTCAGCGAGCACTCGTAAAACATTTACCCACGAACGTTACTATCGTGGCTATCGAGGAAACTGGGGTTCGTTAACCTTTCTTAAATCGTGTTCGCCAAACCTTGTCTAGGAAAAAGTATACATCGCGTGTCGAAATTCGTGGTACAAGCGAAGTTCTTTGAACAGTTACTTGGCCATCGGTGTTGTAACTATCCTTCCTTTCTCTTACCCCCGGTGGAAAATTTAACGGATCGTGTAAAAAGATAAAGAAGCAACGATCAGTTGATAGGTGAGTTTACCCTCGCGAACCTTGAACGGTGAACTGAATTGTTGCGGGGAACGTGTGGGAAAAAGTATTTACTACGAGGCGAACGAAGAGTTTGCGGTTCATTCACGGCGAGTATCTGAATGACGGGAGAAAGAGGGAACGACGATCTATGCACAAGACGTGGTGCGCAAGGGACACGCACACACCGCCATAGATGCACGCGTGTGCTGCAACGGCTTAAATAAATGGACTGATTCATACGTGAGCATCCTTCGATCGCGCGTACCCCGTTCTCGTCCTTTCGATTCTCTCGAAATATTTCCATCGTCCACGAGATTACCGCGAATAACCGCGAAATTATCGAATTAGATTCCCGTGCTGCTTACAAGGCAGCGCTATTCCCCTCTCCTAAAATATGCTAGATATTGTTTCGAATCGAGTTTTTATAAAAGGATTAATAAATAATAAGAAATAATAATACATTCGCGATTCATTCGCAATTCTAAATGAAGAAAAATCTAAAATCTGTAAGATTCGACGATCTATCTAAAAGTATTTCGAAGTCGTACTACTTAACTTAAACGTATTAATCTAATCTTAAAGTGTTCTATATACCACCTGAGAAAATATTGTTGTGTGTTGATCAATTGTTGTTGATGTTTTATCATATTCCTTGTGCCACCGTATTGTCGTTCTTTATCCAGCTCCGAGTATTCATACGGTATTGTTATAAGAACCGTATATATACCGTATATAAAAATACGTAGGAAAGAACGAAAATAATACATATATTCGAGCGCGTATTGTGCCTCTTCCCATTCCGGCAGACACGAACGTGCATTATGAAACAACCCATATGTAAACTACCCACACATCCGATACTAGCGTTTAGATAAATGACGCTTGTAAAAACCTGTAGCGATGGCGCATTGTAAAGCGAGCGGGTTGTAAAACACATAGCTAAGGCGGTCGTAAAACGCAGCAAGAACTTGCTAAATAAAGCACGAACCGAAGACGCGTGTAAGTATGTATGTATATACGTCGACTACTGTTTCTCCGTCTTTGGCAGCTTCCATGTACACGACTATTTCCTTAATCATTATCGTCGTTGCCATATACCGACGCTTCGTTCATTTTCTAAGAAAACTATCGAGGAACGCTAGAGATGCGAGATGATGCGCGAATGTTCTCTCGGTTTCATATTATCTATCGATAACGTTGCTTTTCTAAATAATTTATTCTTAACGTTACTGTCGACGTATGAGCAAAGTGTATCACTTTGTAGACGCAAATTTCGATACGTTCAGATATTAGGGTATTCGGGAAATGGAAGTTCGCATATAAGAGGCTTTGTCTGTGTATCTTGTCTGTGTCAGATCAATAGAACTTTTCCACTCAGCTGATAAAAGCTTTTTGGCTTGAAATTCCGAAATTGAGAACCCCTGCACTTCGAAGAAGTTCCCACGCTGCGCTTCGAGTCGCACACAGCTATGTCACGTCTAAGTAGATACGGACCCGACGCTCAGTGGCCGGACCAACCGATAGAACTTGGTTGATTGGCCGATCCGTGAGCCGATTACGAGAGAACAAGCACGCTTGCTAAGCGTACAGACCTATCGAGCGTCCTTGCGTTCGGCTGATCGCGATATCATCGAGTTCGGTGAATCTATAATCCCTCGATATCGATTACATCATGATATGGATTCTTAGTTCTCGTTACGGCAAATTTTGTCCATCGCGAGGAAAATTTGAAAGGAAATAACACTTCGGTGCTGTTCTATTCGACTGAAAGTGCCATTGTCTCCTAGATCTCTAACAACTAACTAGAGTATAAAAGATTGCGGATTTTCGTGCATTTATGGAAATGTACGAAGGTACAGAGATGCATAGAACGGGCAGAACACGAACGAAAAAACGCGTACCATATCGAAAATACGGTTCTCGTTACGATATTCAAAATGGACGAGACAAGCCTCCGTCTAGGTTCTACTCCTTCGATCAGTTTCATAAAAATATGAATTCATCATCGATATCCGCAATCTAGTAATAGATATTCGAACGGCAACGATGCATCGAACTAGATCCAACTCTCTGGGATATATTCATCGTGACGTCGATCTCGATGTAACATCGTCCACGGAACGAATGAATTCTTCATTCGCACGCATCTCATCGCCGCTGTTAACGATAATCGCTGCTTCATCCCGACTAAAATTTAGTTCACGTGTCGATCACGAGCCGGGAAAATCGCGTGACTCGACCGACACTCGCTGTCGTGTGTTTCGGAGTTGCTCCAAGTCGCAGATTCTTAGACGAGAGTCTTCGATATCTGGTGGATAACGAGCAGCGGGAAGAATCGTAAAAGAAAAATGGAAGGGACTAGCGAGGACTAGAGTGAGTCACTTGGGCGGAACATTCTATATACGTGCGAATGGAAGGAGACGGAAGCAGAGGAGCTAGAAGAAAGGGAGAGGGATGGAAGGCGACGAAGAGGGAGAAATATTCTCGCCGCGTGTGCGCGCGAGAGCGGCACGGACAGCCAAAGTTGAACGAACCCACGCGCGACCCGAAGCTTGCTAATTTTTTAAAGACCCAACGCCGATTGGTGCTACCTACCGCTATCGACGACGATCGGCGAACGACCGACGACCTACTTGCTATTCGTTGTCTCTTACACCTCCGACGTGGTCGTTCCTTTTCTCTGCCTTCCCCTCTCTTCGTTGTTCCGCTTCAAAGAATCGCCGCGAACCAGCGAAAGAAATTCAATTCTTTTGGCGAACGCGTTCCCACGATCGTACGCGATCGATGCGATTTCTCTCATACGACTTTAACAGGACCATATCGATTGAAGATAAAATTTTCGTATAGAGAGTATTCAGAGTACGATGGATGTACAGAACCTTCTGAACACGTACAATGGAAACGTCCTATTCGTCTACCATTTCGAAACAGCCGGGGAAACCGGAACGCTTGTTAGTTTTTAGCGACCTTTTCTCTTCGTTCAAAGTTGAAATGTTCAATCATTATTTGACGACAGACTGTATAATATAGTACTTGGAAGAACGAAGCACGGAGAGTATTATCAGATACTTGATGGCACGTACCTTTGGGAAACGATGAAACGGCAGCGCTAAACATCGGCGAAAAATCTATTGTTGGTTATCGGTTGGTATCGTATCGACGTGGATAGCAGCCGAAAAAGATCGGTGCCGACGACGTTGGCGCGATAAACGAACGCTAGTAGTCTGTTTACACCGAACGAGTTCACAGCCGGTGTAATTCCGGCACGTGTAAAACTCTCAAGGACGAGGCGTGTCTCGGGACGCGTTACGCAAGCGAAAAACCGAAGCGATGCGAGAAACGCCTCGCGTTTCTCTAATTAGCTGGCCGGTAGCGTTTCAGCGATAGGGCAGGCGAGATGAGATCAGACGAAACGGGACGAGACGAAAAGACGAACAGCGAGAAAATGAAGGAGAGAAAGAGAGAGAGAGAGAGAGAGAGAAAGAGAGAAAAAGAAAAAGGTTCATTGGATGGGAGAGAAGGGCGTGCAGTTTCGTAGAGTCACGTAATCGCAACGCACGTGCGTAGGAGCCCGCAAGAATTCGCGCACGCGTTAATCGCATGACGTCAACGCGCGTCTCGGAACAGCTGACCGCATTCCACGATAATTGTTTTGCATAACAGCGTGCTACCGAGGCGTCGATTTCTCGCGAAACAGGGCAACAAGCACTTTTCGCGAGTCCGTTCGACGGTTCGCTCTCTCTAGTAGAAAAAGAGAGAGAGCGAGCGAGAGAGAGAGAGAGAGAGAAAAAACACGGAGGATGGTCGGAGGAGCAACGATTTCGCGAATACGTGACGGGGGAAGGAGATCCGTGGAACGCGTGACGAGAAGAACGCTTGGAAGGGAGGAAATTTGAAAGGGGCCTCATCGTCGTAGATCCGCGTGGTGGGGATCCTCTAGATCTGCGACGGCCCTGTCCGGTCGTCGATAGTTTCGCGGCCAGCGCGTTGGCTTTTAAAGTTTAAAGAGCCAATCGCGAGGACGGTGCTGTTGATGGCGCTGGCGATACAGGGAGTAGCGGAGTAGTAAAGTAGCAGCGTTTAGGCATGTCAGCGGTTCTCAAACGAGAGGCTCGGTACGATCGACGTGGTTCACGGCACAGCCAAACGGACTTTTAAACCTTAGCCTTATAGAGTTTGCGAGCTTCGAACGCGAGAGAGACGCGCTTGTCGACGGACGAGACGACTTGCCGTTCACGATGAGCTTAAGGAATGCTACGGGAAAAGGAGCAACGAGAATATCTACGCCATATAAGGTCCTGCTTACCGGTGCGGTGGCTTGCCTCCCAAGTCCCGTACGAGTAACGCGCGTTCACGCAGCTCGAGAAATCTACGACTTCCGTCCGAGCGATTGAACACAGGGTCTTGACGCTGTTTTCACGGCCTGAATTGCCACGTTTAACGTTGTATCGCGTTACAGTGTTATACTTAACACCGTCTTGTCTAACGCCGTTTGTGGCGTTTGGACGAGAGTCGGTGTCACAGCGTGTCGCGACATGGCGTCTCGCCCGGAAGCCTCGAACGCTGTTAGACGCAGCAATGTCGAATATAACGACGTTAAAGCGTAATAGAGTACCGGCTTTCCGCGAACATTTCCCCTTCAGCGCAGAGAAACGATACAAGGATGACGGTTTTAGGAATTTTCTGACGCGAAACGTAGGACATATTATATGTACATTGCACATAGTTGTCGCGTGATAATCGCGTTAGCAGAGAAACAACGACACAGAGCCACTAACAGTAGCGAGAGTTTCACTCGATAGACACGGCGACATCGAGATAACGGCGACGTCGGTGCGCTGCTTTCGCGATAACCTATGTCGCTCGAATCCATTTTGCAACTAGTTCGATCGAGAAAGCCGTGAATCTGAATAAGTACATCCTTGACGTAATCGTCAGATATCGTAGATAGATTAATCAACGAGAAGCTGGATTCTCTCGGAATGGTTGACGCCGCGAGAGTTTAGAGTACGGCGTAATCCGAGACACAGTTCCAAAGATTGGTCATGCGGCTGGATCTCTCGTTCGCTGGTGAAACGCTATCGCGCTGGACTCTGAACCGAAACTACTCGGTTACTTAACGGTGAGCGGGAAGAAACGGAAAAGAGAAAAAGAAAAAGAAGGAAAGGAACAAATAAGTGTAAATCATGGTGCGCTATCGTTCTTAATATTTCTCGTTTACATTCTTATTCATTCAGTTGCGGAATAAACGGTGCGCAGGCAGCTCGAGCTGCTGGATAAAGTCGAATTTACGATTACGCGATAACGCTCGGTCGGAATGAAGGAAGACGATACGTCGGTGCATTTCATAAACGCTAACGTTACCGCCACCGACTCGATATCGCGACGCCGTTCGTTCGATAAAGCGACGCTCCCCGCGGCCCATCCGGCTCGTGTATTCCCACTCGCGCGAAAACCGTCTTTTTCGTCGGCCGATAGCGAACGTTCCTTTTCTCGTCCATGGTTACAAGTGCATTCGCACGGGAGGAGCGTACGTTGCCATGATAGAACACGCAGAAGCGAACAAAGCTCGTTTTGCATATACGTGGCGGCACCGATACATACGTATACTCGGCACAGAGTACATATGTACAGCAAGCGCAGCAGACCGTCTCGTCTCGTCGTGGCTCAGACCTTAATGACGTCATTATCTCTAATTAGAATTCCCATAGTGGCAGCGGCCGTCTCTACCGCGGCACCCCGTTACACCTACTGCGGCTACTGTTCCCCTCGTCGGCCGTCCTACGTGCCGAGAAGAAAAAGCAGATACCCGTTGAAAAACGCGGAAGACGATCGCCTCCGTCGTCTCTCGCGACGCGACCATGCCCGGATTTTTCTTTTCCACCGGTACGGTACGGCGACTTCGAATTCTCCCGCCGCCCCCCCTCCCTTCTCCCGCATCAGACGCGATATACAACTCGTGATTTTGCGTTATCGTACGAACTTTTGCACGCAGCTCGAAGCACGTCGGAGTCGTTCGCGACTACGTTTTTCAACGGGGCGTGACGGTGCGTTCGAGCGGATCGAACACGAAGATCTGCAATTAATTTCTTCGTCGCATTCGGTTAAAAAGAAACATGGGTGTCGCGACACGTCGGCCCAACTACCGTTGATCGATGGGCTTCCTCGTTTCCGCGTATTTACGCTCTCCCGACGTTTCAAAGGCGCGTATGCTCGTGCGAACACGCACACGCGTCTTGAATAATACACGCGTAACAGGGTGTCGCGGTGACACAACTCCGCTCGGCTGATTTTGTTTCTCTCGAGTGACAATGCGCCGCGAGCAACGGAGACACCGCGACGAGAATGAAAGAACAAAAGCGCACCGAGCAGATAGAACGGAAAGGGTGAAAGAGACAGAACGAGAAACGCGTACGACATGCGAAAGTCATGCGCGACCGGCCTGTGTGTGTTAGTACGTATGCACGGTTCCGCGGCCCTTCCGCCGCCGTTACCGCTGTTACCGCCGTCACCGTCGTCACCGCCGGCGACCGGCACGAACTTCCACCACCACCACCACCACCACCACCATCCAGTCATCGTTGCTCCCACCCCCGCTTCGGCCTCCTTGTCCCTCTCTTTTTCTCTCCACTGTATCTCGCGACTTCTCGCATCGTTTGTTCTTTCTTCGTGCTGAAATCGTGACGTCAGGCCAGATACCTGTTGCATGCGATGCGTTAGGCACAGAGCGAGAAGCGTTGGTGCGTTCAACGATGGCGCGATCGAATGGAAGGAAGCAGAGACGAAGACGAGAAACGATCGGGTATATAGGTCTCTATTTACAGTCGAAATTGTATTAGGTTATCCAATATGTGTTGGAACGATCCAAGTTAATCTATGGGAATTCTGTAAAATTGAAATAGACGATGTGGTAGGAAAGGAGAAAGGATCACAAGGGACGATTATTGATCACTGATCGATTATTAAACAGTAAATTTTTTTATTTTCATCGGCTATTGAGAATTCGGCTATTCGTCGACGAGCAGACTAACAGAAGCAACAAAACTTGCGTAAAACTTGGCTCGCGAATTTTTATCCTTTCTGGATAGCTTTAAACGTTTCGACCCGAAGGATGCGATTAAAGAGCTTCGAACGATTTTTGGAAGCCTGGCACGGTAATAAAATCGAATCGTCCAATTTGCGCACGGAGAGAAAGAGGCGTGATATGAAACTCGGCGAGAGTTGTCGAGCGTGTAAAAGCTCGCGAAGAAAGGAAAGAACGGGCGAGGACAGCTCGAGCGTCTATCGCGAATGGCGGAAGAAGCGGCAGTAGCGAATGCGGTCACTGTCTTCCTGTAAAGATCGGAATCAACGAAAATAGACGAAGCTCGGAGCTGGCTTGTTTGGAAGCGTGCCAATGATGCGACGAGGCGCCGCAGAAAAACTTGTACAGGGCAGCTCGTAGAAGTTTGTCCGATCCTTTCACGGCAGGATGGTACTTGCACGTCGCCGCTGCTTCGTGACCGAGCACGCGTCTGACCGCAAACGGATCATTCTACTGCGAGATTGGGCGTTCGGGTCCGCGATCCATTATCGTCCCGGAATTATTTCGAGCCGTTAGCGGTATCGGGGCCGTTTTGTTGCTCGAATAGGATGGAAAAAAAGCCGATCGTACCCGCCTTTGCGGGTAAAACGGATATACGAACGTGCCCACGTTCGTGGCCCCGCGGTCTCGCAATTTAGAAAAGAAATTATCGCTTCTAGAATTGATAAAAGGCAAATAGACATACGGGCAACGATAAACAGCGACAACGTTCTCGATGACTTCCTTCCTAGTGGCTCTCTTTTTATCACTCGTTGCTTTTAATACACACGGAAATGGAAGGAATTTTGTTGAAAGTCGGAGCAATAATTGAATCCATTAATGGGTGAACGATCGCTGGATTAAAAGAAGACGAGACTTAACGGGACTGCTATCATAAGGCAGTTTTATTTTTCATGAAATTGACCCACTGCAGCTACTTCTTCAAACGCGTTATAAATTCATTGCCAATCGATATTCGTGGTAATAAACTTCCGCGCTTTTCAATACGATACCTCTGCAATCCTTCCCTCTCTTATTAATAAATACAGATCGAGTATCGAGGCGTCGTTATCGGTGCAGACCTTCGAATTCGATTTCGACGCGATTGGCGTTCGTTCTGCGATCAAAGGCGGAGGAACGGGATTGAGAACCGCGGTCTTAGAACGTCGGCCGTGTCGGTACATAAATAGAACGGTGGACCTTAACGCGCACTTTTGCGTCTTTATGTAACTTGGCCAAATTTATGGTCGTTATCTATTTAATAATACGCGAATTTACTTGCGCCATTTGCCAACATCAAACGATCCTACGTACACGCGTGCACGGCTGCGCACGTGCGCATATACGCGGCCAGCGTAAATTTCGCGTGAGTGCGTTCACCTTCTCGATTCCATCGCTCTTTCTTTACAGGCTCGAGTGCCGAGCTGTTAATTCTTCTCGGTCGAGCGAATCGCCGACCGAATATTACGACTTGACCGTGCATCCCTCGCTCGAACAACGATATACCGTGTTTTCGTTGGAAAGCTCGCCGTTCACAGTTTACCAATTTGACGAGAAACGAAAAACACGAGCGACAAGGTACGATCGGCTAAAGGGGATATCAGGTACCGGCGAATCCGTTGCCGATGGGGAACGTGTCGAAGGGATGAAACGTGTCGTTCGGCACGTGGCTAAGGGATGCGACGAGACACGCGCCGCGATGTAAATGCAAAGCGTTGTCGCGATTTGCGCGCGAATCGCACGCACGAAATCGGAGGAAATATGCAAGTACATTCCAGCGATATCGACGCGGCATCGGTAACGGCGTTCTATTTCGCATCGTTTTATTTATGCGGCGTGAACTGTGTGAAACTGTATGCGACGACAGCGTACGCCTTTAATCGCCTTTCATTTTGTCCAACTTTCTCTGATTCGTTAATTTTTAACGACTCGATCCTTAAAAAAAAAAAAAAGAAAAGAAAAAAAGAAGAAGAAAAGGAGAAAAGGAAGAGTAACTGTTCTCATTACTGCACGTACCTTCTTTCCCTTTGAAAATCGAAGAATCGTCGAGGTCCGGTAACCAGCGCGAACGGATAAAAGTGTCTTTCAAAAAATCATCGGAAATTGTCGATGCGAGGCACCGATTCGAAAAATCGAACGATCCAGGAAAAAGAGAAGAGTCTCGATTAATATCGGCAAGTCGGTCGAGAAGGTATTCATTTTTTTAATCGAGCGTGTAGGTAGATGAGACGGCACACATACACATCCACACACACACAGACGAAGCACTGGCTGGTCGAAGCTCGAGTGACGCGAATTCACAAGCTGTCAAACATAGACGTAAACGACCGACCGGCAGACGGACGAGGACTGACTAGGGCAGTCGATCGCTCGTGGATTCCCTGTTCTATCTCTCTCTTTCTCCCCTTCCCCCTGTCGATGCTCGCTCGCTCCCACCCGTCTCCCGCTTCGTTCCTTCTGCTCTTTCTCGCTCGGGTCCCACAGTTCGCCCGCTTTTCCTTCCTTCTTCCCACAACGCGGCATCTCCCTCTCTGTTCGACCTTCTGCTGCTATTGGTTTCTCTTTTCGTCCATCTGCCACCTTCGCGACGACACAGTGAAGCGTGCGCGTAAAGACGGCAGAGGAATGGGAAGCGGAGGGGGAAAGAGTGGAGGGGCAAGCCACGAGGTCGGAAAACACGGAAATTACGGATTGAAAAGATGAAACGTTATCGAGCGCAAGTGGATCGAACGTGCGACTAAAACTTACTCGGAAGAACGAACATGAGACGAAGATTATCCCGTTTCCACGACCACGCTCGCCGCGTTGTCTCCTCGTGGAAAGAAAGAAAAAGAGAAGAGAAACGAGCCGCGACGCAAACGGCCAAACGAAAACGAAACCGGAAGCGGAAATGACTAGAAAAACGGAAACAAAAACAAACGGAAACGCGGGAAAAAGGATATCGTGTTATCGTCGTAGCTAGCGCGGAATAACGAGGCACGATGGACAAATAACTAAAATATAATCGACGAATGGCAGCAAGCGATGATCAGCGTAGGATGAACGAAAGCGCGCAAGTTGGCTGCGATTTGAAGCAGAGCAGAGGGAACGATCGTAATTCCGCTTTTTCGTCCGCTCGTCGGCCGATGTCGGAAAATTACGCGAAATTTCAACGACAGTTCTCGAAGCTGACGCGTCTCGGTTATAAAATCGTCTTGCAGTTTTTCGCCGAAAGATCTGAACGTGGCGCGCTCTCATGGCAACGAGACGAGGCAGCTCTGCCGTTTCATAAAATGGCTGACTCTCTTGTTCCTTGTCTTAGACTTTACCTCTGTTTCCTTCTTCTAGCCAGCTGTAATGTTACGCGTGACGCGTGCACGATAAAAATCCGCTCGACGGATCCGCATCTACGCTCTTTATCTCTCTACCGCTCCGACACAGCCGATCGGTCCTTTCCTCCGTCCTTTCCTCGTCGTTCGTCGTTCTCTCTTTAAGTCGAACGCTACGCTGTTTTTGTACCGTTAAAAATCTACACGACGTCGCTGTTCGACGAAACGCAACGTCAATTCGCGAAACGTCTACGTCGGGGCGAATTTTCGTTTACGCCTCGATCGCAGGAAGGACGCGTTGCGTCGTAAGGTACGTGCCTGCGAGATTATTTTATCAGCTCAGGCGACTTTCGAAATTATTTTGCTACGGTTCAGCGAATTATTCGATACTTTTATTGGAGCGTCGGAAGTGAGAAACGTCACGCACGGAGAAAGGAAGTTGCTTGGTTGTCCGTTTCGAAACCGAAAGATCAATGTGTTCTTTTACATAACGTTGGTTTGCAGGAGTTCGAGTCGACGTCTCGCGAGTAATTGCGCAAGAAGAATTCCTCCATAAGGGCGATACGACGCGCGATTCTTATCGCGTTTACACGCGTACGATGGCTGGCGCGCGAGCGCCAGGTAAATGCGATTACAACTGTAATGGTTACGAACACAGCCGTGTAAAGTGGCCGCGTGACGTTCACGTGGAGAATAGCAGTGCTTAATGGCCGCTCCATGCTACTAATTGCTCGATCGAATACGATTACACTCCGGCGGAAACGCGAGCCAGACCGTCCGTTACGTTCGCATTATCGGCCACGAGACCATAAAATCGCAACAAGAATCGACCGGCTCCGGCTTTGTGGTTATCGGCTTGCTCTCTGTTCGACCTGTCGATGAACTTTCTTTCTTCTCGATCAGCAAATAGATCTACGCTTACGTGGTTTCGGCAGAAGACACGGGACAGGCTAACGCCGACTTCTCGAAATATCGCAGACGTATAAAATTGTCGCGGCGATGCCGGCGCATGCAAATAGAAAATAGAAATGAGTTTAGAAATAGCGTCGCCTGTCGTCGGCCTAGAATTCGATCGGTCGTAGCCCACTGCGACACTGTTTCGGCTTACTTTGGAACGCGTCTCGTCTCGTTTCGTTTCGTACCGTGTCGCCTCGTCTCGTCGCAACTAGACGAATATATTCGGTGGAAAGCTTCGAATCTGCGGGAGAGAACACGACAGAACCAAACGACGATTCTCTTCGGACGGAAGCGTTCTCAACATTCGATACGTTGCCGATCGGTCTTCAGTTGTCGAAATTGTCCGTATGTTTCGCTGTAGAGCGAAATAGCTAGATCCTTCTTGCGAAACGACGAAGGGAAAATCTTGCGAAAACACGACGGAACTTTTGTCAAACGTTAATAAGCGAATACTCTTGCCATATGCTCGCTAGAAAATACAGAAGTACAGAAATGGATACCGCAGCTGGCGCCGCTACGGTCAAACCGATCTACCTGATCAAACCACGAACGATATATTCGGCAGATCGACGCGATTCAAAGCACCCTGTAGATGGCCTGCGGACGAAGTTACACTTCCTTGAATGCAGCATCCTGCCGGGAAACTATTGACCGGGTAATTGACCGAGCGCGTACGGTGCGCAACGTTGATGGAAGAGACAATTCCAGCTCGCTCGCGACTTCCTTCCTACATAGAACGAGCGAGTAAACGCGAATACTACCGGCATCGCGGTAGAAACTTCGCTCGGTAGTGGTTTCATTCATAAAGTCACGCGTTTCGCGAGGAAACGCTTGCACGCGTTAACGAGAGAAACGCTTGGCGCGCCCGTAAAGACCTTAAAACCCGCACGCACTAAACGGAACGCCTGCCTATCTTACTTCCGTCGGGGATGCATCGCCGAGGGGGGACGTTTCTTCGAGCGCGATTCCCTTTCGAGCAACACGTCGCTTCGTTTCGTTTCTACCGCAACATCGATTTCCCCCTCCCCGTTTCGCGATAATAACGTAAGAACTTTAACTAGTTTGGCGGAGGAAGCGGATAGGATTTCGGCAAGCAAACGCTCGGTCTTGGATCTCGCCTTTCAAAGTGCACTGACCCTTCAGGCTTGGGCGGAACTCCTTCGCTTCCGGTGTTGTTCCGTCACTGCTATTTCTATATATAAGCGCGTACACGCTTTTGTTGGCGTACAATGTACGGGCCAAACGCTTCTACGTGCCACCAACGAATATTACGACGAACGAATATACGGTCGATCGTATCGTAATACCTTTACGACTTGATTTTAACGAGTTGACGATGGTCAAGGATGGAAAACTATCTCGAACAGACTCGTGCGAAATCATCTGCGAGATGTGAGATTCCGGGACACGATTCGTAGACGCCAGGAAGAAGCTTAAACCTCACTATTTCCTCCTGGACGCCTACGCGTCAAGATTACGAGCGTGTTGCGCGATACTGCAGCGATTAAAAATTTTAAAGCTGTACATCTATGCACTCGAGGCAATGAAATAGATGCGCCTTTCAACCACATAAACGGGCTATTTATTATAACAAGTGTACTCACACGAATACAACTCCGGCGAGGATGGTCGCAGGTTTGTCCGTATTTCCGTTCGAATCACTGGTCCAAGTCGTCTTTCAAATTGTCTACCAGCTATCACATTGCAGCAACATTGAAATATTCCTATTTCACGTAACACCGATTACCGTTCTCTCCTACGGTTCGTACGTTTATTTTGGCAAAGATAGCGCCGCTGAAAGATAGTGTCGTACAATTGGCATCCTCCTACGACTTCCGGCGCTAGCTGGAGGTCGATGATTACTTTTTGTCGAAAGTTCGTTGCCACGTGGGAACGGCGGCAGGGGGAGCGACGAGGGGGGGGGGGA
>CM026174.1:1394040-1432311 GCA_014825975.1 Bombus haemorrhoidalis | reverse complement strand
AGGCGGAGAGCGATGCAGGAAGAACGAAATGCCGGAAGAAAAGGGGGGGGGGTTGGAAACGTGGTAAAGAGGAGAAACTCTCCGTCCCAGAAGATGCAATGTGGCAATGTTACGTAATAAGAAGAAGCACACGTTACATACGACAAGGGTGGCGAGAGAAGAGGACAGTCGATGCGACGAGGAAGGACGGTGAAGGTATACGGTAGACGAGAATGAAAAGGCCAACGTCCACGGAGGATATCGTCCACGGGATCGTGGAACGAACGAATTTCATTTTGCAAGGACGCGCAGCTCGAGCCGGCGGTATCCGCGACAAAGTTGAAATAGAATGGGAACGAGGTGAGAGACAGCGGACGAGCCGCGCGGTACTAGGCGCAAGGAATTGGAAATCGGCGTGCGCGGCGAAAGACTCGCTAAACAAAGAGAGATCGATCTCTTCGTCACCGGTGTACTCAACACTTGTCGACGCGCGGACGTGTTAATTCGATGCGATTTTGGTGATGCGTCACGACGAGGCACCTCGTCATCGTGGAACGTCGCTGCGCGTCGCATCGCGTCACGCCGCACGTGCGCCATCGCATCGGAGACGCGCAGGGCAAAGTGCATCGTAAGACTGCTGACGGGTGCAGCACCGGTGCTCCGGCTTTCCGATGCAACGCATTACCCCCCGCCCCTCCCTCCCTCCCTCCCTCCCACCCTCTTTCGCTCGGCCGAACGTGCGCACAACGACGACTTAACGCACCACGTGACCATCCCTTTAACTTTAGCAAACCGATTAACGCACCACTCTGCACGACCACCGACGTTTCCTCTTCCTTCTTAATCTCTTCCCTCTTTCCACTGCTTTCCACTCCTCTCGCGTTCCCCTCTCCATCTAAAAAGTGTCTCCTTCTCTCATCTTCCTCGTCTCGCGGTCCCCACGAGACATTTTTTCCTGTCTTCCATTCTTTCCCTCTTCTATCCGCTCGCGTCGGCTCGCATCTGCATCTACCATTACGCGTCTCTCTGTATTTCTCTCTCTCTCTCTCTCTCTCTCTCTCTCTCTCCTCCTTAACTTACCCCTTCCCAGCTCTTTGACCTTCCAACGATTTTTCCTCTCTCATTCTTCTTCTTTAACGGAGGAATACGTCTATATTTTTCTCTAACAGCATCCTCCCTTTGTCCCGGCACGTCTCGTCCTTGTTTCATGCACACGCTGGATGCGAGTGGCGTTCATCTTCGTCGGACGTCGAGGAAGTAAACTCTCGCGCGTCCCTGTTACGCGGGGAAACGCTTGCAAGCCAGGCTGCTTTCTCGTGCTTTCTTTGTCGCTCCTGGCGCGGATCGCGTGTCGGGCTTTGTCTTCCTCGTAGGCAGAATTCTGTCGAGCACTGCGTCATTTCTGTACGCCGTACGATTCGTTGTCTCGCTCCGATTCGCTCTTTTCCGTCGTGCTCTTTCTTGAATACCGATGCGTCCCTCTCGGCTGGCATCCCCACCAGCCACGGGTCGACTCGTTGCACCGGGCAACCGAGTGGTGCAGCCGTCCTCGTCGCTCGGCTCCATTCATGCCTCGGCTCTCTTTGGGTTATGCAACTCTTCGGTGAGACGGGAGACGCGAGACGAGGATTGCGTCGACTGCGCCGATACTGCACGCTCGTTTCACCGAATCTTACCTCACGAACAGCTCGGCCAACTCGCCGGACTAACCTTCTCCGTCGATGCACGGCTCCGTGCACGTCACGCAGCTCTTCCTCTATCGGCGAACGCGCCGGCTACGACTGCGCAACGATCCAATTTCGTTTCCCTTTCTGACGATTAACCCTTTCGAGGCTAATGGGACACGTCTGTCCCATCTGTCAGAGACACTGCAACATCGTTAGGACTGTTCCAATCTCTCGCTGATTGCGAGATCTTGCGGGATACACGACTCCGTGTGAAACGAGATCACGTTGGCCGATACAGCAGAAAGAAAATTTCGCCTCTAAAGGGTTGACGCGTTAAGGATCGAACGGTGAAACGACACGATGTCTTGGACGAGCACCGAAATGCGAACACACTTTGCGCCTTCGCGTAGCGGACCAGGACGAGGAACAGTAAAAATATCCCGCTGATAATTCCGTCTAACGGCCGTAATTCGTACTCTCTTTTATTGCTCTTGATACAAACAATTTACTCGTACCATATATAGAGAAAGATTCCAGTCGCACATTTTCATTTTACAATCGAACGACGCATCTATCCCGAAAGCCTTCCCGTTGGATATAAAACCTAGGATATTTAATACCGATATAGCTACTTAGTCGGTTTATAATTTGCAGAAAGTTTCCAAAGCACCACTTTCGTCGTAAAGACGACTGACACCTCACTTTAAACGCACTGGTTCGATACAAAGCGATATGCGACGATCGATTTCTTCTCTCTCTCTCTCTCTCTCTTTCTCTCTCTCTCTCTCTCTCTCTCTCTCTCTCTTTCTCGCGCTCTGTTTCTGTCTCTTACGAACAACGTCTGGCTCGAGATCGTCGACGAAACTGCAACTAGGAGGATCGTACGTGGACGTAGGAACCTGAGAAACCGCACTGCCACAATATGCATGTGAAAAGTATCGATTCGTCCAGTGTGCATGACGATATTCGATCGATCACACGTGCCTCGAGCTTCTCCGTGTACAAGTAACGCGCGAAGAATTTCTTACGTCTATGTATCGATTTATTATATACGAAAAAATAGTATTTTTTTTCTTATAAGTAGTGATCCAGCGCCGTGCGTAGAACGAAACGGGCGTTCCGTTAACGGTAGGTACTATACATTATCATAGCGAATCGTTAAAATTAAATACGTACTGTTCGAAGCATGGTAAAATTCATTACGATAAATATATGGGTTGATTGGGATGGGAAATAGAAAACTATTTTACAATGGCAAGATGGCAGTTGTAAACTTACTTATCTAAGAAAACAAGATACTGCAGCACGTGCGAGTTTATCGTACGTTTAACCGTCTAAGTTTTCGGATCGATCACGAACGACGAACTGATTGGACAAGATACGCCCTGGATACAGCGTAATAAATGTGCGTGCATTTATCTAGCGTGCAGCGAACGATTGCGTACGTGTCGTGCGAAAGACACTTTGAGATTGCCACATTCGTATTATTCGTGAGAGAATCCATTTGAAAGAAAGCTACGTGAAATGTTGCGTAAGAAAGCAAGGAGCTGCACCGATTCTCTTTACGATTATATTTCTGAACGAAATTGGCTATCGCAAGATTTGCCTTCCCGTCTCGAGTTCCGCATTCGATGCCTATTTTCTTATTTCTCGATTGGTCATTGCAGTATCTTCGCAATACTGAATCAAAATTTCCCATTAACCGAGACGATAAATATATAGATTAAGGATAAGAGGATAAGAGGGTGAGAAGTAGACAGAGCCGGTTTTTTAAATCGCGAACAAGGGCAAACGATGTTCTACTCGTTTCCTTTGGTCGCGACTAACACGGCGTAGAATGTTGTAAAGCGTAACCGGAGGTCGTCGCCTGATTGATCTAATTGACTTCTATATCGGATCAACAAAGACTAGATTCATGGAAGACACACTCGGATAATTTTGAGGCGGTATACGATCGAACTCGGCATCTCGTTCTACGAGAAGAAAGCCCGATCGAATTGTCGGGACTCCGAGATCGTTAGCGGTTAACGCGCCACGTTAACTCCGCTTCGATCTCCACACTCGACCGTGAAATTCGACCGTGAAATTCGACCGTGAAATTCGACGGAATGCCGCGAGACAGAAATTATTAGGAATTTCTCGCGTTTAATATCGAGTTGCTCGGAAAGTTCGTTCCGATTTTTAAAGCCAATTTTCTTTAAAAATCGGAACGAGCTTCCCAAAGGGATAACAACTCTATCGAACGAATCTATAAACCTAGACGCGCATCGATTTCTGCGAATGTCTTTTATCGCACGATCCTAGCCTAATCCAACGTCCAGAGACATCATTACCAAAAAGCCAACGATCGCGGCCCAGCTGGCGAGTTTACCGTTTCCACTGTAATCAGAAAGCAAGAAATACGTTTTCTTCTTAAAGATGCAAACTGATTAAGACACACCAACACGCTCTCTCTCTCTCTCTCTCTCTCTCTCTCTCTCTTTCATATCCAAGGACGGATCCAGAGGAACGTGAACGTAAAACTGGATAATTCGACGAGCGAGGATGGATGAAAAGGGACTGGAGTAGTTACTTGGATGCTCGGACGATCTGACGATCTGTGCAGATGACGAAGAATGACGGAAGAAGAAAGAGGAGAGTGGTACGAAAAATGGGAATCCGAGTGAACGTTCAAAGATGATCGAGATGCAGAGATGGAAACGAACAACGGGAAGAAAAAAATAGCAGGATAGCGAGAAATAAAAGGGTTTTCGCGATATAAGTAGGGATTAAGTGCACAGAAAACACACAGGCTCGTAGCCGGTATTGCACGTCACGGCTTGTTGATTTCGTAAATTATACACGGCCATCAATTTTAACGGCCGGTGAAATGTGCCGTTGTGTTTCGGTGGGCGTTCTACCATATCAATCATATCCGCGCGGTAAATACCTCCTTTCGGTGTGCCTCAGAAATTTGTATTTTTATTAGCCATTACGGTTCGCGGTCGGTGGACAAACGACGCGATTCGACGCGATCCGACGCGATCCGATGCGACAAATATCGATCGAGATCTCTCGCCAAGTATCATCGACAACATCGCGCGTATCTTTCACAGCCACAGGCTGCTTTCAAGAAAGTAGACGATTGCCGTTAGCTGCGAGGCTACGGGCCCGAAACGAGGCATTCCTTTTCACCGAACAGACAATCATGCAAACGATCACCGAGGACCGACCGTTCCAAGAATCCGGCTAGCTCTGTATCAGTTGAGAAACCCGTGAGCGAGTCGAAGAAAAATTAATTCCCGAGATACGTGACAAGTCCGAATTCCTTCGATAGCTTTTACATAGCAGAGCCGTGTTCCTTGTCTTTCGTTTTTAGAGCTGGTTCCTGCGCACGCGTGTGCGTCGCTACGAAAACTAATCGATTCTCGGATCTCGCAAACTTTCTCCTCGTCCTTATTCTTTCGCGCTTCTTTTTTTCGATATCGTTCGATCTTGCAGGCAGCGCGTTTACCTTTAGCGAGAAACTCTGCTGTCCTGCTAAACCAGAAAGCAAAGCGAGCATTGTAATCTCTCTCTCTCTCTCTCTCTCTTTCTCCCCTCTTTTACTTGCTTCGGTCTTTTGGAAATGATCACACGCGGTGCAACGCATACGAGAAACAGCTTCTCGCCTGTCGGAGGTCAAACAACGGTTTACAGAGGGGTTTGTCACTTTTGTGTTTGTCGGATCCTGGAGGGTTCCCGAGGGAGCGAACTTGGCCCAACTATCTCAGGAGGAAAGCGCGTCTGTACGGTACCGTCTCGCCGGTCAGAGCGGTTAGATCGCACGCGAAATACAAAAGGAGCCAATTATAATGACAATGCGTCTTCAGCTAGGCAGTCGAGCCTGGGAAAGAAATTCGCCACGTCCGTTTTGCCGACGCTGCGCTAACTACGCTACTGCCGTCACGCGCCATTGTACCGTAATCGTTCTCGAACATGCGCCGTACATGCGCCTCTATCTTTCTAGACCTGTACGACCGTATCCTCTTTACTTTTTCTTCTTACAACGATCACAACAACAATAGTAGTATCAGAAGAGAGAAAGAGAGATTTCTACGCTCTTATTCCCAATTTCTATGCAAATGTAATAAAAATTGTACCAACCTCTGATGCGCTTCCGGAACGATATCGTCGATCACGACATAGATCATTGCACCGGCTGCGAAGGCAAGCGCATAAGGTAGCGCGGGTTCAGCGAACGTCACTCCGGCTGCGCCAAGGACGCCGGCGAGAGGTTCTACCATCCCTGAGAGTTGTCCGTACCAGAAACTCTTCAACGTGCTAATTCCAGCCGCTTGAAGGGGCAAAGCCACCGCCAGTCCCTCGGGAAAATTCTGGATACCGATTCCGATTGCAAGGTTTCTGTAATAAGAGCGTATAACGCGATTGAGTGGTAGTAGGTTGAACGCGTTCCCCTAAGCAACGCCGGTGTGACAGGAAAAATCGGCGTGTCTGGTTTAGCGAGATGCGCGTATCGCGATCGAACGATAAGGATAAAGGTGAGTAGACAAGGTGACTTTGTCGCGAGTCAACTTGCACCGTCTCATCCGATCCCGGTGAGTTCTTGAAACTGGCCGACGACTTCGACATTCTCTAGATTTTTCCATCCGCTCGGTTCGAGCGATGCGAGCTGCTTCTCCGATGAACGTTCCACTCTCTTGTCCGTATGCGTAACAAACTAATCGTTCACTCCGGAATCTCGACATAGACGTTAAGGTAGATAGGACACGCGTCGGTTGTTTCCTTCTTGTAAATTTGTAGATTGCTGTTACATTACGGATAGATCGTACCGAAGCGTAGCGAAGGCAGAGAATAGTAGAACGAAAGTAAGAGAACGAGTTACGCGCTGAGCGTACGAGCCAATTACGATCGTGCACTGTTTGGAAATTTCCAAGTCGATCGATCCCAACGATCGCACGTATCAAGGGAATTCGATAGGACGATAAGCGAGGGAGAGAACGGCACGAAGAAATCATCAGACGTATTAGCTGGAATATTCGAATACGAAGGAACGGTTCACGAAATTGAATAAAACAGAAAATTCGAGAGGACTAATAGACAACAGGAAGCCGTAAAAGCGATTATATCGCGTTGGTAAGAAGAAATCAGAGACGACGGAGAAAGTTTCCGCGTTCGGTTCTTGACCGGCCGAGAAGGCTATGGACGGGCGGATGGATTACCGATAGGTCGACGATTAGAATTTTCAAGCAACAATAGATAAGCGGTCGATCGATAGGGAATAGCAGAGATGGTCGGCCAGGTGAATGAATGACGCGAACCAAGCTCCTCCTTCCGATGCATGATCACCGTGCTCTCTCGTACATGCCGAGCACATGGTATGGTATGTCATGCCGCGGCGTGTAGCACGTTATTTCATAGGACGGCATCGCCGTCGCGTTCCTACAGCATCGACGTACATAAGTGGTTGTACAGTTAACCCGTCGGGCCCGGCTGTTCGCCAGTTGCATCAGGGGAGGTCACCCGAGTTCCAAGAATGATCGTCCCCTACCACACCGCTCTTGGCTTCACCTTCTTGCGTTTCTCTCTTTCTCTCGTTCTACCGCTCTGTCCCATTCCATCGTTCCTATGCGCTCCTTCGCCTCTTTCCTCTCGCTCCTACCAACCGCGCCCTCCTGCACGGCCAGGCTTCTTTTCCTTCCTGACTTCTTCTTTCTGATTTCCACGGTCAGCGCCGTGATTTCCCGATTCGTCTACCCTATCACCAGACAGTTAGACCGGCCAACGTTTCATTCTAGCGTTTCTCGTTGCCTAATCCAACAGAGTTCGGATCCTTTCGTTTTTGAAATTCATTTTCTCCTCGTTGTCCTATTTTATTATCCTATTTTATTAGGATAGGACGAACGTCCGATCGAGAAGGTCACCTCGCTCTACGTGGTAATCAAATTTGCTTAAAAATATAACATCCGAGCGTCTTCATTATCCTTTACGAGTGAATAAAGTAACTCGTTTACTAGGGGCTTCGTCGTCTTCTGCTCCGTTCTCGACTGTCGCTACTTTCTAAATCGGAAAGTGTCTATCGCGTCCATATCTAACTAGTCGTTTGCTTTTGCGCGATTCGTGAAATAGACGTAAAAGGAGACAGGAGAGAGAGAGAGAGAGAGAGAGAGAGAGAGAGAGAGAGAGGCCCATTCATAAATTTGTTCGCGCTGTCGCGCGCTAGAGAGATCACGCGGCTAAGGTTCGCCTTTCAAATTAGAAACGGAGGTATCCATCGCCCGGGGAATTACGCGCGAGGGCGTCGCGCTGTCTCGAGCCGCGAATCGGAGATTTCTCCGAGCAGAAACGGTATAGATCTCGCCAAACTGGTATCTATTAAAAGGCAAAAAAAGAAAAAAAGGTAGCACACCGGTGTTTTGATTGTCATGGTCAAACTCGTAGCGGATTTACCGTTAGACGTGCGTATTCGATCGAGCGCCGGATCTACAGGCGGCAGCCATAAAAATTAGCTTCGTGTCGATGGAAAATAAATACGTCGAACCGGTGACGTCGTAGATGTCGAAGAACTTAACGGATTACCGAAGCGGCGTAGCTTTGTCAATGTGTACCAAAATGGCGACGAACGGAGTAGTTTCGTTGAACGCATCGCCGGTCGCCATTTTGCATTCCATAAGCAACCGTGACCGTCTTTAGGCGGCAACGCTCGTCCTCGGCTTAAACGACCGAAACGCTCGCGAATTATTCTTTCGTCTGACGTTCTTTCTCACCGAGAACTCAAACGAGAGATCAAAGCCAAAGTGCGCAGCGATCGAACGGCGTGCTCGCGCCTCGTGAACGACGATCGGTTGCATTCAATCGATCTCGCGGTGGAAAGTAGCGTTGCTAGCAGCGAAATTTCATCGTCGCCGATACGATAACGAGCGGTTTTTCGCTGGCCGAGGCTGCGCTTCCAACTAAGGCAGCGTGGAAGAAACGAGCGGACCGGCAGAAGGTGGAAATCGATGTGGAAGGAACGATCCCGAAGGAATCACGGGGAATCTCCGTTGGAGGGATTGACCGCGCGATTGGTGAACCTACAAGATGTGAATAGAGATAGAAGGAGCATAGGACTAGAGGACCCGGAGAGGGCCTTTGAAACATCGTACGATAGGAATAGGGGGAGAAGCCGGTGTTACGTGTTATGCGCGAGTCCTTAGGTGCGCGCTTATGTTCATACACCGTACGACGCGCGTTAAGAAGAGAGACGAGGGGAGAGGAGCAACGCGAGAGACGAGCGTGGACGTATAAACGCGCTTGTATGAGAAAACTAAGGAGCGAGCAAGACAAAAAGGGGCGAGAGAGGAGGAGCAGGGGCAAGGGAAGAGAAAGAAAGAGAAGCAGAGACGAAGGAGGAACGAGAGAGGGAGTAAGGAATGCATGGGAACGAGGCGCAAGCGGGCCGACCGCGATTTGCCCGTCCCGCATTCCACCAACGCCAAGGCGAGTTCTCCGGCTCTTCTCGGCTCCGAGTCCCGAGGCCACCGGCCACGGCTTAACACCATAAAATCATAAGACCAAGATCAACCCCGCTCTTCTCTGCTACCTCCGGCATCGTTGCGCGCCTCTTAATGTCAAACAGAAACGCGTTTGCCGATTCTCGCGAACCTGTTCCACCGTTTCCTTCTCTTTTTCTCTCATTCTCAACCCCCGTCACCCTTCCTCGCGACACAGCCTTTTCTAGCCGAAACGGTAACCGGTCGTAGTTACCCGCGCGTTAAGACGATACGAGGGAAGGAAGCTCCTCTTTCTTACGACTACGGCCACGTCGTGAAAGTTTAGAACGAATTCGCCGTGAAATAATTGGCGCGCATTCCAAGGGGTAAGGTGGCCTTTGCCGAATTGGGAACGGTCGTTCGATCGCGAGATTCCGACAGCAGATGTTCCTTGCGAGCCGCGCAGCGCACAAGGAAGAAATAGCCTCCATTGCGTGTACGGTTGACCATGGACACGAGTCGGCGAGTCGGCGAGTAGCCGTCCCGATGGCGGTAGTTCGATCGGCAAGAAGACGCTAGTTCGTCGAATAGTCCGGACAGACGATCGTCCCGAGGTCGTCGTCGAGGGACATAACGGATCCGGCTGTTCGTCTGTTCCGAGTAAGGTACGCGGTGCGCATGCGTAATGCCGCTGCATTCCAAGCATTGCAAAGTCGCTGCACCGTGCGCGCCGGTGCATCGCCCGATGCCAGAGAAAGAGAAACGAATTAACCGAGACACCGAGCAGAAGCGAGAGATAGACGTGTCCACCGAAAGAAGAAAGAGCAGGAGGAAGTCGCAATGACAAATGCGCTTTCCGATAGCTTGTTTGATCGCCCGTTTTCTTCCACTGTCTCTTTCTTTCTTTCTTTCCTTCCCTTCTTTTCTTTTCTTTTCTTTTCTTTTCTTTTCTTCTCATTTTTGATAATTCCTTCCGATATCGAAAGCTTCTATTTGCCACACGTCCCGTCCTACAAGAGAGATTTCGAGCTAAGTAAGAAGAAGAAAGAAAAGAAAAGTATCGGTGTGTCTCGCTAACTTAGAGAACGTCTCGCGAGTCGAATTCTCAGAAGGTTTCGGCCGTGAACGGCTGTACTCGAGGCATCTCGCGCGTAGAAAATATAGGCGAGGAACAGACAAAAAGGAGAAACGGTGTCCGGCCGTCTAACGACGCGATCGAAATCAATGCGAAGGAATGCTCGTCTTCCGTTGATAACGGAAGGCGGTTCTCGTCGCGGGGAAGGTTCCGAGATATACGGTTGGCGTGTCTATCGCTGCGCACGTGCATTCGTAATACTATGCACCATGCACCGAAGCTAAACGGGAAGTACTATATCGTAACCGACTTCCTTTGATATTAGCACACGTCAGAACGAGTTTTCCGCGTGTGATAAGCACCATGTACAAAGTGCAACGATCGAAGAAAACGCCTGTCGAGGCTGTGTCGTGTTACTAAATCTAATAATCGCGTCTTTAAAAAAATACGAATAAGAAATCGGAGAGAACGTCGTTAAGTCGGACATTATTCGTTTACCAGTTTGGCCTCTACACTTTATGGACGATCGGCAACCCTCGCTTTTTCTACGAAAATACAGTTTCAGCAATCACCATACGATTCGCGGACTATCACGTTTATAGTTATACGGTATACGATGCTACAACTTGGAGACGAAGGAAGAGAAAAGAAGGCATAGATAGCCAGAGAGGATGTTCGTGCCGAAAGAGGACAGCAAAGCTAGAGCCACGGAGAGAAAGGGTAAAATGGTAGAGAGAAGAGATCGGGCAAGTAAAAAGAGAAAAGAGGACGGAGACACGAGGACAGAGAGAGGGGCCGCAGTGCGGTGAGCACTGGTCGGTCGGTCGGTCGGTCGGTCGGTCGGTCGGTCGGTCGGTTGGTCGGTCGGTCGGTCGGTACATAATAAGACAGACAGGAGGATAGCACTGAAATGAGGTGGTTTCGTCGGCAGCTTTGTCTGGCGCCGTGTTTAACATAGCAACACCTCATCTACGTACCATGCCAACCCGCCACTCCGTAGTTCCTTCGTTTTTATGCGTGCTATTTCTCTCCTTCTCGCTCGACCACTCCATTTCCTTCTTTCCCGTTTTCTTCTACGATCGAAGGTAAACGGAAACAGAGAAGATATATCGAATGAGATACGCGAGATCACGCGATCAAATCTTCCGCACTGGCGAGAACTTCGATTTAGCCTTTCCGTTCTGAAACGGCGTTCCACTCGTTCGAGAAGGGGACGAAGATCGAATCGCGAGCGCCTTTTTCACCGATCAGAACGAACGTTCGATATTCATCTATTTCTGGACATTTTTGCGATAAGCAACAAGGCAGATCGCGTCACGAAGGAACAGGTCACGAGAATAGACGCCAACGACGATTCAGTGACGAATCTCAAAGGCGAAACGAGATAAGGACAAGCGAGATTCCGCGAAAAATTCGCATACCGCGAAGGTATCTCGGTACAGAAGGTGACTCAGTACCGGATCTCCTTGAGCGTTTTACGAGTGCAAATATCGTCGCTCCTATCCGGCTGCCCCGCTCTTCCAGCATCCTTTTCTCTTTTTCTCGCTCTATTTGTCCTGTCTGCTTGCTCTTGACTCTTGACTATTCCAACGCACCGCGGACACCGACGTGAACGGCCACGCGCTACCAATCAACCACCGCCGAACCTTTCATTCATGATTCTTTCGCCGCCTCGAACGCAACTCTCCAGCAACGTTTTGCCTCGGTCCCGCGAATGAATTGCCTCTCCTTGGGAAGGACGTGTCGCGGCCGATCGATCGATAACGTAAATCCACGATCTGTTGCGTAAAGCCACGTTTCTATCGCGACTTACAGATGACGATGTTTTCCTTGACCGGGGCACGATCTGCCAACGTGCGATCTCTTGCCACGACAATTTTTTTCCATGTCGCTTACTCGAATGCTTAGCGGTGCAACATTTCTATGTACCGAATATGAGACATTTGTACCGATTAACCTCTCGAAAATACACGCTCGACACCAGTAGCCTGCAGGTTCGCGATCGTCGTGAGAATGGAATGTTGCTCGTAGCCGACGAGTTCGGCTACAAAAGGGCATGCTGGCTCGATAACCGCTCAAGGCTGGGCGATTTTCACCAACGCGCGACGATCCTTGCTCGTTCCTCGTCGTTCCCTTCTTTACCCCCATTCCATCGACATCACGTGTATCTATTTTTAATGGAAAAATATTTTTCCCGGTGAACATTCCCTGAAAGAAGATAGCCGTCAGACGACGAAGACCCGCAGTACCGATAAGAATATACGCACGGCACGAACCAGTATGTAGCGATACGCACGACGCCGATATATCGGCCGGGGTCATCTTTCGAACGGAGACGACGATTCATTCATAACCGGGAAACTAGCGCGATACCGCGTTTATGTCGCACCGCTTATCGTGCGCTCTCGCTGGTTCGCTTACCTTCTTATTTCTCTCCACCTCTCTCTTACCGACTTCGTTACAAGATGAAAAAAAAGAGAGAAAAAAAAATATAAGCTTTGGCGGTAATATTTTCCAGTAGTGCGCTTCGAAATCCAAAGTCTCTTCGGAAATTTGTTGGCGAAAGTCGTCATTCCACTAGCCTTTTGGCAAAGCGTTCACGCTGTATCAGAAAAGAAAAAAGAGAACTCACTCTCTCTCTCTCTCTCTCTCTTTCTCTGTATTTCTCAATTATCGCGCGACAGAGAGGAAAACATCGATCCGGTCCATTCATTCTGCGGATACTTTAATGACCTACGGACGCTTGTAATCTCCGCTCAGATATCCAATAGCGTTCGAACGCTAGCGAGATTCGGGTGTGACGCGATTTCGAGCTTGGTAGTACTGCAATGAAATTCTGTTAACATCTTAAATACAGTTTTGCACACTTACGTTGACAGCTATTCACTCTTTATCGATCTTTTATATTTTTCGCATATCGCACAACTACTCTAAACGCTCGTTCCTTGTACGCTGTTGCATCGATTTTACGTTTTCACGGCAAAATTGTGCGAACAACATATCCTAGAGTCTTAAATTATACTCCTCGATCGGAGCACGCATATAATAAAAGGATATAAGAAGCACAATAGCTGGATCCCTCGTGAAAACATTTATGCATCAACTAAATTACGTAACAACTATACGTAACATCCAGAGAACAAGTTTCGCCATTGTAATTGTATCTGCGAAAAGTTGCCTTCAAAGAAGAGCACGTACGAACGTACTTACTTTTTAGTTACAAAAATAAAAAGTTAAAAGTTTCGTTAAGGTGCGGAAATAAAAGCTATCTATGCATATTTAGTGTATAGGAAAGAACACGCTCAGGTTACCCAGGTGCCCTGATTAATAAGCGTGAACATTTTGGTTGCCAATACGAAGGTGAAACGTTTTCCATCCATTTCCACGCTGCTGACTACGTGTAAAAAAAACTGCAAGCTCGCGACTGAAAATAGGCGGACGATCGTCGAGCGTTGGATCCTTGAGCAGCGGAATCGGAAGTGGTCGTTCGCGTGCACGTGTCGATTCACGCGCACGTTCTTACAGTGACAAGCATTAAACGTTGCTTTACCCCTATTGATCCTCGTATTTCATTGCAAAGTTCGTTACCGTGAATTGCCTTAAAGCTCGTCGAGCGGACTCGACGACTTGCAAAGAATCGGAAAGAACGAATCTGTAACAAGATTGGGCGAATTAACGGGCTATATTTGGAAAAGGCGGACGAAAGAAATAAGAGAAAAGAAAGAAGAGAATAAGAGGAAGGTCGACGATATGGGAGCATGCGATATCGTTAACATTTTCTATAAATAATGTTTACGTTGCCCGCACGGCTTTTGTAGAAATGAAATCAACGTCATACCAGCCGATGTAGTTGTACACGTCATCGCAGTAGGCTGAGTTGTTTCCAAAGTCAAAGGCGTAAGGCGGTAAGGAGAGCGAGTTCGGGACAAGTCGTGGTGAAGGGACGGGGAAGCGGGGAACGGGGTATGGAATGGAATGCGCGGCGCCTAGGGCTCGTTGAATTCCAGGGCCACACGTGCCCTTCCCCCGCGCAACACTGGCACCCACTGCTGCCAATAAACTTTGCCTGCGGCTGGCACTCGCGACCGACCACCATAGAACTCATTCATGGGGACCTCCTAGCACGCGCTCGTAACTTCCATCCGCTCGACGTCAATGGTGTTACCATCTATCGGCGAATTCCTCAACTGCTTACTGATGGCTGATCTAGATGGCCATCTAGAATCGACCGAGTCGTTTCGACTCGAGCTACGATATTCTACAGTAGCGACGCTTGCTCGAGCATTTCAGTGCTTTCCGCCTTTATCGATGTATCAAACGAACGAGATTATTTTTAAACGCGCGAACGGGAAAGCGAAAAAAACTCCTCTTTCGCCGTACGAACGTCGAATTAGATCTGTTCAGGCAACTGCGGTAGATTTTCAAATAAACGTAGACACTGATTTTTAACGTAACCGAAGACTTTTCCCCTCTGAACAATTCTCTTAACTATTTAACAATGATGATCCGTAATGAATCTGATAGGCGCGATTGGTTTAAGTGAACTTTACTTTAGACGCATTAGAATCTATTTGAAATATCGCTCTACATACAATGGCGAATCTCCAAGAATAATAATCATTCGGTCATATTGTGAAAAGCTTCCTAGGTGTATGATCGATGCGACGTTAAAATATAAATAAACGAGTAAATCTTAAATCTTGGAGAAGAAGGTTAAAAAGCGTACTTGTGTCCTTTTACATATACCCCTCTTCTTCAAGGCTAGGCTACCGGACTAAATGGCCGCTGCCTACATAGTTAGATTAGATTCCGAGAATCTATCGTTCTCTATGAAAATAGTTTTCCATCGCGTTTAAAATTTGCAGCGATTGAAATAACGCTCGCTTCATCATGTTCGGAATTTTGAAGCGTCGTGTATATTGTTACAAGACTCTTGGACTCTGATATTGATAGTTCTTACGTACAGAGGTGCAGAAATGTTGCTTACCTTGCATTTTCAAAAGTTGCTGATGCACTATTACCAACTGCAGCGAATCCAACTCCAACTGCAAGACCTTCTGGAATATTGTGCACCTAATACATTGCAAAAGTTAATCTCGAGTACAAGTTTGTCGTCACATTTTATTTCATGTGATAGGTATATTTAAACCGATAAACTCGACGACTTTGCGTACCGTAATGGCAACGACCAGCAGCAATACTCTTCTCCACTGATTGTTTTTACATTCGTTGTTAGGATCCTCGTAAATTGTGCCTGTTTCTTCTTGTTCTGCCGGCCTATTTACATTTGCAATTTGTCTTCTTCGGGTGTTTTGCTCGTAGAAACCTGGAAAACGCGACAATTAATGATATACTATAACATTCGTTAGAGGTGGTTTAAATTGTTTATATTATGTGTATATGAGCCCCCGTGTAAACATAATCTTTTTCTTCTTCTTTTCTTGTTTTTTGAATTGAAGCACAGTAAAGCTTATCATTAATACCCGGTATTTTCTATTCCATTTTCTTTTGCACCTCTTGTGTATTATAGTTTACATCCGCAGGCAGGATTAATAAGATCAGTTTTACAAGTAGCGGAACTTTCTTCAACACGAACGACAAAAATTGATGCACATTTTGCTATTTTCACCTTTCTAGCAAAAGTATTTTGCACTTTCGACGCGTCCACGATACGTCAGAGTGATCCACGTTTCAATAATCCGACGTTCTATTCATATTTTATCGGTCGTGTTCTTGAAAGTTCCACCTATTGTATCGAAAATGCTTTCATGCGTACGTTACTTTTACACATTCTGTTTAAATGCAAGAAGCATTAACACTGACGAACATTCTAACTAACGACCAACTACGCAATACAAGATATTACGCACGATAAGTGCAACAAAAAATTATGCACAGTTCAGGAAGAAACAGCGGTACATTAATTAAATGGGAGACAAGTAAATAACGTCATAAGCTTTTCCTCAAAGTATTGATATATTTGAAAAATTGTTTGTTTCTGAACTGAAGTTAATCGCTTATTGCACGAGGAAGCAAAGAGGGGCGAGTGAACATTTACATTTCGACGCACAGACATAACAATAATATACACGTGTATCGTGAACTGATCCCATTTTCCAAGCCTACAGAAAGAATTGGATACATATTACAAGAAAAAAATGTGATACCATCGATGGTGGTTGACTCAATTTGAGTATACATTTTTCCACCAGATATCTGTACGTTGTTATACGGATCATAATCGTCTAAATCCTCGTCACTCTTTAGTTTTGCAAGGATCTTGCCTCTTTGTTTCGTACCGACTGACTGCATAGCTAAAAGCACATTGGGGGACTGAATGCCAAGGGAAGATATCAACGCGTCCGTCCCATAAACGAAAGCCGCGCCTATGAGAAATCCAACTCCTATTGGTACGAACGCGTATTCGCCTTCCGCTCCGTACAATTTGCTCTTTGTCGCCATTTCAATAGCAGGTGCCAGTAGCGACCAGTAACTTGCCGCTATCATTACGCCGCCTGCGAATCCCAGGCTGATGTCCAATAATTTACGCTGCAATTAAACGCGTTCCATCATTTAGTATCGTTCCAGTATCGTTCCGCTTTCTTATCTCTTAATTTACGTGCATGTAAAATTTCAAATAGGCGTCAACAATCAAACATATTGCGATAATGTTCAAATAATTATACAGTAATAAACTTATTATCGTCACTTGTTTGTCACACTTCTATAATATCATTCGATAGTTCTTATGTTCAAGCGATACCTCGTCTTTCGTAAATAGAAATTTTGTTCATACGTTGTTCAGTTAGTATACATCTAATCTTATCAGATAAAGTTTTAAATTAGTAGCAATTTCTTAAAAAGAAATGAAAAAACATGTAAACGTTAACCAGATAACGTTGAAATTTTAAATTGCGTAATATATTTCCTTCGCTTTTCTTTCCCTTTTTCCATTTTTCTTTTTTTCCTTTTTTGACTAGTACATAAACGAGATTAGTCGATCCTATGCTATTTCCATGTAAAAAATTTACTTCGCAAATTTTCTAATTGGAAGAAGCTAAACACGGCTAATACAGCAACCGCTAAGAATCAGACTAAGCTTCATTTTTGATCTAAATTTTTAGGTTATTTCTGTGTCCTTCGATAATATTTGACTGGTAAGATCCAAGTACGCCGGTACTAAATTTAGGGAATCGTGCGATTAAAAGTTACGCGTCTGCGAACATGCACCAACATTTCGCAGCTTATTTCTACGCCATATTAGCTTTATTCGCAGACCATTCGTTTCAGTTTAACGAGACAAATCGCTATCCGTAAATAGATGCACACGATGGCCAAATCTCAGGTTTGGCAATTCATATCGATATTGGGTTGGATCAGATAAATCCAGGCGGAAAGCGGTCGGTAACGCTGCTATCTACCAGGTTCACGCGAACCTTGTTGAACATCTGTAACGAAATAAGCTATAAAACACGTACATTTACAGATGTATAACTTTTGATCCCGTGATTTTCTAAACTTAAAACTGACATTTTCAGCTTCTACTAGTCGAATACCATTGAGAGACACAGAAATAGATAAGGGATTTAGGATGCCCTGAAACGAAGTTTAACTGGGAAGAAAAATTTAAAAAAAAAAAAAATAAAAAATAAAAAAACGTTGACTGATAATAACATCGAAATTAATTGCACCTTTTGCATAGTACATTTTCTTCCTGACTGGTTCGCAAGAGAAGCTAATCGATTTTACGTTAACCGATATTACCGATAACAAAAATTTATTTTATTCCGCCAATGCAACAGACTAAATTACAATAAGAAATTTGTAAGATGATAAACAAAGCTTAGAGTATCGTAAATATCATGCTTCTTTAAACTAGGATGTGAAACTTTTCAAAGGTGGTAAGCGTAATTCTTACGTTTTCAAAACGGAGCAATTCCCGCGAAGAATATACGATAAAGGTTAGTGTATTGTAGTGCAATTTAGGTTAGAGTCGAACGTATATAATATTTTGATTGACGCGGCGATAAATACTTAATGAAATTGCAGGTAAATTCAAAGATATTCGATTGGAGAAAAAATAGAAAGGAATAAAGCTTACTTGCTTTCCTCGAATTACGATAACAAGTGCGGCACCCGCTGCGGTGAGAGCCCACGTAAATAACGTTCCTAGGAGCGCCTGTACGATTGGCGAATAATCCTTTAACATTGTACCAATCGTCTAATCCCCGACACCTTAGATCGCACAGCACATCCTCTGCAATGTGAACCACGAGAAACTGTTTCGTGGGACACAAATTCCGTTGATATGCATTCAGTCCCCCGCACTTATCTCAGCCACCACCATCACCACTACCACTATCACAGTGGCTTCCACTGATACTTCATTACAGTTACTATCACTACTGAATATCGGCGCTGCTATTGCTAGTCCACTACTACCAACGCGTATTCGCGTCTACTTGCTGTACGACGAGTTCGTTCCTGCACTTATCAATTATGATTTCCGAGTAGGATACACAGAACACATTGACATGAAACCGGACGAACATATGTAACTTCACTGTATGGCGAACACGCGTTTGTCATTATTCGCCCTTACGTACAAATGGGGTTGCTTGTATATACATGTGACGCTAAACACTATCTCAATTGACCAATAGAATTCGCCAATTCCAATGCACCAATCCGATAACGATCTACGGCGACGTGCACGATATTCAAACTGCATTAAACCTGTATCTAAATTCCATGACATTTGACAGGCACTTATTTCATTCGCCGAGACATGTCCAACAGTTTGGATCATCCGTCGTTAATCGAAGACATATTTGAATTCTTTTCTAGGATTTTATTTCAATACGCTTCTACGTATGTTTAGCGCTTTTCTCGTGTCAATGAGGCGTTAGTATCGCTGGAAGCTTTTAGTAAAACATGCTAACATGGCGTCTGCGTCGGTAAGTGTACGGAACATTTTAACCCATTCGATTTTCGTATATCGACGCCGAGTATTTTTTTTTTCTGCTTCCACCTTTAAACTACCAGGTTGCTTAAAAGTATAAAAGAAGAATCATTTTCATCGCGTAAACATCGTCACCGTTTTGTTGCCGTTTCGGAAGAGTTGCTATTGACATTTATTCGTGAATCTCCGTACGTATATTAGTTAAAACAGGTGTAAATCGATATGTTTTGAAGTGTACGAAGTGTTGCTGTATCACTTTTATGGGTTAACCTCCTTCCAGGGAGGGAAAGAGAATTATCATTTCTCATTTTCATTAACGTTGTAATCACGGTTTGACGTGTAACGTTGTTGTTTGTCAATAGTTGAACTTTTATTATGTGATTTCTTAGGTACCTTTGCTAATGGATGATGATACAATTGCTTTTGGTGAAGAGGATGAAACGGGTCAAAGCAACAATAAACTTAAGTATATAGATCGTTATAATTATACAAACGTTTAATAAAACTAATTAAGATTTGACATTGACAACATTATACCTTTATAGACATCCATATGTTACCATGTTTCACTTAGCCTTCAGAATAGCAGCGATAGTAGCCTATACGTTATGTGGATGGTTTTCAAATAGTTTTATAACTAGTTTTGTAGTCGTTGTACTGCTTTTGTCGATGGACTTTTGGACTGTTAAAAATATCACTGGAAGGCTAATGGTTGGTCTTAGATGGTGGAATTACGTGGATGACAATGGAAAAAGTCACTGGGTATTCGAATCCAAAAAGGTTTGTTAATTAAATGTCTACGTTTTATAGCTATTGCGTATATCCTTTTGATTCTGTACATTTTGGTAGACATTGTATCTACTTGAATGAATAAATAGTTCAAGGTTTACCAGTTTTCACATTTTATGCCCTTGACACATTCTGGTAAAAAAGAAAAGGTAAAAAGAGAAAGGCTTATATAATTATGCAGGCATTTAACGTTTCACTGTTCTTGGTAAACAACATTGAAAAAACAGTAGTAGAGAGTACTTTAATTGCTTACTATAAAATGCAAGGTCTACTATGTATACCCTGTGTTTCAGGGTGTTCAACAGAACCGCATTAATACTACAGAAGCGCGTATCTTCTGGTTAGCCTTAATTCTCTGTCCACTTTTGTGGTCGGTGTTTTTTGTGGCGGCCTTGTTTAGTTTGAAATTTAAGTGGCTGTTGCTCGTTTGCATTGCAATCGTTTTGAATAGTGCAAATTTATACGGATACGTAAAATGCAAAATGGGAAACGATAAAAACATTTCTACTGCCACCAGCGACTTTTTAAGAAAACAAGTCATACAAAATGTTAGTAAATAAATGTTCTTCATAGTTTGAAGGATACGTAGGCCAGTTATAGTACATAGATCTACTGTTATCGTCACAGGTCGCGTCCATGATGACCAGGAGTCCACCCGCAGGTAATCCAACTGCACCGACTAATGTGATATAAGATTAGAAATTTTCAGTCATGATATTATTTAAGGAAAACATTGCCGTAATAAGTATCATCATGAAAACTATCGACTTGTATATAATGATGCGAATAATCGTATATCTTAATGAAATAACATAAAATAAAATTGCTATTGAAAATATCGTCGTTCGTTTATTCCCTGGTGTTTTCACCTGGTGTCTGAGAAAGTGAAAAAAGAAAAATGCGGATGTTACGTTAATTATTAGTTTATTGATGCCACGGGGCAATACATAATGTACACCTTATCTCTCCTTGTCAACAGACTTTCTATTACACAATATTTAATTTGTATAGGTGTTAATTAGTAACATTGCATTTATTATATTCATTTCAGCCTGTTGTATTCTTTCTGGCAAGAAAGTATCACAAAATAATTTCCCATTCTTTCAACGATATTTAATATTTGACTTATTCTTTGTTTCTTTAATTCACATTTTCCTCGGAATTAATGACTGCAATCGTATGACTACAATCTTATCCAAATGGATGAACTCGAGATGATCTCGCACGCGGTGTAACAAACTCGTCGTGGTATTGCACGGAGCGATAATATGGCCGATTGTATTTTGTTGTATTAGGAAAGATTGCTCCGGAAACGCGAGTTGTATGCTTTTTAAGAAGAAGAATACAACAAACCACATATTGCTATACACTCTGGGATATAAAAAAATTATAAACACTAACAATAGACACGCAGCTAACGTACAACATACACAAAACTTTTGGAATGATACAAAAGAACGTAATAACGTTACGGTTCGGTATCTTATAAATATATGAATATCGTGGACTTTTTTGAATTGGTAAATTCATCGGATACAATTTAATGCTACTAACTTATAACTAGTAATATGTTTATACAATCATTTAACTTTTCGTTTTCCGTAACATATTGTATTTTTAGTCTGGAACTTTGAACGCGAAGTTGTCGACCGTCTTGGCGAAGCTGCACTTCGTGCAGGATTTATATTCCTTCTCTCTTTTGTTAAATCTTTTAATATATCTATATAATACGTGTGTATGTAGTTAAAAAGTTGAATCGAAGGATAACAACGACATCCTTAAAATCATCGTACCAAAGAGTTTAAAGTTTAGTTCGCTTCTTCCACGAATATGATTACAGATGTTACGGAGAGATTCTTTAAATTCAATTCGTTTTGTTACCATGTTATCATCGTTTGTTCATGGGAATGTATCTCTTTGTTTTCTATGTACGTTGGTTTCTCAGCCTTCTTTTTTTTTTTCTTTTTTTTTTTTTTTTTTTTTTTTTTTTTTTTTTTTTGAGCGCGATGCATTTCTAACAACAAGTCGATTTTTCTGTAATAAGTTTTTACACCAATTGTAGCTCTTAACAATGGCACATTTTTATCGAAGAGAGAAGTTGTTTCAAGGATTACTTAATCACTGCTGGTTTGATTTACTGAAAAACAGCCGTTTTCGTCGTGTCTCTTCATTGCCAGTAACAACGAATTTATATTCCGAGGCAGAAGCACGATATCGCTAATTATAAATTACGAATAAAAGGTAAACGATAATGAGATTGAAGAAAGTAAATGTACGTTAATGTAATAAATCAGGTCAACAGTATAAAAAAAAAGTGTAATTATAAAAATAGAATTACTTCAAGACTAACTTTCGTGCTCGTACCAAAGGCCAGTATACAACGATAATCAAGGAACGAATGTTGACAACGTATCAGCAGGCGGAAAAACTCAGTCCCAAATAAGTCATAGTGGATGGATTAGAGAGAGATATTATGTACAGAAGAACCGAACACTTTGTAAAATCTCGGAATTTGAACGGACAATGAGAGAGATACAAAGATTAAGTATAGTATGATCTTTTATAAGGACGACCGAGGCGGTTTAAGTACTTTTTAGAAGTACCGAAAATATACGTACACGATAATACATTAGACACGCAATGGCCTTCAGTCTTACAACATCAAATAAAATGATATGAGATGCGAATAAATGCACGCTCGGAAATAATACAGTAGGTCATTAGTCTTCAATGTAAATCTCGTGTAAAAAGATAGGTACGCAAGTAAAGTCGCATGATAACGAACTTATGTTAAAAAACAGTATCAAAAGGTGCGTTGAAAACCGAAAAGCGACAAAACGGATGGAAAAAAATAAAAGAAACGTGCTTATCTTGACAGTCTAGAAAATATCCACAGCTTTTTTTTTTTCTTTTTTTTTTAAATGCGTACTCTCTCCAATTATGATATTTATAATATATATGTGTATATATATACATACATACATACATACATACATACATACATGCATACATGCATACATACATACATACATACATACATACATACATATATATATTATTTATCATTTTACTTATGTATATTTATATTTATATCCATATTTATAGTTATATTTATATTTATATAATGTTGTTAATGACAAACGGTGCATTTATGTACACTTAGTCACAATTCCTGACCCTCGAACCACTTTTAACTGAAAATATGTATATACGTTAGATGCTTGATCGAACATCATTAAATTTAAAAGTTGGATCTAAGAATGTAACATCGATTCCTCTCCTTTCGCACCTTTCTCCTCTGCCTTTCTTGCTTAGGTTACCGCACGGAGCCCCTCGCAATCAAAAGAATGCCAAAAACTGAGAGAGATCCGACTCGCTCGGCTGAGTATATCTGTTAACCGTACCACCCGCGCACATACTCGCACACTGCACTGTATATTTTTATAGCTAGAATCTTTTGCTTTACCGTTATCGTCGAACACAGCGATAAAACGATTCTATACCAGTACGACACGATGAAAATTTCGAAATATAGAAGATATATAAACGAGCACAAGCTTATTGTCCTCATAGACTACTTAGAATTTCTGTAAATGTTTAAACCGCGAGTATTAGTATACACCCGTACCGTTGTTGCAATGTATACGCAGGATAGGACGACGCATAACCATGAAACTGATTGTTTTTGGCATTGATCTGACGCTATATCCGCGACAAGGACGATGAGTTACAAAGTTTCGTTGACTCTTCTCTTAGCGTTTGATGAGCTACGTTTTTTCGATGAATTGTACTAGAAACGAGTGTACCGCGTTTGATAGCCTTGCAACTGGGGAAAACTGTAAAAGTAGTCGAGGTAGAAGCCTACAATGGTACTCTGTACACAAGGGCATCGAGGGCTCGGTGGAATAGTACGCAAATCCGACATACAGTGCTTCTAGTTAGTTAAATTAGTTCGCGTAGAAACCTGCACAACACTTTGTGCATTTTAATTAATTGAATATAGGCACCGTTTCCTTTCATACTTCCTTCACTCGACACAGTCGCATTATTTTCTTTTTTCTTTTTTCTTCTTCTTCTAATGGCATCGCTTACAGACTAATCTTAGAATAATCGCCTTACGATCTACTTAAAATTACAGTAGGTAATGAGAAGATCCCTATCGTGCGTAATGGGTTCAGCATGAATAATTGTCGATTTGGCAGTATGGTAATTTTCTCTTCGCTGAGCGGAAATTTACGTCTCTCTGTGATTTCTCCTCCTTTTATGATCGAGATACTCGCAGTTTCTCCCCTTCCCCTACCCCCTCTCTCGTCTCTCTCTCTCTCTCTCTCTCTCTCTCTCTGATTTCTCGATATATCCTTCGTGTCGCATCGATAAGTACTTTACGAAACGCGCCCTTTCTTCTTAGTCCTTTTTCTTTTCCTTCCTGACGCGGCATGTTTCGCACTTGTAGTAGCTCGCCTCGGAGGTTTCATTACGTTCCCCACTAATATGGAAGCACTGTTCTTCTCCAACGAATAGGAAAGTTTCGACATAGAACGAAATATCATGTACGCTGACGTTTTGATCGCGAGTTACATGATCGTAAAATAATAATTCCCGTCAGTTTCTTCGTTATTCTTACATTATGTAAAGCAGCTGTCATTTTCGAGCGATTCGGGAGACGTGTAATCGGAACGTGTCTCTCAAATTCTCCTCGAGTTGGATATGTTTCATTGATCGTTTCAATTTTCGATTACGATTTCCCCGTGCTATTTCCTCTCGTTCGTCAATCGCTTCCCCGTTGATTTTCCCCTAGCTCGAAAACATCCATGTTTTCTCGTCTCTCGCGTTTCCTTGTTCGCCTGCATGTCATCCTGTGTGTCTGTGTCTGTGTGTCTTCTTTCTTTCTTTCTTTTCTTTTTTTTTTTTTTTTCGAATTATAAAATGAAATTTTGATATGATGGTAAAGAATATTTCTACAGATATGATTGTTTTACTGCGAGCTTTTGATGAGCCGTACATTCTAAACGGCAGTATTGTCCCGTTTTTGTTGCCGGGGAATTTGAAAATTGTTTCAGCACACGCGGTGCCCATAAAAAGTGGAACCTTTCCGTTTATCTTGAGACTGTTGCGACACCATTGACTCTGTAAGATACTTGGTTACTACCGTAGTTAGTTGATCGAGAGATTAATAATTTATCGCCTTTCTACCGTATTTGTCATTGGAAGGTACAAGTATGGTACGCTTTGCCCGGGAACATGATACAGGCTACATACTTACAAACTTACATACTTCTCGTGCGCTTCATCGTACTAGACGCGTCGCACTTTTGCTCGTTCACCGACCTCCCTTTCGTTTCTTTGCCGATCTCTTCTTTCTCTCGTCGATTCTCTTTCCTCGCGAGTGTCGGCTTGTCAGTTGGCGTAATGATCGAAAGAACCCAAATATTCCAAACTGGCGCGATAGCAAAACTGGTATTGGTCCTGCATAAGCAACATGTATTACGTTTTACGTTGCAAAATGTTATAAAAATATATAAGAAGCAAATTCCGAATGTTCGTGCGTTATGTGAGAAATTTAAGGCTGCAAAAATATATAAATATAAATATAAATATATGTATATCAACTTGAAATATCTGAGAAGAAAATGAGAATTGATCTATCTGTACCCTAGCATATTAAGATTAGAATTAGATATTCCATTGTGAAACGTCTACGAACCTCGGTTTGAACCATAGCAGGTCGTTGCGTGCGCAATATTCTGACCGTTTGGAAGATGTCAACGACTCCCTCGTACTGCATACGTTCCAATACAATGCTGAGGGTGATGAAAACGCCTGTTCTACCAACTCCGGCGCTACAATGTACGGTTATCGGGCCATCTTGACCAAACTGCTCTTTCGTTTTGTGCACCTGTCCAATAAAGTCGATGAACCCGTCGCCGGACTTTGGAACACCCTGTTCAGGCCAGTCGATGAACTGGAACTGTCTGACTGTACGGCTCGCTCCGTCTCTCGCATCCGTCACTTTGAATTCACGCAAAATGTACTGAGGCATGTTGTACTCTGCGATGGGATCGACCACAAAGCATTGATAACGAATCGACCTATCGGACGGCCAATACTGATGGCATTTCTCTCTACCCATCTCCTTTAGTTTCGTTAACATGACCACGATCGTAGAATTATGCTCCCACAGCATACGCCAGAAATCATCTGTGGTGTCGCAGAGGGGTCCTTGAGTGGCGATATAAGCACCTCGGTATCGATAACCGTCGATGAGACTGGCGTTGATATAATCCGATCCCTCGATGTTGCGTTGGGGCTGCAGGCATACTCTGGTACACTCGTAGGGCAATATGTGCACCAAGCGATTTTTATGCTTGTTGCAGGGAAGGTTCGCTGAGATGAACCGCGACGAATCTACTTTGATGTTGGACAGTTTCTTGAATTCCAGTTCCATGCCAGTGATATTGTCGATCTCTGGCTGCATCAGCTTCTGGATGTGGGAATGTAAGTTTCTGGCAGGCACTTCTGTATTGCCACAGATCACCGCCTCGTATAGCGCGTCGTGGATGAAAATGTATTGATCCTCGGTTTGGACCATGTAGTTTCTTTGAGCTCGTAGACAAGTCACGTGGCCATAGATGTCGATCATCTTCTCGTGCTTGATCCTTTCGAGCATCGAATCGATGACGATGAAGCAACCCGTTCTCCCAACACCGGCGCTACAATGGACGATCAGCGGCCCGCTTTCTGGTGGATTTAGCGACCTGACCCTACGCAAGAACTGCAAGAACGGTGCAGGATGCTCGGGTACACCGTGATCGGGCCAGGCCGTAAATTGCAATTGCTTTATTTCGCGTCTCTCGGAATAACCGGCCCTGGATATTTGGAATGTTCGAATGCAGTAGGTAGCCAGCTCTTGAACGTCGGTGATCGTCACGGTCATCAAACCGTAAGTTTCAGAACCTCTGCTAGGCCAATACTGATCGCACTTAATCCTCGTACGTTCCTCCAGCTTTGTCATCATCACGATCGTGCTCGATCTCAATTCCCAACACATTCGCCAGAAATCACCGAATGTCTCTTGAAGGGGCCCTTGCGTAGCTACGTACGCATTTTGCTTTCTGTATCCATCGCAGTAATTGGCATTTATGTAATCCGTACCGGACATGCCATCTATAGTCTGCAGAATCACCCTCGAATGATCGTAGGCGATCACGTTCGCGTAACGATTCTTCGAAGCGTTTATTTCCATGTTGGAATGGTCCCAGGTGAATTGTTGTCCAGGCTCGATCGACTCGTACTCCTGACTGAACTTTAGATTGTCGTTCGCTTTTAGGCGCTCGATGTGGTTTCCTAGTTCGCTGATCGGAATCGGAGGATGAGAGGCCATGCCAGGCGTTTGGAAATTTAAACGGCGCATCTCGACCGGATCGGATGGAGCGTGATTCGAACTGATGTCAGCGGCCATCAACGGTCTGGTGACTGCTGCTTGATCGGGTGCTTTGCAGGGTTGTCTTCGTCTAAGGTGATAAATGAAAATATCGTGAAATCCTTCTCGCCCCCTAAGAAACGTACATCTATAACTATGCTATTGTGATATTATCGATGTGGATCGATTTGCTACTGACCAAGGTTCCACTCCCACTGTATTTCAATACTTACTTTCTAATAACGAAAAGAAGGACGAGAAATACGCTGACCATCAACGCAGCTATTATCGGACCGACCACCCACACCATCCCTGGCTCTTGGCCGCTGGTTTTCACAGATACCTCTGGATTTCCATCCACCGGGGTATTCGGATTCGGACGTCGTGGCGGCTCACCAGGAGGTACTTCCCTCATATCGAGAGACAGGTACTCGGAGAAGGGTGACGAAGTGTACAAATGCTAGAATACGAAGTAAAATTAGTTATGTTACCATATTTATTCGTTTAATATCTCTCTCTCTCTCTCTCTCTCTCTCTCTCTCTACTAATTGCAGTTTCATTCCCACCTTCCTCGGTGTGTCGACAACAGCACGCACAAAGATCCTGTATCGTTTACTCTTCTCAAGTTTACGATTTTCATAACCCTCGTATATATCTCCGCTGCCAAGATGGAACGTATACGGAATATCCCTATGTGGAAACTTGGCGGCAATATAAGGGGCATTCTCCCTTTCCTTAGCCCCTTTTCCCGCGATCATGTCCTCGGTCAGTTCGTCGGGTTGCTTGTCCGCTGTTGACGGGTCCTCGGGCACGACGATCAAATAGTAATGCGAAATTGATCCATATTCTTCGGACGCCTGAGGCAGAATCACTTGAATCTCCTCTCCGTTAACCACACCGTAGAAATCAGGCTTGACCATAGGCTTCGGGGCTGCCATTTGCGTGGTGATGGTGATCTTGGCCGGTGGCCTGTACTGGCCATCTCTTGGCACCGCGCTCACGTTCACATTGTACGTGGTGAACGGCTGCAGTTCGTTGATCGTGGTCGTCGTCACGCTGGGATCCAAGAGAATCTGTCTGCGTGGCACGATCTGCGTTTGCGTGATACCTTGCGAATCTACGAACTCTTTGACAGCATCGAACGAGACCTTGTAGTTCATGGGGTTCAGTTTGATAGGCGGTTTCCAGGAGAGTGTCATGGAATGCGTGGACGAGTCCGGACCCCTTAGATCCAACGGCACGTCCTCCGGCTTCACCTTGACGGTTACCTTCTCGCTGAGCCTTCCAAGGCCAGTCTTGTATCTCGCTGCTACCGTGATCGCGTACTGAGTGAACTTCTCCAAGTTGACAAGTTCCGCCGACTCGGTGAGACCAACGGTCTTTTGCTTCCACTCGTCTAGGTCCTCGACAGCGGTTGTTGTGTAAAATATTTGATATCCAAGTATCTTTCCACGGTTAGGCACCGGTTCCCACCAAACTTCCACGCTCGTGTCCGACGTGGCCACCGCTTTTACCGACATCGGTGCCCGGCCTATATCCTTCTCCGTTATGATCGTGATCTTTTCCGAATACGGCCCACTCCCCCTAGATGTGTGCGCCCTCACGTGAAACACGTACTCCGTATTTTCCTCCAAATTCGTGAAAACTGCTCTCGTCTTGGTCGTATTCCTGTTGATGGTTGTAGAGTGATCGTTCTTCTTGTTGAATTGTACATCGTAACCGGTGATCTGACCGTTTCTGTGCTGTCGCAGAGGCGGATCCCACGTGACACACACCGTGTCCGGTGTTTGGAAGAAGTAGGATAAATTCGTCGGTGGGCCGGTTGGTTCTCCTTCGGGACTGTACCAGAATCGCACCGTCTCCTGGCCGAATCCGATCGCGTTCTGACCAGCCACCCTAAACTCGTAATCCACCCCTCGTTCCTCTGCGAATTAAATCCAACCGAAGCGTGAAAAAGGAAAAAGAAAAATAAAACAGTAATTTTTCTTTTTTATCAGATCAAATGATAAAATGACAGACGTCAGTAAGAGACGAATACTGTATAGATAGAGGATTCGAGCTTACCAAGGTCAGTGATCTTGTAAGTATGCTGACGGTTCCCCGGAATGTACTCTTCCTTGAGCGTTTGGTTCTTAATCCCGTATCTTATTCTATATCCCAACACGTCGCCGTACGTTTGCGTAGGCTGCGACCACTCGAGCTCAACCACGTCGGGATCTTTGGACAAAAGTCTGGAAACGAGACATTGTCAGAAAAAAGAAAAAAAAAAAAGAAAAAAGAAAGGAAGACGGGGCATCGACAAGAAAATTTGAACTTTATTAATTTTATGGATTACGGCTTCCGGCTGATTCATACGTCCGATATGATCTCGTTTTCGAGTTATAGCTCGTTTATGTCGGACACGTTCGACACAGGCCGGGCATTGCTCGGATTTTTGAACAACTTTGATTGACACGTTAACGAAGTGTTTAAACATTATCAATTGGCGTTTCATAAATAGACTGCGGATTTTTATGCATTCATGGAAAATCAAAAAATACACAGAATGGACATAATATGGAAAAATATATGAAATACGTAAAATATTTAAAATATAATACTCGTTATAACACGTAGTAGGTGAAACAATGGTGTGCCTCAGCTTCATTTTTCCAATCGCATTCATAAAAATATGAAGTTGTATAAATATCCACACGGCTTTAATAAGCTACGCGTTTTAAATATTTCCATATGTAATGATTAAGAGAATTCGGCTTTGGAGTGCGAGCGAGCCGACTAGGCGATCATTCGTCCGTTTGCCAATATACGTCCTTTTTTATGCTAGCGAATTTTATGTCGAGCGAGAATATATTGAAAGTTCGTTTGGCATGAAATATAAAGGGATTTAAAGAACATACTTCACGTTAACATGAGGTCTGTTGGGCACACCTCCGGGAGTTCTGACAGTTTCTGGCGGCGAACGATCACCGTCTCCTTTTCTCGTTAGAGCGGCTACTTGTACAGAGTACGTGGTGTCAGGTTGCAACCCGGTGATGTTCACTTCCAGCACGCCGTCTTCTTGAACATCGCGTCGTATCGGCTCGTTCAACAGATCCTTTCCCTACGAAGGCAAATAGCGAAAATATCAGTGGCTGGGAATACGCGTGCACTTTAATCACAGCGTGAAATTCAAAGCTCTGCCGACAGACCTCCTCTCTCATTTCCTGCACGTGTATGTGATAACCTCTTATCACACCGTTTTGTTCTTTCGACGTGGGCGGTCTCCATTTCACGTGTATCGTGGTCGAATTGATCGGTGTTACCGTCACGTTTTGAGGATGACCCGGCACTGGAACGCAACGATCGGTTAATTCGTGCACTTGACGGCCGATTCTGCTGCATACTCGCAATCACACACTCTCACACTATCGCAGTCACACTTGAAAGTGGGGATGAAACGATATCATAATCAGGAAGAAAGATCTGTAAAATAAATAAATACGTAGGTTTGGATCGAACGAAAGAAAACGGTAGGGGCTTGTCCAATGAATCGTGTCCGTCCGATGGATCGAAGAAGCAACTAGAAAACTAAAAGTACTCTTTTCTCTCTATGCAGAAACATAACGTAACGTCGATCTTTGCGTCCGTTTAATCGGTAACGATCTGTAACGGGTCGTTCGTCGTTGGTATATAAACGAAGTGAAGGAGCGCGTAGCGAAAACAGTATGGCAAATCAAAGCGTTGTATACAGCAAATTGAAAACTCGTGCGAGAAACAAAATAACGCAGCAGCGTTGCAACGAAAGGGAACAGGTGAAAGATAGAACGTAACGTAAACGAACGAAAACAAATCGCAAGGATGAAACGAGAAAGAGAATGTGATAAAAAGAGAGAGTGAGTGAGAGAGAGAGAGAGAGAGAGAGAGAGAGAGAGAGAGTAAAGAAAAATTAATGGAAAATATGTACATGCCACCAATCGCACACGGACAAAACGATGTACAAACAATATTACGAGGTACGCCGGTACCTCATGCTCTACGTCCCTACGACACGATAATCCTCCATTTGAATACCAATAATGTATGTTTTTATTCTGCATTCGATTTCAGAACGCGAATGTACGAATGCGCGTATAAATACGTCATCGAGATGCAAGAGCGCGGTTACGTTGGTCGATAATGCTACGGCAATATTGGAGAGTCCATGACGAACGAAAACGAACTAGTTCCGTTATACGCACGCATACATACATCTAGTATACACGTATATACGCGATGTACTATCTTTGGTTGTGCGACGTGGATGAAAACTGTGCCAGAGGAAACGTGCAATCGTGTTTTTCGATAAACGTGCAAGGATAACGAAATGTATCGCGCGAATTTACAGATATCCGCAACGATAAGCCGCTTCGATAATTTGTCGCGAACGTCGTTACGTCGCCACCCCTTTTCATTTCCTTTCTTGCCATTTCGCTTTCCCTCGCTTCTCCAAGTCTTGACTTTTTGATTTCGACGGATCTCGAGACCCGGTTCCATGTACTTTTCTCATCGAATCTTTCCCATTCTATATTTTCAATAGACAACGACGAGAACGACGTGGACAAAGACGATGGTCATGGACGGTCCAGTATCCGGCATCGGAAACGTTATATCGGCGTTACACAGAAAAACAACGAACGAGAAAAGAAAAAGAAGAAAAAAAAAAAGAAAAAAGAAAAAACAACAATTGTAGGAGAAAAAGAAAAGGAAAGCCTAATGTACCTCTAGGTTTGTACGAGAACGATAACTGCAGCCTCTACAAAGTGTCGCAAAATAAAAACTGCGTTGCAAGAAAGGATACGACAAAGAAAAGCCAAACACGACTGCTGCATACAGAAGGTGGCCTGTATACAGAAGAAGAAAGCTTCCCTCGGTGAACGAGATACGTCTCTTGCTTCTATATCGGTTTACGTTTTACTGTTCTCGCGCAATTAATGTATCAATTACGTCCATAAAATCGCTACGCAACGCAAAAAACAAAATTGGCGAGCGCGCAGTCGCAGTCGCAGCCGCAACTATTTACGCAGACGTAAATAGTTCTCATTTTAATTGTATTTGCTTACCGACTGCAGCAACGAAAACACAGTGAAAAAAGAAAAAAAAAAGGAAAAAATCTTCAAAATAGTCTCCCACGGAGAAAAAACCAAAACGATATATGCGAAAGAGCCGGAAAAAAGGAACAAAAAATATTATATATATATATTATGTGTATATATATATATATATATACATGTATGTAAAGAGAGAGAGAGAGAGAGAGAGAGAGAGAGACAAAGAAAAAAATGATTAAATACAGGAAGAAAATTCATGGCACAATTCGAGACGAGCTAAGGGATACTCACTTTTTGGATCTGCGCCCCAAAAGTCGCCAAAAAAGTGGGAAAAAAATCTCGTAAAAATTCGTGTCAACTTCTCACGTATATTGAGTAGAATTATTAAATATTTAATATATTTAGGCATATCAGTGGGTAGCATACTACTGATTATTATCAACGTCAACATGGCCTCTTTTACAGCTATTGTACGTTTTTTTTCTTTTTTTCTTTTTTTTTTTTTTTTTTTTTTTTTTTTTTTTTTTTTTTTTTTTTTTTTTTTTGCTCTGATTAGGGGGAGAGAGAGAAAGAGAGAGAAAAAAAGGTATGAAATTTTTGTCTGTTTCTCTGGTGAAACACGCACACGCGCACTCGCTCGTTCGTTCGTTCGTTCCCTCCCTCCCACGCGCTCGATTCCAATCGCACCCTCTGCTCTATTCGTAATATTTTTTATCGCTCTGCCGAGCAACGTCGGTGGACAAAATTCTCTTTCGAATCGATCGTTAAATAGAAAAATATCGCTTGGTCCTCGGTTGCAGTTGGTCGCAGAGAGGCGGGAGATGTGAGAATATCTTTTTTTTCTTGTCTTTTTGGCATGCGCAATCACTACTCCAAATATGAAATAACTAAAGGCTCATGTCCACCTGCCTCCTGCCGCCGAGAGAAAGACTCGCCGATTTTTCTTCTTCTTCGCGCAAATTCGTAGCGATACATAACCGCGGCCTTTCTTATCAGACTAAAGTCGATCCAACAGCTTCGGCCAAGGAAAATCGCGAGGAAGGAAGAAAACAGAAAAGATGATAATGGAAGGAGAAAAACGCAAGGACAAGATAGACGACACGAGTCCGCGCCGCGTTCCGTCCTTTCCCTCGCGGCACGAGGCATCGAGAGAGGGGAGACCTATGATAAAATGTCTACTAAAAAGAAAGCTAGGAAGGAGAAACCATAAGTAAGAAGAAGTGGTTGGTATCGTGTTATGGTTTCGGGAACGTATAAACCGCTATCCGTGTGTAATCTAAAGTCGTGAAAAAAGGCGCGACTCGTCTCGACGGAAAAAATTCACGTACATAGAATAGATAAGGATACGAGAGTCGGTGAGGTGGAACATGTTTTCGAGGAAAATTCTCTTTTCTTTTTTTTTCTTCTCTTTTTGCAACTCCAAAAAGTCACCCGCAAAAAACGTCAGCTCGATAAAAAATCTGTATCGCTGTACATGGAGGGGGCAAATTTCTTTTCAAGCGAAAGGCGAAACAAACGACGTCGTTTTGTTTTTGTTTGTCTCGAAGAAGGGTAAAAAATGATTTCCGTCCCTCCTTCTGTTCGCTCTTATGTTTCATCGGTAGCATACACCCGCGCATTCACCCACGCAAAAATCGCAAAATTCTTCGCAAAATATGCACGTAATTAACGATGGTCGTGAAACGGTGCGCGTCGTTCGTACGGTACGCCAACTAGTCGGATTCCCGATCGGTTTCTCAGTTGTTGGTCTTATCGGCGCACGGTGACAGAGATCGGAATCGAAGGGAAAGCAGAGAAGGAGGAGGCATGCGTCTGTCGGAGGAGAATGGAGAACCGATCGTTCGGTTCTTGTTGGAACGACGAACGGATGGCTCCTTAATCGGTCGATTTTTCTTAATATTCCGACGACACAGCTACCAGAGTGAAAGAGAGAACCGGACTCGAGCCGCGAGTCGTTGTTGATTCAGAGACGGAAACGTGAAAAACACACATAAAACGGAGTAAAGTATACTCTTTCTATATACCTAGAGGAGAAGACGTAAAGGTATATCGAGGCACGATATAGAGATGTAGTAATACGTAATATATGTAATGTATATATATATAAAGAACATGTTATACGTACGAATAAAATACGTAATTCAATATTAAAGATACGATAGTTATAACTTACAGAGAGGCAGAAGATGGAAAAAAGTAGGTCGGTGAGAGCATGCAAAGAACGAAGGTGCACGTATAGACAATAGAGTAGAGAAGGTCTGGTGTAATATGATTATGTATATCATTCCAACGACATCGGCGAGTGTAAGAAATTCCCGCGATATTACCGCGTATCAACGATCCATCGATGTTCGTCTCGAACGGACAGAGAGTCTTTGGCTTGGTTTACCGACCTTTCTTTCATCCCTTTCGTCGAAGGGATTTTCTGTTCTTTCGATAGGGGCGGAACAGGGTGTCGGCGAACGCTCTCTCTCCGTCGATATCGATGCATCTCAGTGCTTGTTGCCGACAGGCTCGTGGCTGTCGACTAAATGGACGAAGATAATGAAAAAAATTGCATGAATATTGGTATTCAAATGTTTCAAATTGAACGTCCTCCCGCGGCAATTCTCTTCCTTCGCGTCACGGATATTTCGCTCGTGTTGCTAATATCGCCCGGTGAATATCGCGCTTGCGGCCGAAGAATTCGCGAACGTCGCCCTCCGATCTTCGCTAATCTCTTTCCTAGCACGACGATCGTTATCGTTGTCCTCGTGCTGCCACTGGCGCGGCTTTTGACGCGTTACGGTTTATTTACTCTTGCATCCTGGTACTCTTTTACGCACTCGTTCACGCATTCACGCGTGCACGCCGCACCCGACGTGAACTCGATACCGCTGCTCTCGATGGATTCAACGATTAACGATGCATATATAGCTACATACTCGGACATACGATACTGAGGCAAGAGAGGAGGACAGATCGAGATCGAATCGAGGTTCACGTGGAGAAGACGCGCTGATCAAACTGCACGACAATCGACGGTGGGGGTGCTCGTTGTTCAAGGGTGCTCTCAGTGCTGGTGCTCGGCACGATATATCGCAATCGAGTGTGACAATTGATATTTAGACACGTGAATAATATAGTGATCATACGGTGCGCTGCGAAATACGGTGCTGTTCTTAATACGTCGAAGGTCCAACGAATGCTATACGTATATCGGGAGCGCATTATAGTCGCTGGCGCACGTTCACGCACGAGTCTTACTTGTTTCCTAGGTGTTTAGGACGTTTCCAAAGTAAGTACATCGAAACGCGTACGTAGATACGCGCGTACACACACTCACCCACGCACACGACCTACGTACATGCGTGCATGCGTGCACGCGTGTGCTTTTTAGGCTGTCGGCAGTTACTCGAAGCGAAGGGTGCTTTTTCAAGTGGTGCATGGTGATATACGTGTGTGTATATATGTACACATATATATACATATATACCCAGTTAGTAGGACACGGCAAAGGCGTGCGTCTGCGTGTGGCTTTTGTGCGTAGGTGCGTAGATACGCGTTCATCGTTGCGCGCTCCGCTTTCTTCCTACCTTTTTACCCTCTAACTTTCGTCGTGCGTGAAACGCGTGTGCGACTTTACATGCGTGCGTGGTGGGTGCGAGATAAAACCGTGCCCGCATGAAAAATAATACTTTTATCGGTGCCCGTGCACACACTCATAACGGCGCTAATGATACATATATATATATATGATATACGTAATATATATATATATTACGTATATAGTACGAGTAATATATATATATATATATATATTACGTATGTCATATATATATATATACATGGTATATGTAATATGTATATATCGATAACACGTTTAGAATAATATAATCATAGAATATTGGTAGTGATGGCGATACTAGCGGCGACAATAACAATAACGAACGAGTATACGTATATACGACGGTGAACTTTTGTGCTTGATAATGTGCGAGCTTACACGGCAGGGTGCTTTCAGCAGTGCTTTTTATCGTTCCGCCTCGCTTTGCCGAGTCTGCTGTTAGAGGGTGGACGGTTGGATCGGTCGGTCCGTAAACGGGACAATGCGTGGGAGGAACCGGGAGTTAGGGGGCTTGGTGAAACGAAAGAGGATCCTGGGCGTTCCGTAGTGCCGAGTGCAAAAGGTTCGAGGGAACGTCGTTAGAGATGCGTTCGTACGACTTTTTCCGCGACAATGACGCGCCTTCACAATGCCCATCTCGCAACAAATGATGCCGATTTCGCGACCAACCAAGGTCTTCGATTATTTTCCAAGACAAAGGAGCCGCCGTTCTCCTGGCTGCGATCCTACGTGTGTTCTTTCATTCTTTCGTAGACGAAACGCGGCCGACTGTCTGTCGTACGACGTGTTCTGAGCGGCACCGACGGTGAAAAGAAAGAAGAAAGGATATCGCGGCACGATTACTTTTCACATCGATACCATTAATAACATCGTATTCGTCGTAGTCGCTGTCGTTCCCTCTACCTTTCGTTAGCTTCTCTTGCTCGCCGATTCGGAAGATTAATCGGACGGGGAATACGGGCAAACGGTGTCCGGAACGGGTTGAAAAACTCGTTGTACCATGCAGGGTGGGACGGTACCGAACCGATGATCAGCCAAGTACCGAGTAGGAGGCGGAAAGGAAAGATTCGAAACGAAAAGCAAAACTTCTTCATGCATCGGCATGCCATTCATAGGACTTTTGTCGATTCGGTTGTGGAACCATTTTACAGTGGTTCGAGACCGAGATCTCGCAGACTCGACAGCAGCTCGACGGTTTCTTTGGACGGTGATGGGAGAATCTGTTTCGAGTTGGGGATACGAAGGATCGCTCGTAGTCGAGGAGAAGTATATGATCGACGGGATTGAATTTTTGGTGAGACCGAGGGATCGATAAACAAACGAAGGCATGCTCTAAACATGTGCAAACGATAGGTAGAACTAAATTTTAACTAAAGACAGAAGAGCCTTATATATCAGAGATATAGAAATATATTATATATGTATATATAGATATATATGATTTTTCTCAAATACTTATATTTTTATATATATATATATATACATATAAATGCATATATGTAGGTATGTAGTGGAATAATAATATGTATATATATATTTTTGCAGTGTGTAATACATACGCCATGGTTTACATATATATATATATATATATATGATAAGTGTATACGTATAAATTATATATATATATATATATACACACACACATAAGCGTTTCACCAGACAAGCTGCCGCCCTCGTTCACAGACATTATTTCCGTCCGATAAATGTCTCGTAGAATCGATTCAAGCGATAATATAGAATCTTTCCTCGGAACGGTAAAAATAATGTTGCGCACGTTTGGGTACGGTCAGTTTGGCATCTATCGTCGTAACACGTGGCAAGAGTGAGTCAACGAACTAAAGAGAGAAACGAAACATCTTTACGTGACGTAATAATCACGGTTACCACCAGAAAGAACATTGAGTGTTATGAGTACATATCATTAGACAATCGGTAATGTTACGTTAGTGCGAATAAATCTTAAAAACTAGCTGTTCAAAACCTGGATCATCCTCCTGCAAATGCTTTAAGGAAAGACAAAAACACGTGAATGAGTATATAATTAAGTATTAGTTAGCGTGTTAAAATGGGTCTCCAAGTTTTAAAAGAGGGGGCTCAGGGGGACAAAAACCAACGGCAACGTACAAAGGGAGAGTTGCGATTAGGCCCTGTAAAAATAGTAAGAAAATACGTTCCTTTTTCTTTTTTTTCTTTTTTTTTTTTTGGTCTTATATCTTTTTCTCATTTTTTTTTTTTTTTTTTTTTTTTTTTTTTTT
>CM026174.1:1229756-1393983 GCA_014825975.1 Bombus haemorrhoidalis | reverse complement strand
CATGGAAGATCGTTTTGTTGTCGCAAAAATTCCAAAAATATAAAATCTCGCCAGCCAAAAAATTAGGGCCAACATGGTTCCGCGTCTCGTTATGTAATTGCCGCGTCCCGTTCAAAAAGGAGAAGCAAAAACCAAAGGAAAAAAGATACACGCACAACACATACACACACACACGCGCGCGCACGCACGCACGCACACACATTTTTTGGGAGAGATCGAAGGTATTCGCAGAGAAGCGATAGGAAGGTTTGGTGGAACGTTTAGCTTTTGAAGGAGAAACGCGAAAAAATCGATGTGCGCGTTCAAAAAACTTACGTTCGCGCAACAAAAATTGAATTATCGGATTTCAGTGTTTCGAAATGGAAAAAAAGGGCCGCGCGTTCGTCCTGGTATCTTCTCTGTTGCCGCGACAAGGCTGAGTTGACAGTTCGTTTCTCGAAAGCGTAACTGAAACGCAAAAGTGGCCTGAGAGGAGAAGCTTTACGTATTATATAATACAATATGATATAATATAATAATATAATGTAATATAATATAGTATAATATAATATGATATGATATAATATAATATAATATAATATAATATAATATATTGTAATATAACGTAACGTAACGTAACGTAATGTAATGTAAGGTAACATAACAATTCGATGAGATCGAACGTAACGGAAACACAACGATAATGTAATCTAGAAACGGAAACGCAGGTAAAACGCAGGTTGTCGAACAAGAAAACAGAACTAAAAACAGTGTGAAGAAGACAGAGAATCGTTGAGAGAAGAAGGATCGGTTGTAAGTGACACGGTTGGGAAGAGATAGGTTCGAAGAGACGTTAGCGGAATCTGAAATCGAAAATACGTTTAATACAGAGATACACATTTATGTAGACAGCCGTAGGATAGAGCGAACGTCACCGGGTCGAGAATCAGGGCGTGTCATCGCAACCGGCACTGGAATCACGGGTACTGATCTTCGGACTGATTTTTGGCGGGCTTTTATATTTTTGGCTCTTGCGCGATGAACTATGTCGCGATATATAGCCTTCGCAAAAGTATCTCTATAGACGTGAGGCGTGGCGCCCGGAACCTTCGCGAGGTCTTTCCTTATCCAATAAAATATTAGTGAATAGACAAGTTGTATATAGATAATGCACAAAACTATGAAAGATACGACGATAGATCGAAGAGAAACGATTCCTCGCTCGAGTCTCGTAGCGCCACTCCTCTGTACGTTCGTTTAAAGGTAAGAAGACGACTAGCGTTAATGATACATACCGTCCTCGTGAGTTCTGACCGAGATAGGATAACTCGGAGGTCCATCACCTACGCTGGTCCCGGCCAATACCCAAATCCGGTACTCGGTCCATTTTTTCAGTTCGTCCAACACGAATCGCGTGTCATTCAGTTTGATAACTTTCGCCTCCGAGTCGGAGCGTCCGCTCTCGACGACTTGCAGCTTGTAGTACGCGATCCTCCCGTTCGATCGATCGGCAGGCGGTGGTTCCCATGTTACCAATATGGAGGTCGGGCTGATCGCTTGTCCGCTTACATTGCGAGGCGGAGCCCCGGGGACTGTATAACACTCAGTTATAGGGGGGGAAGAGGGGAAAAAACGAAAACGTGGTAGGAAAATATCGTCGATCGTCGGTCATTGAACGATCGCGGTCAACTGCGAGGGCTCGAGTCCCGAATCGAAAGAATCGCGAAAAATTCCTGCAAAATTCGTTGGAAATTTGTTGGAAACTCGTCGAAATTCGAGCTACGGCTTAATTCGATTTCCGCGTTACTGGTTTTTGGCAAGGTGCACGCGTATACGATCGGCCGATGGTTAATTATAGAAAAAAAAAAAAAAAAAAAGGAAAAAAGGAAGAAAGAAAAAAAAAGAACGAATGTTCGCGGGTATTTCGACTCGTTGGACTCGAACAACTTCGAAATCGAACCACGTTCGGACCTGACCGACGCGACGAAGGGATCTAAACGAAAAACTTTACGTGACGATTGGTCAAGGTTCAGAGAGGCGAATCACTCAAGGAAAAACTCATGAGTCGATCCTTGAACAGTCGAAAAAGTACGTGATTAGAGAAAAAATTTCATGTGGTACGGGCGATTAACTCGCGCGTGTTACGCCGCGTGGAGTTAAAACGCCGTGCCTCGATTAGCAAGGAAACGAGAGACAATAAAAAAAAACTGAAGAACGGACGTAAACCATACGTTATCAAGAATGAAAAGAGGTGCCCAAAATGCACACATATATCAATGCAGTGCTTAGTGCAATTTATATGTATGATATGTACGTATATATATATATAGATAGATATATATAAAGTGGCATCCAAAAACGGCTGTCTTATTTGCAACGCATGCAATCATTCTCACTCTCCCACACTTCACGGTTCAACGATACTCTCTATCTTCCGTCTTTCTTTTCTTATGGATATCTTTTTTCTTTTCCCCACCCTTGTTCAATGAAATCCACGGTTACGAAGAATATCTTTACCATATCTGAACTCAAGGTGTCGCGAATTAATTACGATAGCTTACGCTACTTTGCGGGAGCGTCTAGCGCTACAGCACCTCCTACCTGCCGTGCCACGATGATCCGCGATTGAATCGACGTGCATCACGCGTCCACAATAGATCCTATCAAAATTTATCCCCTATTACCATCGAACAATCGCGAATCGATCTTTCTTCGGCACTCCTCGCTGCATGAATTCACTCCTATCTTTTTCGCCTTCTTTTCTGCTTCTTTGACTATTTGCTTACCGTACTGTTTCGTGCGAACCGGATATGGTATCGTTGTAGCTCCTTCGCCCCTTTGACTCCGCGCAGCCAACCAAACGTAATACAGCGTGTTCGGATACAGGCCTGTCAGCGTGTAGTTCTCGGTGACTGGTATCCTTCGATGATGCTTCTCCTGAAATTCATCGCGATTCCGACGATTCGCAAGAAAGATTAAAATTTATATTTCCAATAAACGCCAGACACGAACGTATGCTTCGTACTTGACGCGTAAATGACAGTTATAGAAGACAGATATTTATAGAAAGTTTATAGATTAGAAGAGGCGCGGTAAGTTCGCGAATAAATAACGAATTACCCACCTGCGCGTAAGTATCGTTCCAGTACAACTCATAGCTGAGGATATTCTCCGCGCTATGAGTAGGTTTGTTCCACTGGAGCGTTACTTTGGTCTCTCCGATATCTACCGCGGTCAACATTTCCGGTTGACTCGGTACCCCTTGCTGCGTCTTTATCTGAACAGGTGTACTCAGTGGACCGGGACCAACGCTTGTCAGCGCCTGCACTCGAATCGTGTATATCGTGTGCGGCGTTAAATCCGAGATCGTCGTTAGCTGGCTATTGTCCACCAGCTGATACTGCCAAGAGGCCATTTGTTGATTCGGATCCGTCGTATAATATACTTTGTATCCCTGCGGGCGAGAAAGATTAAATCGCGTCAGAAAGCGTGACAAACTGATCCTATACGTGACGTCGTATGTATGCACGCTCATCGATATCTGGACAGGATTGTCCCACGTAACTAGGACAAGCTACAGCTTTAAAAAATTCCACTAGGTCGGATTCCATTAGATTAAATAGATTCGAACGACACGTAATATGGTGTATATGATCATTCTGCAAATAATGATCTTCAGATACGAATGTGCCGATACTTTTATATAGAGGGTAAAGAAAGGAAAAAAAAAAAGAGAAAGAAAGAAACGCATACAGTATCCGTATACTTATGAGCGGTAGTGTGCAACTGGCGATAAAGCTAACCGTCACTTGTCCGTTTGGCGTTTCTGGCTCGTCCCATTGTATGACCATTGTGCTGGAGCTCAATGGGCGGGCGACCACCTTCCGTGGTGCAGTACCGGGTTCTAGAAGGAAAGAAATTATTTTGGATTTTCCTCGAATCGCGTTTCCATCGTGGACAAGCCAATTTAGTTAGTCACTGGAGAGTACAAATAAATTCCCGGGAGCACCACCATAAGAACCAAAATTTAAAATAACAGGTATTCCAGGTAGAAAAAAAAAAAAAAGAACAAATGAAGGACAGAGCATATAATCATGATGCACTCTGTGATGTTCAGTGGCATTGCGATTAAAATACGATTTACCAATGAATGGAAAAGAATCGAGGGAAGGACCGCGTGTGTCGTGTTGTAGTGTTGATTAGCTACAAATATGATACATCTTTATCTCGATGAACGTCGAGTGTGCGGGTGCGAACGAACGATGAACATGTGCGTGTGCTTTGAATAAATAAAAATACAAAGGATCGAATAGATAGATAGATAGATAGATAGATAGATAGAGAGAGAGAGAGAGAGAGAAAGAGAGAAAAAACACGAAATAAAACAAGAAAATAAAAACAGAAAATAAGAGAGAAAACGAAAAATCAAAACAGGATAAAACGGGAGAAAATGAAACGAAAGATAAACAAACGAAAAAAAAAAAAGAAATTGTAGAAAGAAAGGAAAATATGCAAAAATAAACAGAAAATACAAAAGACAAATATGTTTGCTACAGCACTCTTAGTATATGATTGAACTTACTGGTACCTCCATTTGTCGATTCCGCTATTGAAAAAAAGGATGAATGATTATTCTTCGATGATACTCGATTAAGTGGTATATAATGCACGGTGAAAATACGAATCGGGTTTTGCGGCTTCGTTCGTTCGTATTTTCACAAGGTGCGAAGAGTGCGCTACTTTATCGAGGAAAGGTGCAATTTCGCGTGCTGTCTCTCCGCGTATTGGTTTTACTCTTTTCCCAGAAAAGAGACGGAGAGACGTGGGAGGGGAGGGAGGGGGGGCGGAGACGTGGTACAGAGAGGGCTATATGGGGAGAGAGGCAGAGACGGAAAAATGCAGAGCGAAACGAGACGTCGAAGCGCGACGCGCCGAACACGATCCGACAAAAACACTAACACATGGTGCGACACAGAGAAAGGGGATTGGTGATAGGTGAAAAAAAATGTCTTGTCACTTACATGAATCAAATCGTGCGTCCACGGCGGACAGCATGGAAAAAAAGTACAATTTCCCTCAAAAACCGTGTCAAAACTTGTGCCTTCTTCGTGGTGCAAAAACATTATCTACGTGCAAAAATTTGTAATTCGCTCGCCGGGTTAATAAGCTACTTTCTCCCGCGTTGGTACGCGAAAAAAGCTTGTCCATTCCTTCCATGTCTTTACTTATCGTCGATCGACTGTGCTCATCTTTTTTGCCAGACGCATCATCGAAAAATACGCGTTAGTCGAATTAGTCGAGTCGAGTGTAGTCGAGTCGAGTCGAGTCGAGTCGAACAAAGTTGAATTCTTCAAAGCTTCGCGTACACGGTATTGGTGATTCGCTTTGAAACGAGTGATAACGCTTGTGTATCTCGACGATGCGACAACGATGACCCTGAAACGTTGGGAACGTGGCCGCGTCGACGAGAGGCGAGGTCGATTTTTGCAAATGTACAAACACCGATGGCAATGAGAAAAGCGTTAGAAGGCGAAAGGAATACTGACTCGTTTCTCCAGTGGTGACTGTCACAGGGGCACTCGCGGGACCACGCCCAATGGCGTTCACGGCTGTCACGGTAAGCTCGTACTCGGTGTAAGGGCTCAGACTCCGAACATGATAGTACATGGTCGTGATGCCCGATATTTCGGCTTCGGCTTGTTGCACGTGCTTCGGCTTATGTTGAATCACGTAGTATTGCACTTCCTCGGGATTTTTGTAGTACCATGTGAGCTTCACCGAAGTGGCGGTGATGTCGGACACTTGAACGTTCTCCGGAGCGCTCGGCAAGGCTGCAATTCGTTACGTGAATTTGTTGTTTAATTGCTATTCCATCCGTGTTACCCGTCTCGTATATAATATATATATATATAGGACGTTTCAAGAAATTGAGGCCAAACTTTATCGCGTGTAACTTACAGAGTAAGTACCATGTATCTAGTTGCATCAAAGTCATTCTCAGCGATGACGATAAAGGAATGTACTTTCGTCGTTATAAATAGGTAGATGATACTTCTCCGTGTAACTGAAAAAGCTACTGATATCCGACCTGCTGTTCGTTACGATTATTTTCTTTTTTTCTTTTTCTTTCCATGAATATTACTACGCGCTTCCGAGGCTTAATGCCAACTTTCTGAAACAGCCTGTAGCAACCGCTTCTTCTCGCGTTTCCTCTATTTTCACAAGGTACATTGTCCTCGGTCTTTGAACGTAACGCATAAGCCGATTGATTAGTCATGGAAACTGGTAGCATCACGGTTCGTTGTGTACCTCGTTGGAACACAGTCGCACACAGTGATCGAGTGATTGATCGTTTTACGTAACGTAGCTCGATAGGTCGCTGGCGCGATCTCCGAGGATTTACGCGCGATCTCGATCCATCTCGCTTCGGTACGATACGATACAATACGATACGATACAATACGATACGGTACGATAGGGTACGGTGCGACACACCGCGATACAATACACGATACGATACGATACGATACGATACGATACGAAACGACGAGTATTTGCTATTACACGATACGATGGCACGATACGGACCTTGAACTTTCACCATCGTCGTGACTTCGATGATTCCGAGATCGCTGGCAGCTGTGCAGGTGTAGTTAGCAGACTCCTTCACGTTTGTGAGTATCAGCACGTTTCTACCGACCGGCAGATTGTCATCCGGAGTGAGATCCGTGGATGGACCTTTCTTCCATTTGACATACGGCATCGGAGAACCCACAGCGACGCAGGTCAAATTCAAAGATCCGCCGGATCTTACTTCGCTGACGGCTGGCGGAGGAATCGAAAAAGTCGGTGCAACTCGTCGAACTGCGTGCAAATAGAATTCAGTTACATACGACGCAAGGATCCTTTTTTTGACTTAACACGTTAATTGCCGAGTCAAAGTGCCGTAGCGAGTGCACTCGACGTGACTGAAAACCTTTTCCTCTTAAAATACGTGGAATGCCGATGGAGCAACCGAATCGATGCGACCACGAACAACGATCCTTTACTGACAACGAGTTCTTAATACGTACGATTCAAGTGGCAATTAACGCGTGTACCAACCAAAACCGGCAGCCGGGTATTTGATTACGCGATACTTGAATCTCGAGGGACAGAGGCGCGTAGTACCGCAAGAAATGCCGCATCATAATATTTGCGACGCGATTCCAAGCGCGCGAATCCTTTGTGCCGCCAGCTTAGTTTAATTACGCTTTAATTACGTAGCATTAATTTTAATTGCAAACAGGAAAACGACTGGGTTTAACGGCACCAGAGGCTCGGTGCTACGTTTTTGTAATGAATTTACGTTAAAACGGTAGTAACGATAAGAACTCGTTCCTTGAGATTTCCTCGGCGAAAGAGGGCGGCCCGCGGCACGCCTCTACGGGGTTCTCGTGCGTTCCCCACGACTTGGCGGCTGCCGCCTTCGCCGCCGCCGCCGCCGCCGCCACCGCCACCGCCACCGCCGCCGGACGTACCTTTTACGTAGAGCATAGCCGACTTGGAGTACTCCGTGCCGACGGAATTATTCGCCACGCACTCGTACTTCCCTTGGTCGTTCACGTCGGATGCGGTGATTTGCAGCGCCCCTGTAAAACACAAAGCGGCGGTTATTTTTTCGAACCTCACCGAGCAACTTCAACTACGTTCGTTAACAATTTTTTAAAGGCGACATCAAAGGGGCTCCACTCGAAACGGAGAAGAACGAAGTGGGGGTCGGCGGGGGGGGGGGAACGAGAACACGGGGCGGCGTCAAAGAGAGCTTCGTTTCCTGCGATCGACGTTTTCATCGCGCGCCGGCCCGAGCTCCTCCACTTCTATCGATTTTAATCCGCTTATCCGCTCTCCGAAACTTTTCCTCGATACATCGCCAAGTTTTTCAACTAACTGCCACTTCGCAGCTCGGCTACAGTTCAAGGATGGTGAGACTCGAAGGAAACGCGCGGAGAACGCGTCGACGAAGAGCGCAGGATAGAGCGCGGATGATTGCTCCTCCGTGTACGCTTTACGTCCACCTTCGTGGCTCTTTAGTTTCGTTTTTCTAACGCTAATTGAGTCGGTAACAGCCCTAAGAAGAAGCTCCTATGCAGCACGAAGAAGCAGACAGAGAAAGAATCCATTTCCGAGGTTCGCTACAAAGACCGTCTATTCCACTTTATGTTTGGCCTGGCCGATTCGTGCGCGATTTCCATGATGCATCAAGCCCCTTAGCACGATACCACGATGATGAACTGGCTGTTACGAGGCGTGTGATTATCTCCGTAGACGTCACTCCTTCGGTATAATTCAGCCCCTCCCTGCCCCTTCGATCTCTCCGCTTTCTCCCTTGCCGCGCTTCCTACCTTCCTCCCTACTCTCGATTTCCTTCTTTCGCCACGCCAACCCGGCCGTACTCGCAAAGTAAACAAGACGGATCAACGGGCTTGTTTTCCATCCTTTCGACGCTCGTGTTTTCTCGTACGATAGTCGTAATTATCGGTAGTAATTAACGGCTTTGTATCTAGAAAGAAGAACCGAGCGGACGAGCGACTTGCACAGACAAATATCGTCATACAGATAAGTGTTAGGATCTGAACATATTTCACATATTAATACAACCGTTGTAAGAATTGTAGGAACGAGCGTTTACACCTGTTACGAAATTACGGTCGATCAGAGTTTGGGTAACAGAGGCTCGGCTTTAACCTGTTTGAAAAGACGAGTTTCCAACGTATCCAAATATTGATGTTCCTGTCCTGTGATTCGAGTGGAAAGAAGAGGAAACGAGAAACCTGGCCTCTTCGAATCAGCCTATCTTCCAACGAAATAGAATGGTAGCCGAGTGCAGGTTTAAATATTTTCCTAGCAGGCCGACAGCCCTATGGATTTGTAAGGTTTCGTTGCGAACGTGACTTCGGTGACCAGAGAAAGCGAGTACACGAGCGAACGAACGTGAGAGTGAGAGAGAGAGAGTGAGAGAGAGAGAGAGAGAGAGAGAGAGAGAGAGAGAGAGAGAGAGAGAGAGAGAGAGAGAGAGAGAGAGAGAGAGAGAGAGAGGGAGTAAGACAGCGAGAGGAGGGGTCGAGGGTAGAAAACACTCCATCACGAGCGAGAAGCCAGGCAGTTTGATATCGCGTACGATCGGAATACGTAATCGAGCCTCATCTACAATTTCCAGCAAGTTGACCAGGAAGGAACGCGTGGTCATATTGTTATCCCATCCAGTCACGTGCAGGTTGTTAGCGTACTCGCGAAAAACTTAGATCGCTGCCAACGGCCGAATGCCGTGGCTCATCTTTCGCCTTTGCCGCTTTCCCACGCGTTATCGCCAACAGTTTCGATCATTTTCACTTCACGAAATTCTTCGCTAGCTGAATGCGTTTTCCCTTCATCTTTCCTCCATTCGAAACTTTGCAATTTTGTTGGGAGAAAGTATTCGAACCATCGCCGGGTTTACGATCAAGTTTGTCGGTTCGAAGGATCCTGTAAAATACATAAATTTATATTTTTAATTTCATTCGTATTTCTTTTACAGAAATTCTAGAACAATTTAAGCGAATTAAATGAGAAACCGTGTCCAGTATCTACATTTTGGCGAGAACTTTTCGAGACATCGAGACCGCTTGTTTTTGAAGAACAAGACGAAGCACGCGAAGAATAGATCGTGACTCCCATGATGACACCACCCAACTGGTCGGTAGTTTTAAGCGTGATAACAGTTAGAAGGAATAACGTAGATACAACGACGACGACGACGACGACGACGACGAACAAGCTGGAAAGGCATTGGGCGTTAACGCAGCTACGGACATAACGTTAGCATCTTCTTGGCTCGCGATAAAACTCGATGACGTTCAGGCAGTGTACACGATCTATCTAGGTTTGCGTCGCGATAACGTCGACGCGCACGAAAGGGCTTTCACCGTGTAAAGAAGATGAAATTGAATAAAGATGAAAATCTATCTATACACTCTCGTCTCTTCACGCATATTCGTGTACCGTTTTACGAGATTTCTACGCGAATCTTTGTGCCAAACCCCGTCGGAAACGTTTCAAGTCGGCCCTCCTCTTTACTCGCGTCTGTCACTTGCGTCGTTCCCGAACCACCGTTCGATCGCGAAAAAGTTCATTAGACGTCGGTTACGCACACCGTGTGCATGTACACGTTCGTTCGTTTTCGCAGCTTGCTGTGAAACTTAGACCAAGCCGAATAAAGTACGTAATAATGCAACGATAAATTCCATCTTGAAATTCTCGACGAATCGACAAGACGGCTGGTAAAAAAGAAAAAAAAAAAAGAGAGAAAGAAAGAAAAGAAAACTCTTCCGTCAAAAACGTGGAAACTTTTTTGACGAAACAATGACACACGTTTCGGATGTCGGTACGAGCAAGGAAGGAACATCTTCTCGACGTTGGTTCCCGGAAGCCCGGTTTTCGCTGGCTGGGAATACGTCTCCGCATAAATATGTACAAAAGATATCGCGATGTCGCGTCGAAAAACGTACAACGAGAGCGGAAGAGCAACGCGGCCGGAAACGCCGAAACTATTTGCGTGTGTTTACTCACCAATATTGAAATATCTTTCCTTATATTTAACATCAGCGCGACGAACGGGAAATATACGCAGGATAGTACGCAGTAACTCGTAGTTTATTCGGCGTCGCCTATTTTATCTGGCCTGCGTTCGATACAAACTTCCGTAGCAATGACCGCTCTGGGCGAAGATACGACAGGTTAGAGAACGAATACAGATGGTACTTGATACGGGCGATGACTTGGAAAGACGAACGCGTTCGATTCGACCGGGACAGAGAGCAAACAGAAAATATGTTTACCTCGAAGGTATAGGAGCTGCGCTCTGTTTTCTCTTTGCTCTCTCTCTCTCTCTCTCTTTTCATTCTGCGCGTCGAAGAAGAGGCGAAGTAGAAGGAAGTCTGGCCGCTGTAATTCGCGAACGTTTTAATTGCTTTCATAATTATGCTTAGTCGCGGGGGTAGCACATCGACCGCGTAAAAAAGTCAATTATAATTATCGGAAAATATTCAGAGGCGAGAGAGGTCGGTTGAAGTGGAACGAAACGAATAAAGGGGAAGCGAGGTAATGGCTCGTAGTCGATGCTTTTCCAACGGTGCACGTTCGATTCGGTCAAAATACAAACAGAAAATATGTTTACACTAGAGCCACGGTTGCATTGGCGAGCCGCGCGCTCGTTTTGCCCCCGTTTCTCCGATACGGAGAACCTTCTCCACCGATAGAAATATACGCTGTTGCTTATTAATTATCATATTAATCGTCAAGTATCATCGATTTTATTAACGTTCCATTTCCCTCGCGACAGCGTCACGAACGTTGTTCTCGAAACTTGTCGGCCTCTTCATTTTTAACGGCTGACGAGAGGGGAAACTCGAAACGTCGCCGGAAACAAACCGTTTCCTGTTTCTTCCCCTTATTCGTCTCCTTCCATCTTCTCCACCCTTTCCGCGAACGTTTCTCTATTTCGAGTTTCACCGAAGGTTTGCTAGCGCAACGCATTAACGTTGGAATCTCGCTTTGCAAATATAAGAGAGAATGACGGCAGACGAGAAGATTATGCGGGCATGAAACGTCTTTCGCGAGGAAGATTCGAGGAGTTGCGTCGTCTGGTGAACGCGTCGCGCCGGAGAGGAAATCGAATTACCCGTTGACGTTTCCGCCTCCTCTTTTTTTTTTTTTCTTTTTTTTTTTGTCACTATATTTACCGCGCGTTCAAGGGGGAATTTAATCGAGGCCAAACATACCGACTCTGGGGTTGTCTCTCTTGAAATTAATATTTTCAACCCGTTCGCTTTTCGGCCCTTTTGCACGGAATACGTTGTACGAAACGCTTTGGTATTTTTCTAGCAGCGTAACGAAACCCAAATACGTATGTATCGCGACTCTAGAAATTCCCAGGCATTTAGTACAAGTATATGTACACACTGTTACGGTTATGTACAGGTTGCGTTAATATCAGGACACAGTCCCTGTATTTTGTTGCTTCGTAAGCGTTGCTTATCCCATGACGATGCGGATCGTTTGTCGCAGCTTGGAAATACGTGAACAATTTGCTCGTCAACGATAACGTACGATTTACGTACGATTACGTACGATCGATTTTGAACGAAGAATCCCCTTTATCCATTCGCCGTATACTTATTTCGGTGGATCGTGAGTTAGCGGATAACGAAAGAATTAATACGACCGTCGGCTAATTAAAATTTGCCAACAACGGCGGGACCAGTTCTTGTGAAAAAATTTTTCGCAGTTCGCGATCATCCAGGCGGTGAATTTTCGAGAGCGTCTTCACCTTTGGTCACGGATCCGGAGAAAAGTTAAGTATGTAAGCGGAAATAAGGTAAGTTAGACGATCCCCCTTGGCGTAGCCGACGGCGTCATAAGTCAACTCCCGTGGGGAAAGGCTGGTCTAATGGCTCTGGGGGAGGTTACCGAGCAGGTTCTGTCGTGTTTTCCTCCCGGCTGGAAAGGAGATCGTGGGGCTCTTTATAACCGCGTAACGCGTCGACAAAAGGCCGAGGAATAGAAGGAGAGGTGACACCGAGTGGACGAACACGCTCGGCGTATTCCATAGCGCAGGTGTTGAGAAGAACGGCGTTTCGGCGATGAACCCGTCTCGCTTTTCCATCTTTGCCGCCCTTCTACCTCGGCAAACTTTCGTCCAACGATACTTTACGAACGTCGAGTAGCTGAAACTGTAAAGCATCCTTCCTTCTCTTTGCACCTACTTAAAAACTATCGCGTCGTTCGCTGCCGTTTTTACCTGCGCCCGTTAAGAACAATCCGACGAACGTTGTAAGAACGACGCGGTTCGTTCTACGTTGGCTGGCTGGTCCGCGTGCCTCTTGGCTACGACGACCGTTAGGACGATTTTCACGGTTGCGGGTGCGGGGCGTACGCTTGCCCGCCTTTTCGCATTCTTACGTTATCGTTACGGACAATTACGGAAGTTTCGAAACGATCGGGATATTACGCCGGAATTAAGATGGAAATAGCAGCGTGACGCAGGGTGTGTAAGGCGCAAGAGGCGGAAGAAAGAAGGGAAGCAACAGAGCGGACGGAGGAAGAGCGAGAATCCCAAGGCAGGTGTTAAGAAGCGGCGTGGCGCGACGATAGCAGCTCCGGGCTTGTTTCGAAGTTCGAGCCCTGCTCATCAAGCCTCGCAGCTTTAATGCCGGAAATTTTACGAGTGTTGACGAAGCGTTAACTGCTGCCCTCTCGCGCTTTTGCTTCGCTCCGCTGTTACCCTCACGGCTTTACGGCCGAGCACTGGAAAATATAATTTAACGATTCTCGATGCGTTAACTCGGCTCGTTCTACCTCTCCTCTTCTCTGTACACGATTATTTCGCCCACTTCGCTGTCTTTCGCGGTGGTTTCAGCCGGTTTCTCGAACCGTGACACGCCAACATTCGATGTCGTATAACAAATCCAGTCGCCAGTCTTTCCATAAACGGTGACAAAGCTTGAATGAGATATTAAATTGGTTTACCTCACATGCCGGAGAATCTGCGTCGGTTTAATTCTCCTCAATTATCGTAAAGTGCTCGCCGTTCACCAAAGCGACCGTTATTTTAATACACCGCCGTCGCGTTGCTACCATGCTGTGTATAACTTTAATTAATTTGTCTCGTTTGCGCGATAAACGGAAATAGAGATTCGCGACCGCATTGTCCGAATGTAACGGGCTTTCTCCGCTTTCTTGTTCTATCCTATCCCATACCTAACCCGTTCTCCGCTTCGCGTCCTTTCCGCTCTTCGTTTCCTCGTCTTTTGTTTGCCTTGTCGCCAAGAATTTCGGAATTACGTTCCACCCGGGGCCGTTCGCCAAAGCACGCCTTTTTACCACCGCTTAATCGCGCGCTGTTGTCACACGCTTCACACGGCAAACTATTCGAAGCGGTCGCGGTACATTGGAGTAGCCTTTACATCGAAATCCTGAAATCGTAAAATCCCTCGTGCGACCAACTTTACACGTATCGAGAGCACTTCGGCCGAGCGAATCGACAGATTCTGCTGGTACGGTGCCCTGAAAGTTCAATTAGGCTCGCCATACTGTCGCTCCTGCCATATTGTCGGTATCCCGATAATAAAAGGAAGCGATAACGGCTCGATCGCTTCGTAACACGTCGATCGGTCGAACGTAGCAGCAATCTGGAATTATATCGTATTATACGATTATATTTCTGCGCTATTTACATCGTATCGACGTCTGTTCGCGTTGGATCGTACTTTCGCTTTGGAAAGAAAGAAAAGAAGAAAAAAAGAAAAAAATTAGAAAATTAGTTTTTTGCTTTGACTTTGATAATTCTCCGAGCAAAAAGGTTAAATTAGCAAGATTAAATCGAATATTAAAAATTTTTTCCCACCCCGGCAAACACACAATTTAATTGCAGTTTTTTTGAAAGTGAAAATTTTCATTCGTCCTGCTGAAAATAATAGCGGACATTATTGCCGGTAATAGAGTGTCCATTAGAAAATTCATACGCGATACGTAGCTTTCCGAAACACAAGACGTCTGTCCATTATTTATCACGCTTATCTCACGCATCAGCTTTGCTTCGTTTCGTACAAGAAAGGTCGTAATAGAACGCGGCGTACGATCGTTGGTGTCGGAATTCCTTTTTTCTCGACCATTGCGCGGCACTTTGCGAAATTTAACTATATCGCCTGCAACGTTGCGTCGAACGCTTCGAAGTTTCGAGTGCTACCGTTACTCCATAATAACCGAGGATGCTTTAATATTGTTAACGCAAATTGCGAATGTGGCTGCGCTCGTAAATGAATGCAAACAATGGCACGGCAGACACGCAACAATGGCGATGTTAGAAACGTTCTGTTAAAATTTCAACGTTAACCTAATATACACGCTGACAATGGTAGCCGACGAAAATTAAATTTCTAGGAAATTTGAATAACGTCTGGTGCCAGACGTGTTGGCGGCCGCGCTGCCGCTTTTTCTATGGCCGACTTTTTGAATGTCACGAAACCTTCGACGGAGTTACGTAGCTGCTAACGTACGACCGTTAAACACGTTACCATACATGACGCACGACTAACGCTTTGTCTCCTCTTGCTCCTTCTATCCGTCTTTTCCATGATTCTTCCTCCCCAGCTCTACCACACGCGCCCGTGTTCTTCCTCTCCCATCCATTTTCTTTTCGCGCAACTTGCCACATATACACGGATACGAGCGACAGTAAGTACATTGCCCTTGTCGTGTACTTTTTGTAATACATTAAGCCATATATCTTATGGGATATACGCGGAGACGGTGCCGTATGGCGATGGCTTCTAACGGTATTGACGGGGGTGGAGCTGCCGCGGATGGAAGACACGCGAATGACGTTAAGGGAGCTACTTCGAGCGAACGAGCGAGCGAGCGAGCGAACGACCGAGCGAGTGACTGATGCGACTAGAGGGGAATGCTTTTCGCTCTTCCCTTGCTCTTTGTACCGATGCTCGGCTGTGTAAGCAGGTCTTCTTTCATTAAACGTAAAACGAAGCGGATAAAACTGTGAGAAAGTTCGGATAAAATAGAAATGGAACGACGATAACGATAACTCGGAGAGCAACTCTGACAACTTTGTCTCTCTCTGTATCCTCGTACTCCGCGCGTTAACCTTGCTACGTTCGTTGCATGATTTTCCATTTCTAACGAATTTTCTCGCAACGATACGATTCTTCCTTCCAATTTACCGGTACAGTTTCTCTAAAGGTATCGAGAGTTCTTCCATTCGTTGCAACAAGTATTCCTCTTCTATCGTTATTTCCTTACCGCGTTGCGTCTTACGCGTTAATAACACGTGCTTACGCGTATCCGGTTGTTTAACAATATTGAAAACGAATTATCCTTCGAGACAGAATTTTCCTGCCCCTGTTCCAGACTCTCCAGCTGCCACGCGTCTTGTCCGTAACCTATCGGGATCGGTAGACGATAGTCCGGCAGATAGTCGTATCCGATCGAATTTCCGTTCGAAGAAATTCCGTCGTGGCGGAGTTGCCTGAGACGTCTAAAGACGTCCGTGTGCAGGTTGTAAGCACGTGTTTCCGCATAGGCGCAGACACGGATACCGTGGCGGAGGCATCGCGACGAACATGCACGCACGCACGCGATATTCCCGTTTTCTACGTGCCACGCATACGAGTCACGGATTGCCAGAATCGTAAGATCGACGCACGTGCGACCGACACGGCGCGCTACGATACAGCTCCGCTAAACCGTAGAAGTAACGACAAAGGAGAATAAAAGAGGAGAATTTGGAAGGTATTCGAAACGGCGAAGACGAATAAATTTCGCGTTAATCGCGAGAAGACGGGTCGGCCGATTCGACGGCGATGGAAAATCGTCGAGTGGCCGGGTCGTTGGGAATTTTATGCAAGCGCCTGTACTCTCGGAACGCAGGCAGCGATGTAGGCAGCGACCAGCCAGATATATGCATAACGCGTGCACGTACACGTATCCGGGTGCGCGATACAGCCGAACGATACTAGCGTGTATGCAGCCAGCTTTCCTGCATCTAATGTATACTTTTCACGTCGCGGCAAACTGCGCCGGCCGTCGTAAAGATAGTCGGGCAAGTGCACGCCGGTATTACGTGACGTGCCGTTCGATAATGATACCGCCATTGCGATAAAAACAAAGTGAACGTTTTATATATACGCCGATATGTACACGTACACAGGCGCGTACACGAGTGTGCAGGGTTCACATAGCTACCGACGATGGAAAAATGATGATAATAGGTTACGTCGTGCGTTAGCTAAACAACTTTCGTATATACAAGTTGCTCGTCCACCCGTCCGCTCGTTCATTTGCGCCGTTATCGCGAATTATACTCGCGAATCGTCGCTTCTCGTCAACATTCGCGCGCGTAACGTTTCATTTTTTAGTCGCCACTCGATTACGCTTCCGTTTTTTATGGCCAGTGGGAAGGGACGGGAGAACCCGCAGGATTTCCGAAACCACTCGTCTCGATCGCCGTTTGAAAGTTTTTACGGGCCACCTATCCACGCTTAAAATTAGTGGATGATCGCAGCAGAGATCGATCGCTTCAACGAGTAATCGTGTTGAGAGCGTAGCGAACGTTGGCAGTGGTATGGGTCGGTTTATGCACCGACATTAGTTATCGACTCGCCAGGCGCGAGTACACGCGGAACGCGTCACGAGTAGGTAACGAGCTGCTCTCACCGAATCACGGCCGCGTTCTCCTCGATCTTTTCAAGATTTTTTTTTTTTTTTTTTATCGCACCGAGTACCTATGTACATACGCGACTGAAAGATGGGAATCTGTTTAACCGGCTGTGATAGAGAATCGCCGGCCTGTCCACGCGTCAACGGGTGCGTTCGTTTCGAGGGATAATAAAATCTTAATAAAAGGAAGAAGAAGAAGAAGAAGAAGAAGAAGGAAAAAAAAAAGAAGAAGAAATCGCTTAACGTTCATGACACAAGCCTGTTTCACCAAAGCCTGTTTGTTTCGTCCGAACAGAAAGCGGACCGATCGGACCGATCGTCCGGACGATCGGTCCGATCGAGGAAAAAGTGTCGGATCTTTGGCAGTTTGATCGAAAACGTCAACGATATATGTAGATCGGCGCACGAACAGACACGAAGTGTACTTCGCGAGGAGAGCCGTGCAGAGCAGGTGTGCACTCTCGGCAAACGAGATGGATGTGCTGGATGTTCCCATATCGCGTGACCACTCGATCAACGCTACCGCGAGTTGACAGTGACTTACGCACTCTGGCACTCGACGAGATATGACACGCGCCATCGAGCTTCACCCTATTGTTACCTGTAGATCGCGGCCAAACATCTTCGATTCATCCGCTGTCCAGATTTTTCTTCTGCCCGGTCTTTCGCTCTGTTCATTAGTTTTAGCTGCGCTTTGCATTTCGCGCTGATATTCACACACCGATCTCCTCGATAGTCCGATCGTCGCTAGATTCACTACGCGTTTCTCGCTCGCTAACGGGAAATTGAAATTCCCTCGAAATATTGACTCGACGATAGGATCTTCGTGCGATTAATATACTCGATACTAAAATCGAAATAAATGTCGACGTCAAGATACCCGGGCTACTTCGACGAATGTCAGAGTGTCTCGCTTTCGAGGATACTCGGAGAGAGTAGTGAACTCGAGTTAAGACAAATCGAACGTTCCAGATAGATCAAGACTTTCGGAAGTTTCGAGCTTCGAATTACGCCATCGCGTGTATAATTCAGATTCGAAGCGATTCCAAGCGTTTCGAATCTCCTTACAAGATACAGCTGACAAATGGCTTCTGGCTTTTCTCGAGAACGCGCAAATTCAAACGAAATTCGTAAAGAAGCGATTCACTTACCGGTATCCAGAACCGTGTAGCGTGGATTGGTCGTGTCGATGGGCAGCATGTCCCGTACCCAGGAAATGATCGGAGGCGGTGACCCAACAGCGGTGCAGAGGAGCACCGCGTTATGACCCATTTCCACCACCTTCGTCGTCGGTGCTTGAGATATTAACGGGAAACCGTTCGGCAGTTTCTCGGCTGTAACAACATCGAACAACAGTCTCGCGTTATTGTAAATCGGCGATCGCAGTGCTCTATTTATTTAACACGATCAAGAACAGACGTGGGTGCACGCAGTTTCCCAGGCTCCGAGAGGAGAATCTCTGGCGCCCGGTATGCCGCGCGGTCAGTCCCGCGGGATCGAAAGTTAGGGAAAGCTATTGGAACTGCGAGGAGATCCCATTCCAGTTTCCATTTCTATTTTCCCAGTACAGGAAACAGAGGTTTCGTCTTCTCGAAGACCGTGCAACGATACCGATGCGATGCGACCGGATATACCAGTGTCCGAGTGTTCGGGAATAGAATCAGAATTCAATATACCGGAAAGAGTTCGTAAAACGATTTACAGGGAAGAAGAAGGGGAAGGAGTAAAGGGAGGAGGAGGAGGAGGAGGAGGAGGAAGAGAAGGAGGAGAAACGGACAGGTCGGTCGATACCTCGAAATTTCTATTCTTGGACGTAGCGCGAAAGCCGATCGATTTATTCGCGTTTCTCCAGACAAGAAGAACGACGACGCGGAATTGGAGGCTGCTCGAAATATGGAGAAATAAAGATGAACGAACGCGAGACGTCGTTGCCCAACTACGTTCCATCCTTCGCATTTGTATTTATAACATTTAAAACGCGTGAAAGAGCGTAGGCCATGTAACTATAAAATTGTTTATAATTTCACCGGTTTAATATTTCACCGCATTTTAATTCCGCTAATTATTTTGTGTGTTTTCATCGTTATAGAAATATATACGTAAATAATATACCCTTTAACTACGGATAATAAATTGTTATAGCATGTCGTTCGTGTAACGCAACAACAATAACTCGAAATCCGCGATGATTTTGTCGATATTTCGTTAGTATCTTTACGACATGGTAAAATAAAAATTTGTTACTGGTACAGAACTAAAAGAGCGGCGGTGGTCGTCTGTTGTTTCACCTATCGGATATCGTAACCGGTACTATAGGTACTATACTCTGAATGTTTTACGTGATATTTTATGAATTATTTCCGCATATCGCGTTCTTCCATCTTCGATAATTTATAACGATCGCTCTTTCGATAACAACGATTATAGTAATAATAAATACATAAACGATCGTAAAGAATCAAATTTTGAGAAGCATGGCTGGTCGATCGTTGTTTCTTCTGGCGTCGTAACGGCGGTAAAGCCTCGGCCCCGGCGCTGTTGGACACGTTGAATAAACTGGTAACATTCGTGGAAGTTAATTCGCCGTAAAGTCAATATTTGGCGGCGAAGTTGCAAGTTTTTTAATTTCTTCTGCCGACGAGCCGGAAAATCACGAGCAACGAAGCCGGGGGCTGATGTGTCGTTAGCCGGAGACGAGATTAATTCGACTTGTTTTGCGGTGAACGCGATAGAAGCCACATTTGCCTCGTTCTTCACGTAATTACGACGATACGGCGTTCATCCTTAGAGCGAACTCGTAGTTAAAGCCAAGTTGGAGGATGTTGCACTCAAAGTTTCGAACTACGTCGCGTAGGCCTGATTCCATCTCAATGGAGCTTACGCGTCTCGAACCTCCTCGACAAATTTTTCACTCTCTTCCCTTCTCGTTTCCCGTATCTTTTTTTGTTCCATTTTTTAAATTAGACATCCGTCGATAATTGGGTCGCGTGGGATTAATTAAAAATCCGTTCTACTTTCCAACGGGGCTCTAATAACATCGTCATTAAGTCCAACAATCTTCGACGTTTCACTGGTGATTATACAGACCGCGTCACTCGCAAAGTACCCTCGTCGTTCTTATCACGAAATCTGTGGATTTCGCTTCGACGACTGACGATACAGCGACGAGACGTTGCCGCGTGTCGATCAGGCAAGAAGATCCCCTCAACGATCGCGATCTGAGCTGACGACGCGTCTTGCCCCCCGTATGGACGCGCGGATTCGTAATTTTTCTTCCCCTCTCGTCACACTCGTTTCGTAGTACAGTAGTGAAGACATGAGATCTCTCTCGTCTGTTTCAACAACGTACGTAACGTTCTGCGCATTTCTACAATTATACATCCCCCGTGAACGTGTACGTGTATATATTAATATGCAAACGTTTCGCGAAAGAAACTACTCGGATCGGACAACGTCGTATTATAGATTTCATGCCTGCAAGTACTGCAACTTGCAATATTTGACTATATTTCACCATAAAAGTGACGCAGCTGTTATTCTCATTTCGAACGCGTACGTAGTCTTTGAAATCCTACTTTAAAGAAACGGATGTGCTCAGATTCGTGAATTATTAGTAAAATTGCCGCGAACTGGACGAAAGTTAGGAAAGAGCGGCGCGATCAAACTGTAATTACCATGAATGCGGCCCCGGGACGGTACTTTGTAAATCGTTCTTTTGTAATCTCGTCGATTAAAAGAGCAATCGGAACTCGAGCCAGCAGTGGGTTGTCGGTACGACTTTCGCCAACTTTGATCTAGTCGCCTGCTCTTATCGTAAATACGTAATAAGTCGGCAGAACCTGTTGGATCGCGTACGATCGTTCGCGCGTGTCGGCGAAACGAAGGCCACGAGATTCACCGCCTCTGTAACGTCTTGCTTTCTCGTGATCCTTGTTCACGAACGAGAAAGAGACGGAGAGAAACGGTAGACGCTTTGGATTCAACGCCAGTACCAGACGCATACGGATAGACCGAGGAAAGGACGAGCCGGAATCGCGCTGGAGCTCTGTCGAGCGGAGAAGGAAGCTGACCCATATTCAAATTCTTAAAACCTCGAAAACCACGCAACGCGGAGCAAGTCGATAACAGGGAGTGGCAGCGTTCGTGGCACAAATCTCCGCATAATTTTAAAGAAACGTGGCGCGAAAAGGCGATTCCGCCCTGCTACGGTTGTCGCACCTCACACCTCGTTACGTTCGCGCGAATCTCTTGCAGACACGGTCGAACGGGAGGCCGGTGTTCGCTTTGGTTCTTCCGCGGACGCGGTTGAAAGATTACGAAGGTGGGTCGCGTTGCAACAACACGCCGAGTGCCGAGAAAAGCTGGCACAAATTTCGCTCGGTACGCTCGGTAGCTCGGCTCCGTTAACGAGCGCGATTAAGGTGCGAGAATCGTTGGCAGTCCGGTCGGGAAAGGTCGCTGCTCGGTTGGTGCGCTCGAACCTTAGACGCGAGCAAGCCGGCAAAGTCGGTTGAATTCTGTCAGATTCAGCCGACTGTCGTGTCACCCAGCGGCGAAGAGCGCGCACCACGTTCTTCGGCGTACTTTCAGCGGATCTCCTTCCATTGTTTTCTTCGCCGGCGTGGTTTCTTTTGTCCTCGTTATCGTTCGAGTTATCCGGCAGGGCGGCGCCAATTATATCGGCGACCGTGAGCGGTGTTCACGGCCGACAATAGAAATCGCCCACAGATCTTCCCGCCCCTCGAATCGCGACGACTCGACCTCTCCTCATTCTCTTCCGTTACCCCTTTCCCTCGCGTTCCAGTCCGCGGCAAACAATTTCTCTCTCTTCGCCGCCGCTTTCACCGATTACCATCGACAATACGACCGCCACCGTGCACCGCGCGACAACGTGAACCACCTTCTTGCTAACGTCGTTGCCTCCGTCGATTCGTCGATTGCCCCTTCTCCTTGCCGACTCCTCCGTAACCGGCTGTTTCCGATTTTCCGTGGCAAAAAGAAAAAAAAAAAAAGAAAAGAAAAAGAAAAAGAAAGAATACGACCGCGTCACTCGACGAAACTCTCTCTTCTTGCGTCTGTTTCTTCCTCATCTCGCGCAGAGTCGTCTCAGAGTAGCCCCATCTCGTTACAGTGCTAACGACGATGTTGAAATACGCTTTTACGCGGCACTGTACTATCCCCTATATGGTACGCTCACAATCGGCAACGTCAGTGAGAATTGAGCGAAAAGCAAGAAGACGAAAAGAAAAGAATCCCTTCAACGATCATTTTTATCGGTAGCCGAAAATGAATTTCATCGTCGATAATATTCGGTCGGCGACTAAGTGATTGCGGAATTTGCCATTAGTTGGTATTGACAAAATCAGCGATCACTTAGCTGCCGAAAGAGAAAAAAAAATGTCATCGATAATGGTTACTAATAATAAAAGGGAATTCTGCGATGTACAACGGTTATCGGTAACCAAAAACAAACGGTCCCGTCATCGATAACGGGATTATTGGTACTAAAAAAAAAAAAAAAAAAAAAAATTCCGGCATCCATACCGGTTACAAGTAATCAAAAACAATTTTCATCGTTTATAATCGTTATTCGTAACGAGAATATACTAAAACTGACGTTGCGGTAGCGTTAAAACTTAGTATCTCCAAGCTACTTTATTCGTCGAGGAATTCCCGTGACATTTAGCGATTACTATCGCGTGTCTTCCATCTAGACGAAAATACGTTTTTCAAAATTTGTGATCTTTCGAAGACGATCGTTTGGTCTTTCTAGAAAACCATCCGTTGCCAACAACAACGTCAACGATCGTCGACGATACGTCCGCCGCCGTCGTCCCGCGTTATCTTCGTAACGAGAACCATCTCGCTAACGCCGTTGTCTCTGTCGATTCTCGGATTGCCTGTTTTTGCCGAGTTCTTCGTCCCCTTGCCGTCTCAACGCAAAAATAATACAGCCGCGTCGTCGCTCGGTTTACCGAGTTTTCGATCAAAACCCGACAAGAAAAACTCGCGCTGCTTCTTTCCTCTCCCCCTCCCCCACCGCCATTCCACTTCTTCTCCTAGATTCTTCTTTGCCTCGCTGCATCCATAGCGAGGAAATTGCAGAGTATGGAAATTCTCGCATCGAAGCGAAAAGAAGAGGAGGAAGTTTCCACGACGTCCGAGGGATCGTCGGAAGACCGATCTGCCGGCTCCATCCGTTTACGCGAAGTCGCTTTGGATAACGACAAAGCGATGGATTTCCTGGGATATGGAGGAAGAATAAAGCACCGGGCGAAAGAAGATAGTGGAAAAGGGACAAGTGCGGGGAAATTGGAGAATCAATTTAGAGCGCGCTTTGTTTTATCGCTCTCATCGATTATATCGAAACGAATCGTTATCTTATTGGTGCTATAACAGATTAATCAGCAACAGGTGAGCGTTGATTTAGCCGTTTTCAGCAAGCGTAACATACATATTCGTTGGAAATTTGGAGAGACGCTAAGGTGAGAACGAAAGGTGATTTAACCACTTACCAAGAACGACCAACGTACGTTCGCGGCTTGTTCCGGCCTTCTAAATTGCTAACTAAATTCTAATAATACGCGAATCGATGGATTTCGTCGATTCTGACGGCCGTTCTGAAAGCTCGGTTGTGCCCGATCGTGAACGAATCACGTTTCGCGCGACGAGAGACGAACCTTCGGTTCCCTGTGCAAATCCCTTCCGACGTGGTACGGAAATAATAACGAGCGGCCGCGCGTGCTACAGGCTCCCCAGGGAATTTAAAAATCGGTCGAAGAGCAGCGCGCATAAATAACGCTTAGGATCGAGCGAAAAAATAATACCCAGTCGGTGGTCCAGTTCGCCGCATCTACATTTTGATGGGGGAACGTGACTGGCAGGACCGAGACTGGAGAGGAAAAATTCGAGACGATGCGATGGTACGGCGAGAATGAATGTAGCGGGCAGGTCGATCGGAAAATTTGCGTCCCGCGTCGAAATCGATTAAGAGTCGGGTTTCCTATATTTGAAAGTTGGCTCGTTCGAAGCGCAGATATTTCACGAGTAAAATATTCAGGATAACTTTGCCGGGAAACAAGATAGGTTTATGCGGTATCTTGGGAGCTTATCCCCGAGCGGCTTATCGAGGCGAAAGTCGACAACCTGGCGCGTACCGTTCGTTGGTTTCGCGACGTTCTCGAGCATGTTGCGCGCGCGATGAAAATCTTTCCGCCAGCTTTTCGGGGGAACACGTCGTTCGGTGACAACCACGCGCTTCCCTAAATCGCAATCTTCTCTGTCAGAAGCTGAGAGAAAGAAGGGGGGGGGGGGGAGAGAGAGAGAAACGTTCGCTAGCGGTCGAAAAAGAAACAGGGTAAGGTCCGGCTGATTCCGTCAATTTCCTCTCCGTCGAACTCCTTTTCTTTTCATTCCCTTTGCCCCTTCCCTTCTTCTTTTTGCTTTCTCTTCTATCCACCGACGCGACGACCGGCCGGATTTCAACTTTCGTTCCCTATGGAGACGCGAACGGCCGCCCCGGACCACTCGACTGTTCCGAAACACTTGAAAACTTTCAATCGGAAACAACGCTGCGATTCTATATTGGCTGGAGGGAGCACCAGCGACGACGAGGACAACCACGACGAGAACGTCCGGAAAATGTACAAAACTACGCGTCCAAACGTAGAATTTTCAGCTCGCAAAGACGAAACGCGCGCGAATCTCTCGGGAATTATCGCTACGAATCGATACGGAATCGTGAACACGATATGGAAGGAAAGGTACGCGATAATCTACGATAATCTAACAGCGAAATGATATTAGTAAATCGACGTGTTATAGCGTCGTCGGCTACGTGTTACGTACAGAATTGCGTTTTCCAAATTTTTCTCATTTTCGCGACGCACGCGCAACTCGTAATTCGTAAGATGTTCAGAGGCGACCGTATCGCAGTCACGGAAATGAAATTTTTCCACCTGATACTAATTCACTGGTCAGAAGCTATAAGTCTAGCGAATTTTGCTTGAAAGAACAGTTTGCAGACTGTAAAACGGACGTTTCTTTGTACGAGGGCAAACAGAATGGATGGCACACGGTGGTAATGGTAATTACGCTCGACGAAACAGTGGCGCATCGCGGTACGCGAGCCTTGCTTTTTTGCCCATCGGTTCTCCTTTACCAGAGACGGCTACGTACACTGGCGGAAGGAATTAAACTGGCATTTTTCAGACGGCAACGTTCCCTCGGTTACGAGATTTCCGTCGCGGTCGTTCCGGCCTGGATCCGGCTTTAAAAGCTTTTGCGCGACGATCGTGTCATCGGTCGATGGAAAATTTGCGATCGGCTGACGAGGCGGAAACAGGAATTAATACGTTGCTGTCGGGGGAGGGGAAGGGGGATGGGCAGCGCGAAACGGAAGCTCAATAAGGAACGAGCCAATAAACTACACTGGTCAAAATCCGCCGTAAAAGTCCCGTGCAAGCCAGCTTTCATAATTCAATCGCACGCGGTGACGCAGCTGCACGGCCACGCTTCCGTCCTCGATGTACAAGGTGTCCCGTATAACGTAGCGTGCTATCAATCGAGAAGCGATTCTACGTGGAAAATTAAGCGGGAAACGTGGAATAACATTCTCTCGCGGAGCCCTTCGTTTCCGATGAAATTAAACTCGTGGCTTTATCCAAACGCGCTCAAGCTGTATTTTCTTGAAAGCCAGATCCGAAACGGGAAAATTGTATTCTATATCCTTCGCATACTTTCGCACGTGCAACGATCCGCCGCCGAGTGTCTCTACTCGTATTAATCGGTAATCGGCTGAGTCGAGAAATTGGAAAACTTGATTGTTGGACGGGAGAATTTTATCCTACGCTTTGGAATCGCCCTCTGACCTCTGTCAGTATCGCGCTTAGGTTATACGGGCCACCCTGTATATGCATATGTAAATGTACGCGCATGTGTGTGTACGTACGTTTGGTGGAAGACGAATAGCACGTGTACGTGTACAGAGGACCGCCTTACGTCATTTCGAGAGAAATCGATCTATGGGAAATTGGCTGCGTTTGCGGAAAGAGAGGTACCTCGACCCAACGACGAACACGTAAATCGCTGGAAAACGGAAGTGGACGAGAATACGTTTGGTGAAATTGGAAAATTAAATTCGATGGGAGGACAAGTAGAAAGCTGGAGACCGTGTACTACCACGAGTCGATGACGCTATGCGCGTAAGAACTGTTTCCCTTTGGCGGACTTTGTGAACTTGGCCGGGCTAACTCTCGCGGGATAAGTTTTTCTTCGAATTCCTAGCGTTCAAAGGGGGAAAAATGAGAGAAAGAGAATCGGGAAATCGAGAAATTAAAGTTATATTACAGAAGATCGGAAGAAAAATTGCTTCGTTTCGCGCGCCGCACAAATTTCTTCTTCTTCTTCCTCTTCTTCTTCTTCTTTGCTCGAGTTTACGTACGATGGAACCTACATCAAGCAGCGAGTTCAATTTTTGTTGTAGCCGTAGAAAATGATTAAACTCGCGACTTCGATCCCTCGTTAAAGCTTACTAGAATGTTCTAACTTCATCGGAGTTTTAATTAACGAGCGCAGACCGATGAAATTTTTTCCGCGAATCTCGCTCGAGTGGCCAGAGAACGGGAACGGGCATAAAGAGAAAGCGAGAAAGTGAAAATTCGAACGCAGGCTACGCGTAGTCAGGTTGCGTGGCACGGCAGCGCGTCGTATCGTATCGTATCCATTTGGAAACGTCGCGCGAAAGGGTGGCGCGATCGGATGTGATCGACAGCGCGTTTTCGCAAGCCGCGAAACGAGGTTAATGCGAGACACGCTAGGAGTTAGAATAACGTCACTATGCCAGCAGCAGCAGCAGCAGCAGCAGCAGCAGGTGGTGCGATACCGTATGGGGAAGGTCTCGTAATATTCAAGCTATCCCCTCAAGAACGATTCGTGCCACCTCGTCTTAACGAGGCCTTGCATCAAGTGGCTTGGTTTCGAGTAGCGGCTCTAGGGGATTAGGCTCTAAAGACCAAACTCGTCTCGCGTTCGAGACGAGACGGAAGGCGGAGAGCAGCGCGACGTTGGGAGAGAAAGCCAGCCTAAATCGTCTTTTGATCTTGTAATTAATTCTGCTCGCATTACGCTCGTCCGGAAGAAACGAAACCGGGGCTCTGGTGTTCGCCGGGGCAGGTGGGGGGTCATTAACCAAAGGGAAAAAAGGACGAGAAGAGAGAAACGGTAGGCGTAGAAGAGGGCGGTGGTTGCCGTTGGCGGTGGCAGACGAAGAAACCAGAAGTGGAACGTCTGAACGGTAACAAGGAGGAAAGAAAGGACCGCGAGCCTACCGAAGCATTTCGTTTCGTTCCATCGACCGTCGATAGCGCTCTTACCTCGTTCTTATCAATTAATCGAAAGCGGTACACCTTTATGCATGTTTGATGGAACGATTTATGGCAGAGCTTGAATTTATTCAGCCGATTACAATATCGTGAATATAAAGTGCGCGCGGGGAAATTTATCGGCGGAGAATTGCTATTGAAGCGGAAAAGGAGAGGTATATAGAGGGGGAGAGAGAGAGAGAGAGAGAGAGACAGAGGACGAGCGTATGCGGGAGGAAGAAGAGGAAGGGAAGGGGCGGATAAAAGAGAACGAACGCTGACTGATCGGAAACTCAAAGTTTACCAATGTTTTTCCATTTCAATCGTGGCCGCTTTTCAGGGACGCGGGTATTTCCGTACGAAGCATTTCCATCGATCAATTATTTCGCCGAGGCTTCGAGGAGGTCCCTACACATTACATACACACACACACACACACACACACACACATCCTCTCGGAGAGTTGCAGTAGTTTCATCGGAGTAGGACGAGGGTGTATTATGCCAAAGAGCAATCGGTTTAAATGAAACGGCTATAGCTCGCGTTACGTTGCATTCCTCCTACCCATCGGCATACTTTCGCGAAACAAAAAGTAAAAGCTGCGACGATCGGGATAAGGCGACGTCGGTTGCCTTTCTATTCCTCGAAGCGAGTAAACGACGCGAACGACGCACGAGTTTACCGGCGGCTTCCTTTCAGAGATGGATCCCCGGACGAGTTTCAAAGGAATCGAAATACGTCAGAGGGAAAACGGGGGGAGGGGGAGGGGGGGTAGGGTCACCGATAAATGCCTCGTGCGTTTAATCCGCAACAGCGTGGATGGAAAAAGAGAACGACAGTGGGGAATCTCGAGATTTTTCCCCGCTTGCCTATCCCGCTTGACGTATACCTTTCGCGAAAACGCGTACCGACGTGGCCGGATTTCCGCCGCGTGTTCATCCAGCGAATACACGGTACGATAATACTTCGCGGAAGTGATCGCGTTGTATCGGTCATTTTATAACGCACCGTTGTATTTCACGTTCCCGGTGGCCGGAAAACTGCCTTTCAAAGCCCTTCTTTTCCATGCAAAAGCCGTGCACGCTGGATTTCTCAGGCTACGCGAAAAATCCAGCGAAAATACGACGAGAATGGCGCGCCGAAAGGTGGCCGTATAACGATTTGCAAACAAACGAGAAGCTGGTAACGCTCGTATTTGCGGTTTCGACGTTTCCTTTCCGCGCGTGTATACAGCCAGGCCCGGTGCTTGCTTCGACCTTTTTACGCGCAGCCACTCGAAACCGGGCGAAATCGGACACGGAGAACGTTCGGCCGGCTCGCGATTAAATTTCCATGATCTTCTCAAAGAGAATCGGTCGCTGCATCGAGCAGCAGCATCGTTCGTCAAACATATCGCCGGCCGGATATACGGTACAGGTATCGTAGGATTCACGCGATCCACGCTCCACGAGCCATGATCTATGGCTCATGATCCATGGTTCGTGATCCAGGACCCCCGAGTCGTGTACAAATGGGTCTGACGGAGAGACAGAGAGCCCGGCCGGAGGACGCAGATTCGCGCACGGATGGTTCGCGCAGCCAATTGGGAACGCGGCAGTTGTGCGTTGCTTGCGAAGATAGGGTGGATTTCGGAAGTACATTTTCCGAGCGAAAAGGGAAAGTGACGGTGAATTCGCGTTATCGATGGCAAGGTAAATGGAGGGACAGAGAAGGGAACAACATCGGTGATTAAAGTGCAAAACCTCGTACGTTGATATTCGGCAATTTAATGGAAGAGACGCGAATAAAAAGTTCGATTATGCGCGAGGCAAAAAACCGTGTCGGCGATCTCCCTCTCGCGATCTGGCAATTAGGCAATTCCACGATGGCTCGATGTTTTCACAGGATCGCTTGTTTTCCTTCGATCGATTTCTCGATTGTTTGCAACCAAATTTCTATCGCGTAACTCCGGGCGTGCCGGTTTCGCCGAAACGCCAAGAGAGAGAGAGAGAGAGAGAGAGAGAGAGAGAACGCGGCGATCGCCTGCATTTGCTCGCAATAATTTCATCGAGTGGGGGGGGAGGGAGAGGGGGCGAGCGTTTAAAACAACAGCAGTAGCAAGAGTAGGTAGCAACGACAGCGATTGCCACGGTAGCAAGGTAGCGATAGCGGAGTAGCGGTAGAAAGCAGATAACGTTCCGACCGTCGTACTCGAACGTCCAATTTTCGGTCGGTGAATGGGAAATCTAGCGACTCGGAGAAGCCGCTAAATCATCGCTACATGCGGTTGATATACGCTCGATGCACCGTCCGAATCAATTACCAGATAACCGATAGCGACGGTCGCACGCCGCTATTGCGGACAGGTTGCCGATCGAACGATACTTAGCTCGCTCGCCCGATACCGATACGACCGAGGATCGACCCGCCTGGCTTAATCGCGAGATGATCATCCGACTTTGCCAAATCGATATCGCTTTTCGGTTGGCGTTGCGACGACGGACAACGACGCGCGACGAGCATATTCCACTTTCGCCCAAAAATCGTATCGCAATTATAACGGAAAGCGCAACGACGCTATCGAAGATCAGCGCACGAATGCTACATGTTGGCGAAATAAGTGTAAATATCGGGGGGTTCGATTCCAAATATTCGACGGCCCATTAGCTAATTAATCCGGTGCATTAGAGAAAATGCCAAACGGGTTACTCGCATCGAGGTTTACGGGAAAATTGCGGCTCGTTGAAACAGCGAAGCAAGCGGGATCGTGCGTGCCGATGAGCGCGTAGACAACCGGCGCGGCAGAGCGGTTTCGGCGATCGTGAAACGGACTCGCTGGCTAATGGACATCCGGTATTTCTCGTTGGATTAACCTCGAATAGCCAGGCAGGAGAGCGGAACGCGAGGAATAGCCGAAGAGGGTCGAAACGAGAGCAAGAGAGAACGGGTTGCCAGGTTCGCGTGCACGTCGTCACCATCGTCGGTCGATTCTTTGGATATTCCCCTGCGATTTCGTTCCTATCGGTCGTCTCTCTCTCTCTCTCTCTCTCTTTACTTCTTCTATTCTTTTCGTTTCTGCTGCAGTCGCGAGAATCTTCTCACAGTATGATATCTCGGTTTACGCAAAAACCGAAGAAATTGCCACACGACGCCAGCTTAATCTTCGGATCAGAAAGATACATCGCATAGCGGAGAACGAATTTTAGTGAAAGAGAAAACTGACGATCGTTGACCTTCCGAGTTTTTTAAGAAAATTACGCGTTAAAGGATTAAGCGCGAGACCGAGCATTCCCGTGTTATTGCTGGTCGTAAAGCAAGCAACGGAGAAAGAACAACGATCGAGTTTCGCTTCGGCGGTCCAGTCCGCCCAAGTACTGTCACTGAACGGAAACGCGCGCCAGAAATACGCGCAGTGTACGTGATTGCCGTATACACGTTTCCCTATGTCCTAAATGACAATAATTCTTGCAAGAACCGTATACGAAATATCGTTTCGCTGTCAACGCATTTAACAGATTTCTTTTAACAGACGAAACGATATACGATCGTTTGGATGTTTGAAGTATATTGCGTGAAGCGTTTCGACGTTGTTCGAACGGCGAGTAACTTTAAGAAGTGACTAGTCCAATATGTCAGTAAAATCAACAGAAAATGTTCTGTCGATAACGGACAAATATATCATTGACTACGGATAGCAATCGTATACGCGTCGTTTGGATGCCGGATGTATGGGGTGCCGGGCTCAGGAGACGTCGCGTGGTCGCCGCCTATAAGCGGCACTCGAAGCGAAAGGGTTGAACTATCTCCTCAACGACGTAACGTTGCAGCAGTTGTAACTCGATAGTTTACGAACAACGGTGTTTCGCGGTTTATCGATCTGCCCGCTGCTGGCGGCCACGAAGAATCGTTGCAGTTTGGGAAAGCAAAGCGGAAGAAGAGTGTTCCATGCGAGATCGGCCTTCGATTTCTCGCGGCATCGTTCGCGGCTTTTGATCCTACGATCGCGCACGAAATTTAATAAATACCAGGCAGAGAATGCTTGCAGTGGTTACTATGGGCGGTTGCGATTCACCTTGCCGAACGTTTTCGTGCGGCGCGTCGAAAAGAAGAAGGTAGCCGGTTTGGGAAACCACGCGAAAGCATTTTCCTCGGGGCTTTGAGAAGAAGGGCTTGCCGGAAGGAGGCAGCGGCCGTAAATACGTCGATTCAGCGGCGTGCTCGTATTCTTAAGTAATTCATAAGAAGCCAGCTTCCAGCAATGGTTTTTATTTTTCTTTCCCTTCTTTTCGCCAACGACCCGGACATTCGACGGTTTTTAGCGTTTCATTTAGCGGAAACAAAAATTTTACCGCGTGAATACCGTACGGTTGAAATTGCTGCCGAATAACGGCCCCGCCGTCCAAGAGATCTCGCGCGACTCTCGCGCACCGTTTCCAACGAAGACCGAAACTTCCTCGCTTCGTATTTTCTATTACCTTCGTTTCGCGAGACGGCGAAAGCGGGGCAGAAATTTAAATGCGCGAAAATGTACGGACGATATTTGAAATTATTCGAAGTAGACGTTGCGGTATTTAGAGGGTGAAACGGTCCTCCGCTCGGGTTCCGCGTCTTCGTCCCGTCGCTGACGAGTCATCGACGTACGAAAGAATTTGACTGCGATCGATCAACGCACGGTGGACACGACCATACGTTTCCTCTCCACTCCCCCCTCCTCCCAGTATTGCTTCTCGCGAAAATGTCCCGAATCGAATCGTAGCGGCCGAGCGAAACACGACTTTCGCAAAACGCCATCTCTCCGGGTTATTACGTTGAACGAAAGAGAAAGAAGCGCGCGTACGATACTCGGCGTTTCGTTATTCCGTACCGGTCCCGCCGGTAATAGCTGTTGGCAAACGTATTTCTTTGCTTTTAATACGGCAGAAGTTGTCGAATGGCTCGTAGCGAGGCTTTCGATCGAGAGAAATTGGGGCCAGAGCGTCGCCGGTGGTGCCGCGATGAGGAAGGAAAAAAGGTATAGGAAGAAGGGGAAGCTCCAGACAAGCGTGGCAAAGCGCGGAATCTCTCCATCAAAAGCTCAACAAAAGCTTGCTCAGGGCTTCGGCTTGCCGGCGAGGAAAGGAGAAGAGGGATGAGAAGGCGAAAGAAGGGGATGTGCCAGAGAATGCCAGCTAATGTCTGAGACGCGTCGGTGAATGGGAGGCCAAGGGTGCGGCGCGAGAGCGGGAGAAAGCGCGGAAAAAGGCAGTCGGTGGAAAAAAAGTATCCGGCTGGAGAAAACGTGGCAAGCGCGCGGAGAAAATGGACGCGCTGAATACCTTAGAACATTCGCGAGCCGGCTTTATTGCATTAAACCGGAAAACACTCTCTCTGTGTGCGTGTGGGTGTGTGTGTGTGTGTGCGCGCGCGCGCGTAGTGAACGGGGATGAACGGCGAAGGGAAGGAAGGAACCGACTAAACAGACTTCGTTAAGCCCGAAACTCGATCGAGTCTCTTTCGTTTCCGTTGCTCGATCGTCCCCCTCGAATCTATAGCCGTTGGCCCGAATCGACCAACGATTTCGAATTACCAGACGAAAGAAACTAGTCGAAAGACGGAGGCAGAGAAATCGCCGGGGGAAAATGGAAAAAACCGGGTGGTCTGCCGGGACGTTAAACGGTTCGCGAAAGACCGAGGCCGAGGCAAGGTATTACGCGCGGAAAGAACGAGACGTCTTTCGTGCTACGGTCAATCAGAGCTCGTTAAGCTCCGAGCGTAATAAGCTCGTTCGTTCGAGACTTTCGAAGGTTATGAAGCGATAGTTGAACGACGGTGGACGTTGCGGTGGCTTTCGTGGGATCGAAGAAAGTGGGACGGGTCCTGGTAACCACGGGGAACGCGTTTCCAAGGCGCTTTAACGAACCCTTAATCTTCGAATCGATGATCGAAAAACTATTAACGAACTCGGGAACTTGCGACGAGCAGTTGCTGGTCGATGGGCAACGCTCCTCGTGCTTCTCGCGTTGGCCGCGATCTCGAAAGAGACGTTAACGTTACTTCCCCCGTCACGCATACCTGCATGGTAAAGGGGCAGCAAGTTGCCGCGTTGAAAAGTCGCTCGGTCGCCTGCTGCTTGGCGGAATCGCATCGATGTCTCGGTTACCAAGAATCCTGCCGGGGAGGAGACGGAGCTACGTGGAAAGCCTGAGGCTAGCATATTTTGAGGAGAATGAAAAAACATTGTTCCCTCTGAGAGAAACGATAGATAGATCGTGGCGAGGAGGCGAGGACGGGGGCCAGCGACGAGAGCCAGCTCTCGAGCACTCGGTCCTTTTTATTATTCATGAAAATCGTGCTGTCGCTGCTTTCTCGCGGCTGTAAAGCTTAGAGAAAACTCTCCGCGAATTAAAGCACGGCCGTGTATCGAGCAGGCTATTTTACAGGGACGAGGGCGACCTTGTTTGCCGGGACTCGCGTCACCTGACATTTTTGCGTTGTTTTTACACGCTGTATCGATTCTGTTTTCCAGCGAGGCGCGTTCAGTTTTCGTGAAAAAGGCAGAAAAAAAAAGAAGGAAAGAAAAAAAGCGAAAACAGGGGAAAAAAGGGGAAAAAAGAAGAAGAAAAAAAAAAAATATAGCTCGCCAGAGGAAACACATCGGGCGGTTGAAATTCACCAAGGATCGTCCACCGTGTTCTCATTGACAGTGACGGACAACGACAGAGGGAGAAGGAGCGCGGCGACGACGTACCCTGTAATTTCGTTCTCGATCCGACAGAAGGATCGGCGGATCCTCGGAACGCGCGTATCGCGTTAACGAGCCGACGAGGTGGATTCGACGTATCGAGACGAACGAGGACGAGAACGAAGGAGACGCTATAAAAGACACGGCTTGAGAGAAAGAAAGGAAACGATTTACGAGATAGAAGAAGAAGCCGTGAAAGGGGCAAAGAGGTTGAAAGGGAAGAACATAAGCCTGCAGGTTGTGGGCAACCAGTCGTGAAAGCTGGAAGAAAACGAGTAACGCCGAAACTACTTCACGGCGGTTGTAGTCGGTACGAAGGGAAAAGGATGTTTATTTGTACTTCCTACACCCGGACGTCCGTCCTCACGGGTCGTAGAAAATGGCCGGTGGAGGGTTCCATCTTCCTTTTCATCGTCCTGCGACCTCGAGCCATCGTTCCTCTCTTTCTCCGGCCCTTTACGGCTGCTGGTAGTTCTCGTTGCTGCCGCGGAGTCTGCCTCCTCTCGCCGCTACTGCCTCGTTTTGTTCGACCTGACATATTTTTCGAAGGCTTTTGTGCCGCTGTAAGGACGATGGTGGCAGGAGGAGGAGGAGGAGGAGGAGGAGCCGCGATTCAGAGAAGAAGAGAGAGAGAGAGAGAGAGAGGGAGAAAGAGGAAAAAAGGTAGTAGAAAAAGTGGAGCGAACCGAAAGACCGTGAAAAGGGCATCGCGCGCGGTCTCATCCCGACAACGCCGACAATGGAAAAATTCAGGCTCGTAGAATGATTTGTTTCTTCGTTAAAAGCAAAGCAACGGATGATTCGCGATCGATTCGCACCGCGGCGCGCAGCGTTCGCGGCGATCGATATTGTTTCTTTCTTCTCGCGTGCCTCCGTTTTCTCGTGTTCTTTATCGTCTTTTCCACCTTCCTTCGATCTATCTAAGAACGAATCGCGACCCGCGCCGCGCGTTTTATTATCGGTCGCGTCTTCCAAACGCGAAACGAGCCGATAGGAAACGGCGAATTATTCACTGTCACCGTTTGGCGAGCAAGTCGGACGAGTAACGGGGCTAAAAGCGAATCGCCGTCGATTCCGTTTTAACGGCCGTAACGATCGTTACGTGGCCGTGTGAAACGGCGATCCTTTTAAAGTGATTGGCGGAACCACTGGCCACGGCAACCCCTCTCTTTTAATTCGCTTTTTGCGCTTTACTCCAATCCGGCACCGAGCGCACCAACTTGCCTTCGTTCATGCCTGGAAATTACTACTCGATGCTTTTGCTTGCCCGACAATCCGGTAAAACCGCGCCAACCTTGTCCAGATGCGAAGATTGAAAAGCGTTACCGATCCTCTTCCTACTGGCCGTGCCACGAACGTTTCAAAATTTATGTCGCTGCCGTCTCGTTTTCGATAAAAAGCAAAACCTTTCTTTCGCTTTTCCAGTTGCTCGTTGCAGCTTCGATTCTACGAACACGCCCAAAGACCAACGGGAATTGCGTCGATTCGCGACGATTCTACCGGAACTCGTTCCCGTTGCCCACCCACTTTCTTCCCTTTTCGTCTTTTTTCTGCCGATCGAAGGAGCATCGAAATTGTCTCGGCTAATTTGCCGGCGCCGTGCCGCCCACTCAATGAAAATACGCGCAATATCCACGGCGTTCGTTCCTATAAATGTATTAAATTTCGTCGATAGGGAAACGGTAATAGAGGAAAGTAGCGGGAACTCTCCACCGTGTTAGATCGTTTTTTCCAGTCGGTTTTATCGGACGGCAGAACGCAGTCCGATCATGCCTGGAGATTACTACTTAATACCTGCGCCCGAGCGGGGGCCGTCGAGTGGAACAACCCGCGTACGGGTCAGACACGGCGACTGAAACCCGTTAGCGCGGGTTACCGGTTTAATGGACTTTAATATCGATCGCGGTCCGATGTTGAAATTGTGCCACGAACGAATTTTAGATTATATCCCAGAGACGAGGCTACGGCGCGTTATATTGGCCGCTTGAATAACGGCTGTCCATAAACTGTGTTTACTACTTCGATCGGTTCGATGAATCTGAAAATCCAGCAATTTATGCTTCCAACACCTGATTTCTTCTCCTTCCACTTCCACTTCCCCTCTCTCTCTCTCTCTCTCTCTCTCTCTCTCTCTCTCTCTCTCTCTCTCTCTGTGCGCCACCTTCGACTTTTTCCGATCATCGTCCCGTATCACGCCGCGTGGAAAATCACCAGCGAAAATCATTCGTTCTCGCGCGTTCCTTCGGTTTGTTCCGGCAAACACGATTTACCTCGTTCGTCGACGGACGCGCCCGCGTTTCATCCAACAACCAGCCGGTAACATCACGATAAATACACCTATCTGCCAGGGAACAAGATGCATATCGGTTTTTCTGTGTACGAACGAACCACGTTTTACAAAGGGGTTATCGCAGAGAGTAGCGTGGAGAGGGATCAGGCTGGTTGCGCGATCGAAATTCGAAAGGGACGTCGATCTACTAGTTTCAAATAGCCGAGTAAACACGACCGCCGGCGTACGTAGTATCGTAAATGAAATTTCTGATAGTTTTCGTTCGTTTTGTCGCTCTACCAATGTGACCGCACATCAGTTAGTATAGTATATTAGGTCGTCCGAAAAGTTTCTTTCGTTTCAAGAAGAAACAACGGACGCGCAACGTTTTTTCTTTTTTCTTTTTTTTTTTTTTTGTTTTGTTTTATATTATTTCATCGAATTACGTACGATCCTTTCTGTTCTATCAAAACAGGTTCGACAGACTAGGTTTCGCGTTTGTATAAAGATGCGCGGTTGTAAAAACACGTGTCCGTAAAGGAAAGACACTTTTCCGGCAACCTAATATACGTTAGACGGATGAAGAACAAAGAAACGACGTGTTCGAAACGAGGTGTTACAATCGGAGATTTATAAAATTGCAAGCAGGAAACTCGATAGGAAAGAGATCGAGAATTATAAAAATAAGGAAAAATAAAAGGATTATTTTTTATCCTCGTATGTGTGTTTCGCAGTCTGTTAAACAGCGTTCAGATTTGCAAATTGCTTCGGCAAATCGAGTTGCTTTCTCGTAGTATTATCCGCAGTTCAAATACTTTCAGGCAACCGAGCGAAATCAATCTACGAGTTTAATACGGACTGACAGTGTGTCTTCTGAATTTTCAGAATTTCCACGGATTATTCGCTGCTGAGATGGCGATAATTGGATGTATCGTGCTGCGAAACGATTTTATCTTTTCCAACGAAACGAGAACGAAGGGCGTACGGATGGATAAATTGTTAAACGAGGAAACGAAGAGCGACACGAATCTGAAACGATTCTCTGATTCCTGCCGGAAGGAAAGAGACTACAGACCGACCCGTACGACTCGGCAACTGCTTACACTAGCACAATTTTCCGCCGTACGTCTGTCCTAGAACGCGTTTGCGTTCTATATGCCATAAGTTAGTTAGCCTAAAACCAACGGCAAAATTCGTTCGTCCCTGGCATCGTAATTGACATGCCGACGTAGGGAGATCTCTCGCGACCAACCAACCAATCAACCAACCAACCAACCAAGTCAGTCAGTCAGTCGGCGAGTCAGTGAGTCAGTCGGTGAGTCAGTCGGTGAGTCGGTCTGCGGTTCGGTTGCAAAGCCAGCAAGTATAATTTCCAGTCATTTTAGCCGACTTGTCGCTCGTCGTAGTACCATCCTTGCCACCGTCCTTGGCGGAATCCTCCCTATCTGCGACGTGGCTGTCCTTGTTCTCGCGGTAGCGACCCTCTTCGCTCTACCTATGGGTAGAGGGTAACGCCTTCGCAACGGCACGATAATTAATTTTACGTATCCAGTTTACAAGCGGGCGAAGCGGCGTGTAATCAGATTTGCCCGCGAAATTGGTAGAGATTGTTCCTCAAAATTCTCGACCTCGAGTTCATCCTCTTTCGCCGTTGCATCCCCGATCTTTCGGTTTCGTCCGGAGGATCGCGTGAAATCCGACGTCCGATGATTTAGCAGGAACGGCGGAAATTCTAAACTACTCGTAGAGATTCTCGCAGCAGTCGCGGCGATTAAGAATGACCGGTACGAACGAACGTAATTAATGTACCGGTAACCGGCTCGCGGATCTTGATAGCGTGGCAAACTTTCCAAGTGACAAAGTTTTCGGTTAGTCGGAGGTCAGAGAAATACGCGAGTTACTTTTCGCGTCCCCGTCCATCCCCGGCAGGAGGTTAATTACCAGATTTTCTAATCTCGGCCGTTCATCGGGCGAATTTTTAACCTACTCGAAAAATAATAGTGATTTAGCGGGGCAGGAAGCGAGCGGGTCGATGGTGGTTTTTCGGCACGCGAGAATGTTTTAGGGCCACGAATCGGAAAGTTAAATTAAGAGGCCGCCGCCGCCGCCGCCGCCGCCGCCGCGATCATGAATCTTTCATTAACCGCGAAGACCGAAAGCTAGGAAGGTTGAAAGGTTGAGAGGTCGAACACGGTCGAGCGAAACAGCGAGCGTGTTGGTCGCGCGCGAGCTTTCATATACGAGTCCTCCGTTCCACTTTTCGATACTTTTCGAGTTTCACTTTCGCGCTTGTCTCGCTTTGTGCGCGCCACCGGGTTCGTCCACCGCGTAGCTTCGATCGAGAGCAGCAAGAAGAAGCAGGCAGGCAGGGAGAGAGAGAGAGAGAGAGAGAGAGAGAGAGAGAGAGAGAGAGAAGAAACGGAAGAAGAGAGAAGGAGGTGCATGGGCCACAAGGGACAGGAGAGAAGAGTTTGTAAATATTTTGCGAGGCAGGATGGCCTGGAAGAAAGGGGGATCCATTGTTGGATGTCCGATCAATCGTCGGTATCCGCGAGAACTATCGGATCGGAGAGAAGCGTGGTCGTTACAGGCCAGCTTCCGAAAGAGAGAACAACGGTCGATCGAGAATGGGGACAGGAGATGGGGCGCTTTGTAAAGGATAACTGCGTTACCGTGCACTTTGCCGCGATAACTTCGTTCCAGTGTCGGTTGCTTTCCCACACAGTTCGCTTCCAATGATCGCGTTTCAAGACTCCATACAGCCCGCTCGCCTACTTTGCGACGTACCACGAGATATCGCTACGAGGCTTTCTACCGACCAACGCGCGTCCTCGGCGCCGTGCCGAATCGCTCGCAACGTCTTGCCCGTCATAAGCAGAACTTGACAGTCGTAAACGCGAGAATCCCGAGTTACGATACGCGTTGGATCGATGAACGTTATTGCGCGGAAAGCGTAAACGAGGCGAGCGTGGCAACGGAGGACGTAACGCACGGCGGTTCTACGGCTCTTGGCGATCTCTCGTAGGGAACGTTTAAGCGGAACGCGTGTCACCGGATCCGATTTATCCCGCTCCCGAGCCAAAATCATCCCGACATGCTACCGCTATAGATCATATCGTTTCGTTTCCCGACTTCCTCTCATTGGTATCCCTGTTGCTGGCAATCGACGAACCGTAGATATCGTCCAACCTCGCATCACCTCCCTCCTCGTCTCTTCTCTTCTCTTCCCTTCGCTTCCCTTCGCTTCCCTTCGCTTCCCTTCTCTTCTCTTCTCTTCTCCTCTCTTCTCTTCTCTTCTCTTCTCTTCTCTTCTCTTCTCTTCTCTCCACCGATCGCGCGTTACGCCCTGCTCCGCTTCTCCCCACCGCCCGGACAACGAGCACAGGAGTCCCGGATTGCCTCCCTTTCCCTCTTCGACATTGCAGCACCAACGCTGGTTAGCGGACAGGGTCTTCGGGTCTGGCAAGCAGCTCGGTCCGGTAGTTGCTTACATTACCATACGAATGGCCGATCGATCCAAGACCTCGACTACCTACTACCCAACCCGTGGCCAGGCTCGCCCATACACGTGCCTTCGTCGTTTCAGGGCACACGCAGACGTACGTACGCGCGAGCGCGCAAGCACACCGCGCCGCGTTTCGTCGCGTCCGCGCGCCTCCTCTCCTCCGTCCACGTACGTCGCCACTTATAAGTTTATTAAACGGAATGAACCCGATCAATCGTTAGAAACTCGGCAATTATTCGTAACGGGCACGTCGTCTCCGATAACGCGACTCGCGGCATTCGTACGCAAATCTGCGACACTCCGTTGCTGCTCGGCCGCGCTTCCCTACGTTTCAACCGACACGTTCGAGGCCAAACGACCGGATCACCGACTCGGGCTACGCCGAACGGGAGGCGGGCCTCGCCACGCGCGAGCTCCGCGCGAACCGGTCGAGTCATTGCGGTCAACTCTGCTCCTCTCGTTACTCCAACGACGAATACCAACCCTACCGCTTTTCCGTTCTCCCTCCGTGCCTTCGCCGTTCTGCTCGTTAATCATTATTATTGCCACTCTCCGTCAGATTCCGACTCGTCCCGCCGGATCAACGGGATTCACTAGCCAGATATTACGCGGTTCGAACGATATTCCGAACGTTACGAGTCTGTGAATTCGTGACAAACGAGCTGAGCGTAAGACGATGTTCGTTCGACGAGCCTGTCCGTCTCTATAAACGCCCTGCATTTCCATTGCCTTCCAGGAATGAAGTACTCCAGCCAAGGTTTTAGCTGCGTAATGGGCAACTATTAATAAGTAACTATGCGCAATAAGGATGGACGAATCACCGATCGACCGATAGATGATGTAATACGTAATTGCAGCAAGTTTGGTTATTACAACTTGTCAATGTGAAAAGAATATCTCGGAGAATTTTAGTTGGAAATTTCGCTTAGTTAATAACCTTTCGGTAGTCTAATGTATCACGGGATTTTTGAAAAACATCGAAGCGATAAGACGCGACGTGCGAGCGAACTTGCTTGGGTCGGGTGTTCGCGCGGTCGGGTGTGTGCACGGAATAGTTGATCCAGTGGATTTAGCAGGTTGTAACCGCGAAAGAGCAACGCGCTACAGGAAGTGCATTAGGCGGCGTTCCACCTTGGAGAAGCTACTCGAAGAGTTTGATATATCCCGTAAGGACGTCGGCGTTCGTAAGCGCATAGTCCTTACCGTAACGCTGCTCTCTATATGAGAGAGGAAAGTGCACGTAAGGGATGCGGATGCACGAAATATCTCTCTCGCGGGTTGAACGCGCATTTGGGACGTTGCATACGGCACGCGAAAGGCAAGCGAGGTCCCGGAGGATGTTCCCCTTGTCGCGATCGAAACACGCTGACAGACGCCAGGCTATCGACGAGAAGAACCGCGACGTTCGCTTCCGAACATCGGCGATTACGGTACACGCTGCGTTAAGGGCATTGATCGCGCGCTTCCTGCAAGCACAGTGGAAAGTCGGCGTTTTCGAAGAATCGGCCGTTTGCCGGAGATCGTAGGTTCACGCGAGAGAAGACCAACCGCGGACACCGTAACGCGCGAATACGACACTCTCGAGCGGAACGAGGTTCCGAAAATTTCTAATTAGTTTACAGCGACGCAGGCTCGCATAGATAGGAGCGTAGATAGACGCACGGATAACAAGGTAATAATCGGGGATGCGGGGGCGCCAGGTCGGAATACTTTATCGATTTTTCGTTATCTGGGCTGACCCGGGGCTTCGGAATTACTGCTCAGGTTACGCGACCGGTTTTATTTAGAGCCCGTTTTCGAATTACTCTGACGCTGGAGGATGCCTCGGTTGTTCCCGGAAATAGGAATCTTGCGAGCAGTTACGTCCCAGGGGATTTCACCGAGGAGTTACTGGATAGAGGTACAATCTCCATTAGCGATTTCTCAGAAACGCGGCGCATAGTCATTTCCCGTACGTGTCCTCCGTCGTTCGCGGCTATGCGCATTCCGTCGTGCTGGCTCCGTTCGCTGCAGCTCCAGACGCTCGCCTCGTTGCCGTCGTTATCCCAAGGATCTCCGATTGCTATTCCAACACCGGTCGGAGTACGGGCAAGTTTGTCGTTTCGCGAACGCTAATGTAATTTGACCGTGATGTAACCCGCAACTTCACCGCCAACGACATGCTTCGACGGAAGAGAATCGGAGGTGTAGCTTTGCTTCGCAAAGTTCCAGTCCGCCACGCGATCTTTTACACCCACAACGCCAATTAGGTAATGCCTCGGCATTAACTAAGCGGTAAAAAAATCATTTCAGCGGGCCTCTCCGTATCGTCGCTCTCGGTTTAATTTCTTTTTAAAGACAAAGATTTAGGCTCGCTCCTATCCCGCCCTCCGCCTCCTCCTCGCGTCCTCGCCGCTTCTCCTCCATTCCCGTCCCTTCGTTGCTCGTTACGCGTCGTGTTGTTCGCTCGTCATATTTTCAACGACGTTTCTCGAAGATGCTCCGTCCGCCAGGCGAAGACGCGATATCCACGATTTTCCACGGATAAGAAGACGAATCTTCGAGGCGGAGACTCGATACGGCGGAGGGAAAAAGTAAGACGGCCGGGTGGTCGATGCGAGAAGGGAAGCGGACCGATTCCGTGAAATCCACGATTTAGGCTAAAAGAGATTTAGGTTTCCAAGATAAAGTTCCCGTTTTATCTTTCTTTTCTCTCTTTTTTTTTCTCTTCCTTTTCTTTTTTTGCTTTCGTCCTCCCTTCGCGGTGATAACGCGCGAACGCGGCAAATCGCGCGAGGACGCGAAGTTACGCGAGCTTGGAAAGACGCGTGGCGGTCGAATACAGATAGAATGTAAATTTGTCGGCGAAGGACTTGAAAATCTATCCGCTTGGAAAGTTAAACGGCGACGAAGAGCGAAGCGGAGGGAAAGGGAAACGCTCGCCTCGAAAGTTCTTGGTCGGTGGTCGAATTTGTTTTCTATTTTGCCGTTTCCGTTCTCATGGCATGGACTCTGGGGGAAGAGGGCCAGGTATTTGTTCGGAGAACGTTCCGCGAACGATTTAATTAATCCGCGAAAAGCGCGCTGCTCGAACGCCGTTACCTCGTGGGTTGAGCAGTTACGGCCCGAGAAAGGAAAATAATTACCGTTACCATCGTTTCCTGCCTCCCTCCACATTCTACGTTGCGTTGTACCTCCGCCCCCCCTCCCCGCCGCGAATCTTCTGCCCCTTTCTCTAATTCTACCCTCCTCTCTTTCCTTCGCCTGTTCCTCTCTGTTCCGACGTGGTCTGTCCCTCTCGCCGGAAAATTCCAACCAACGTCGGCACTTTCGCAGATTACGTGGCCAAATAACCGTCTCGAAATCGCGAGAACTCGGGGCAGCCTGTAATCTCGTAACGGTTTCGCTCGGCGGCTATGTAACGCGAAAACCGCATCACACACACACACACACACACACACGCACACGCGCTCACACGCCCCTGCCGTCCCCTGGTCTCTTGATCCTTCCACTTTTTTTGCCCCATCTTCCTCGATATTTCTCGCTACGCGAATGGCTTTATTACGTAGCCAGTTAATTCGATTAAAATCGTAATCGTATTGGCGCAATCGGATTAAAACGCGTCGAAATCGTTTTCGTTATACTATAATACGTTAATTCGTTATTTGGCTGGGCGCGTTAATCTGTTTAGCGTTATTATCGAGTGTGTAAATCGTTTATACAATTTCGTTGTCGCTTCGATTAGACGAAAGCGAACGCGCCAGGGAATCAAACTGGACAGACGAGCCACCGAGAACAGAGAACCGCCAGAAGCTTCCGTATAATTTCACGTCGAACCTCTGAACTTTTATCGTGTAGCGTTTGCGAAACACCTAGCCATCCTGCCATCCTGTCAACCGATACGCCTGTAATGCGCGTTACTTTTAATCAAGTAAACACCTGGATTGCCTTTGTCGCGGTGTTCCATTACGGAAGATTTTCCAGGCTGGTTTATTCGGGTCGAGGATGAAGGCAAATCGAGGCAAACGAGAAGAAAAGGAACGATTCGTCGATTCTTTCGGTTGCTCGCGTATTTACCGAGAATCCATCGTGATCGGATATCTGGTACACAGGGAAATCCGTTTTCCAACTTTCACCGAGATAACTCACGAAAGTATCCGAAATACTTGTCGAAATCTTTTGACGAATATATCGCGTGTGTCGTACGGAGTATTTGGAAATTATTAGATCGTCCGCAGACGTGTCTTTTTTTTTCTTTTTTTTTTTTACAACAGCGCACCTTCATGAGAACGTGAAACCAAGTCTGTGAAACGTCGCGGTGTTTATCTCGACGGAGCAACAAAACGGATCGTACGTAATTCGACGAAATAATATAAAACAAAAGACGTTGCGCGTCCATCATTTCCTCGTGAAACGAAAGAAACCTTTCGGACCACCTAACAGCTTACCTATCAGAAAAACCGGATTCCATCGATTATTTCGGTGAAATTTTGCGAATCGTACGTCGGAAATTGTATATAGAGACTACTTACGTCGGCCGACTCTCTACCTAAACCAGGCCACTCCACCGCGGGTAAAATGGCATCCGCATGTCCGCACATCCTTATCGCATACCCTCGATAGTCTTAAGGACCGGCCATAAATCTCAGGAATTCTCTAGCTATAAAGTCCTTCGCACCGAACAAAGGTCTTTCTTGCTACAGCGTTTTCCAAAGTTTATTGTTTACTGCGTGAAGACGGACAGGGGAAGTTAGCTTTTCTCGCGTCCGACTAGCGACTTTCTATCGAGGGCGATTAAGATCCTCCACCGACCTTCTTATTCCTCCTTCGACACGGCATCGTCACGAAACTTCACTTATTCTTCGTCGTTGGAATAGTCAACGCGTATCTGTAACGGATGGTCTACCCTTCGATCAATCACTTACTAAACTTGTACGTACGCACCAGCGTAACTATCCTTTCTTTACAAAGTTGTCGGAACAAACATTATTTTACGCGTGTTAATTCGGTTAATTGTGCTCGATCGAACCACCCCTATTGTCGTAACAGAAATAAGGGGATCGATCGAGTCGGTGGCGTCGATCGTCTAATCTGTAAGGGGAATTTACGACTGCCGTTGACGCGCTTTCTCGCGATGGCGTCTCTCCGCGAATGGTCGATTTAAACGGAAACTGGTAAAATATTTAACGCAAGCGTACATTTCGCAGAGTTTTGACATACTTCGATATGGAAATTTCAAAATGTTTTATACGATGTACACGTAAAAGTTTTGCATGGTACGGCGTTTAAATACTTTCGCAAGCAAGCCACTGTACTTCGTTCGTGTTTGTCTACGGTTTACAGAGTCGAGTAGCGGCGATACAGCTCGAACAAAGATTATCGGTTAACCGTACGATTACGACAGCGACAGGAAGGAGGTATCGATAGTCCTTTCCGTTTCACTTCGGACGCGTGCTTAATCGCGATCAAATTTCTCGGATGCGGTTCGATCGAGAAATTGTACGTCGCCGTACGCGTAGCCGCAGGCGACGTAAAACGGGAGAGTCTTCTTAAAATCTATGCGGCGCGGCGCATCGAACGTTCGTCGAGCGGCACAGATATTAAGCGATCGTCTCGAGACGAGATCCCCGCCGTTTACGTATCGTTCGTCTGACGGAGGATGATACAGTACGAAAAGTTCTGGGTTTCGGGAAATCTCGAGGGCGAGCCTGGCTTCTTTGTCGTCTCTCCTCTCGAGCTTGATATTACGTTAAAAACGAGACTCTGCCTCGAGAAGGTAATAACGTTGGATCAAAGTTTTCCTCCGTTCCCGTATTTCCGCGGTGCTCAGTCGTTTTTGTTCTTTCTCATAGCCCGCGAATCATCAGCCATCAGAGATACAAACTTTCCACGAAACTCTTTTCAATTGTTCTTCGATCCCGCTGCGAGTGGATAATTGTTACACGTTTCGAGAGCCGGCTACGCTGCTTGCGAAAGTTGCCTGTCGCGTTCTCCACGTGCGACTTTCGTGCCATCCTCTTCGATCTTTGTCGCAGGCTCTCGGTTTATCATCGCACAACCACGCAATCAACGTTCCGTTCTCAAGAGACAAATTACATTGATTCGCGAGATCGTTCCACGTGCCACGTCGAAAATGCCACGGACGATAGAAAATTGTCCGGCGCGTTTAAAAAGTAGCTTTATTATACGATTGGAAAAGTAGCGATTCGCGGAGTTAATCGGTGCGGCTTCTGTACAACGACTCGTGTAATGGAATCGCAAATAAAAAAAAAAGAAAAAAAAAAGCGATAGCGCGATAATACGAACGACCTCTCGCTGCCTTTGACAAACGTTACACGATCGTAAAATAATCGCCTCGCTTTCACACTCTCTGCTCGTCGTCCCTGTCGTTCTGAGATAGCATTCGCGATCGAGGACGCGCGTAACGAGAACGAAATTAGCTCGATACGCCGCCGTCGGACATGGCGCGGAAAAACGAGCAATGAAATACGCGATAAGACTATAAGGCTGTTGCCGCGATACCCGGATCGTTTAACGATGCGAGCTGCAGATCAGACCCGCCTAATTATCGGACTAATTATTAGTTCTTCTTTCCTCGGTCGTACGAAAGCAGCAACTTTGATTCCGGCGTACTTGCCGCGGTTTCTCGCTTCGGTTGCTTTATAATTAATAATTGTATTGGAATTTAATTAAAACCACCTACTATTCAGCCGGTCTGGCCACGAAGAAAATTGTTTTATCCGCTTTTTTCCTGCTTGCGAATGAATCTGGGGGCAAGCGCTACTAACGGCCGAGGGCTGGTTACCGTTTTCCAGAGGTCAGTCGCAGAGCGAGAGAGACGGCCAACTTGTAATCATAAATAATGCGTACAAGCGGTCTGGTCGCGGAGAGTCGCGTCATAAAACTAGCCAGAATATAACCAGCGCCAAACCACCGAGGCGGTGTCGCGCATTAGTCAAGATAAATCTGACCGTAGTTAATTGGACCTACGGACAACCGCTGTTTTTTTTCTTTTTCCTCTCTTTCTTTCTTTTTTCCAACGCGCAGGTAACGCTCGCGCAGCAGCGCGTCTCGCCACTACAAGGTGTCTCAAAATGTTTCGTTCGAAGTTGAAGAGCGCGCGGTATTCGTCGGAGGAAGGAACAGGCGTGTTTCGCAAAAAGTTTCCGCAAGCGTCTAAACAGATACCGTAAGCTGCCGTAGTTCGCGAGGCAACGAGACGCTTACGAGACCTTACGTTCGTCAAGAACGTTCTGCTTATTTTCACGAGCGCAATCTTTCGTTGTTGGTCAGCCTACGAGCTTCCGAGGCTAGAGCCCTTCGCAAACACCCTGTACATACTAACGGGATTCTAACGCGATGTCGTTAACGACGAGTGTCCGCCAATCCGATGGCCCGTTCCTATTTCGCGCGATGCTTTTCAATATATCTGCGAGGTCGTCGAACAATCGATTCCTTCGGTTACCGGCACCCGGCCACCCGTTTCTCCCTTATCTCACGCGTTTTACCTAACCCCGGCAATTTCGCGTTCGCCAGATTCGCTTGACTCGTCGTTCGTCGAGATTTTCACAATCCGATCTACTCGACCATCTTCTCGTTCGGTTTTCACCCGGCATTCCCCTTGCCCGCGTGGTACTCGCAGGCCATCGAGATGTTTCACCGACGCGACGCAGCGACGCCAATGGCGGAGCAGACGGAGACGGCATGCTTGCTGGTCACATTGTTCCAACGATGTCGTTGCATCGATATCGAACCGTTTAATGGCTGGACGTCTCTTCGAGGCGAACGGCGACCGAAGTAATCCCGCGAGACGGCCTCGATTCCGCTTCGAATTCTCTCTCTCTCTCTCTCTCTCTCTCGCGCGCGAGCACACACACACACACCAACCTGGTCTTGTGTATCGGCCGGAGAAATTCCCGATTACAAAGGCTATTACCGCGGTTCGTAACGAAACGAGCGAAACGAAACGGAGGCCGAGTGTCAAGAGGTAAGGGCGAGCGGGAAAAGTTGGATGGAAAAGGAAGTAGAGGTACATCTACGGCGATAGCTTTTCCTTCGGTTCTTGCTCTCGTTTTATTTCCTTTGCTTTTTATCGGGACACGCCGGCTTTAATTTCCATCGGTATCCGGACGGTATCGAAACGACGTTGTAAAAAGCAGTCGCAAGACACGCGTGGATACGGTGGATCGAACAAAATCCGCCTCGCGGTGTAGGTACACGTTGCGATAATACTTTTATGAACGACGAAATAATTATACTGTGTTAACTGTGGGGCTTGCCTCGCGAAGATTGCATTAAATCGGATTGTTTGCGAACAAAAGGACGCAACGAGAATTTCGCCCAGGGCACACATCTCTGTCGGGAATGATTTTTCCATTACAATAATGGGGTCGGCTTGGTCGAGGTTATACCCCGGCCGGAGAGAAATGCAATTTTTAATCGCGAGCGAGTGCGTACAAAATAATTTGAGCGAATCCGTGCCGCCACCGCGGCGTGTTTGTTTAACGAAATTACCAAGAGATTAAATACAGCATGGATATCGACGCTGCGCCACGAGATCGACGTTCGTTTCCTACGTAACAATGTTTGGCTGGGATGATGCAAATATCTTTTCGCCGTCCCCTTTGCCTCTCGCTCGTCGATTCGAAAATTGTGCGAAACACGGCTACAAACATTACAAAGACGCGCACGGTCGGTGGCGGCTCGTCGCTTTTCACCTCGCCGGTCCCTTTACAATTTTTCCAGCAATTTCTAATGGAAATCGCAGTGGCCCTGATCGAACGTTCTCGCGTGCATCGGGCCACGTCCCGTCGAACCGTGTTCTTTCTGTACGCGGTGTTTTGCATCGAAGTACACGAATCTCCGCCACGATGTACGCGAGAACGAGACCGCAGTTTATCCGGAACATTTTGCCTGACAGAACCTTGCCTGGTTCTCGCGCATGGTCAGGAGGATTATTTTCAACGATTTGTTTCGGCTCGCTAGTATATTTCCCCGTTAATTATTCGGTAAGCTAGCCGGCACGCAAAGTAGGGGAAAAAATTATGCAAATTTCACGAGAATAGAGTTACGTTACACTTTCCGAATCATACTATATTAATGCCACGCCGTAATATCGAGATAGACGCGATGAAAGATTTACGAGTGTGTCGAAAATTGTTACGATCGAAACTCTTCATCCTTTGATTCCATTATAACGCATCGCTGCTCGCCGGATAATTAAATTACACCACTGTTTTGTATAATTTCGATCAATGAAAATCGAGGCCACGGGATATTCCGTCCGGATACCGTTTCCAATTTTCCGTTTCGTTGTGCAAACGCGTACTAGATCGGTTACCTTTCTATTCTGTACATCGATACCGTGCTACTAGCTATCGAAACGTCGTGATCCTAGTCGCTAAATCCTCCCCTCGGTTTCCTCTTATCGCCAGCGTCGGTCCGACGCTTCTTTCTTCCCTCTCTCTCTCTCTCTCTCTCTCTCTCTCTCTCTCTCTCTCTTTTCCTCGATTCCAGGCATGCAGACGATTCTCGATCGGCTCGATCCTCGCCACCGAACACCGCTTTAACCGATACGTCTTAGTTCTCTCAGCGCCGCGATAAATCATGGCGGCTCGCTCTCGTTTCGCGTGTTTCTCCTTTTCCTTTTCTCCTTCTGCTACTTTGGTCGTACGAGTCGCGAAACCGAAAGAAAAGATGACCAGGGGGATGAAACTTTCTGGCTATTGCTGCCGGTCCAACGGTGGACGTTAAGAGTTCTTCAAGGAGACCGCGCAGAAAAAGAGGAAAGAAAATCGGGCCAGCGCGCCGGAGTAAGAAAGGTTAGCCCGGCAAAGTCGGCGATGCGAGACGAAAGTGCCGCCGGGACGTATAGGAGGTAGAGTCTGGAATTGCTCCAGGAGAAAAGATTAGGACGAAAGCTCGTCGATGTCCAAGCGTCCTTTCCACTTATACCGACACGCCGACACGCCGACACGCCGACACGCCTTCTTCTCCGCGTCTCCGAGATATCGAAAATAATATCGGGGTTTCTCGCTGGGAAACTGAATTACGATGTAAGCTCGACACGAACGAGATACGATTGAGCAGAAACGATCACGAGGATCGTACTTCGTTCGTCTCCCTTCCGTTACGCCGCCTCCTCTCGTGCTCTCGTCTTCTTTTTCACGTGCCCGACCACCCTTCTCTAACTTTCAGGCGGAACGGATAAGCCAATAATACCACCATTTCTACGACCGGTTGTTCGAAAATAAAGAGGAAGAGAAATCGAGGGGTGAAAGTAGTAGGATAGGCCGATGGACGGGCAGAAGCGGGGGGAAAAGGAACGAGGAATAAAATCGGTTTGTCGTGATTTTCTTTCGGTCGGTCGCCGGCTTCGGTCCTTGTATCGCTGTCCCTCGCTTCATCGCGACGTGCAATTGAATTTCCATTGCCGTTCCGAACCTCGTATCTCCCCACGGGAACACTTTTGTCGTCGCGTCCCCGACTAAACCAAAAGTTGCCGATCCTCCTCGCGGTGCCGCCATTTTCCCTTTTTCTCTTTCCTTTCCGCGTCGCGATTAAATCCTTCGTCCGCGCCGTGTAGTCGAACTCGCTCGAAAACACGTCGTACGAAGCGCAATGCTGTTCTCGATAATAGAACGATCTCATACGAACGTGCGAACCTACGTTTTACACCGTTCGATAATTACGGCGATTCGACGAGGGATGCCAGGACTCGACTGTACTTTGTAATTGCGTTCCCTTGCGAACGACGACGGTGAAACGCGTTACGCGCGCGCCGCCGATCTTTTCACAGCTCATTCTCCGCTCCTCCATGCCGTGTCGGTCGTTCGTCTGTAAAACTCACCCGAAAAGAAATCACCAGGCACCGAGACGAAACGAAGAATTTCCCAGTTGCGATCATCGGCTTTTTTCGTCGTTTTAGAACGATTACGTCGGTGCCGAGTTTGCCTTCGGCCAACGCGAAAGAGGCGCCAAGGATTAAATTTTATAAAGCGGTAACTGCCTTGGCTTCGGCCTCCGCGTTGGCTGCTGTCGTGTTCGTGCGCAGCTAGCTAGCTGGCGGTTTCGCGCGCCAGCTTGGGCGAAACGACGCGCTTTTAACGCGCCTCGTAAAAGTTCCCGCGAGTTTGTAATTTTCGTTAGGCGGCCGCTCGATTCCTGAGAAACATCGTGCGTCACCGCGCGTTAAAAAGTCCGCGCTGGTAAAAGGCCGGCGACGAAAACCGCTCGGAGGTATGTTTTTAGGCGAGCGACCAGGTTGATCGGCCGTTGCTTTTTTTACTCGGTTTCTCACTACTCCGAGCGGAAACAGTGGACGACTTACAGTACGTATTGCGTATTATCGATTAAATACTACCTTCACTATCCCCTCGCGTCGACGCTATATAGAACGGTAGAGGACAAAGCTATACTTAAAACGCCGCACTATCGCGTAAATAAGAATTGGAAATGGAGCACTTTACCCGACCACCGATCTTACAAAATACCCCATCCAAGACTAAACGATTACGGTATGTTTTTCTTATCTTAGTTTCATATTCGCGTTACTTTGTGTACCGTTACTTTGAAATATTTTCACGTTTTATTCTTTATAAATTCGTAACAAGTTGGCCTGTACTTCGAGTTCTTTACGTGTTACACGCAAGTCTCGATAAAACGGTTGAAATGTCAATAATGGCGTTAAATAAATTCGGTGATTCGTTGCTATTCCTACTAGAGTACGATAGTCCCACTATGTTCCATAGCGTTGCGATATTCCTTCGATATCGTTCAACATCGAACTGTTTCCGTTTCCAGGAAACTCTCTGCGGGAGAAGTACGCTGGACCGCATAGAATAAATACCACCGTATTACGTTTGCCAACATGCGCGTGACACAACGTTGCCCGTTTTGCCGCAAAAAATACAAAACACCAGCGGAATTTCCGGGTTTTCTTAAAAAGGGCGGTTGCAAACCGCGGGACTTTCCACGCGACCCGATACATCGCCAGTTGCCCGATGGTGATAGTAGCTGGAGGAGGAGTAGACGAGGCAGGGAAAGGGAGGTGCTTGGTACGCCGTGAAAGTTTTCTATCGACGTCGTATTAGTGTGCCATAAGGTGGAAAATGCCAGTCGATGATCGCGTGTAAGCAAGGAAAATATTCGGTGGAGTTTCTCGATGACAAAGTTTCTTTCGTGAAACGCGGGTAGGTGGGGTCGAGGGGTGGATACGCTCGACTGCTGCTTTCTCGCGAGAATAGACGCGTCGAGAGAGAGAGAGAGAGAGAGAGAGAGAGAGTACACTGGGAGAGAACCGAAGTCCATTGGACCGAGGGGAAAGTTTACAGGAAGATGGAACTATTTCTTACCGTGGAAGGGACGGATGGAGTTGGCATACTTCGACAGCGAAACGCCATACATAAAATTCCAAAGTTCTCGCACGTAGTTTCGCACGGAAAGCGCGAGAAGACGCACTTCCGTAGTCGCGCAACTTGTTACGTCGCTTCTTTTCCTGCGCACCTCTCTGCACCGCATACGGAAATGGCGTTGTTCCCTTCCATCATTTCCCTCGCAACGTTTCCATTCCATTTTTACTCGCCTACCGATCGCCGCAACGTCCGTCATTTGCGATCTTTGAATTTCACGGTGTAACCGTCTGCCCTTCGAGGATCGTCTGATCGAACTTTTAGGTTCGGCGCTTCGCTATAGCTACCTATAAACAAATAGCGGCAGAGCGTGTCCTCCTCGCAATCAAAATTCGAACTTTCATCTACGCCAGATACCTTTCTGCTAGAGATAATATCGACGCGAGGCAAAATGACGATGCGCACGAGGCGTCGGGTGTGGCGATTGCCGACGGGCTGACTGCCGTTAACTAGCCGAGAATGTGTAATCGCGCTACTAATTTCCCAGAACCGTATACGACGTTCTGGGTACGTTAGGCGCAAGACTGAAAGTTCGACTGGTGGAAAATTCGAGAGAAAAGAGCGACGACGATGCCACGCTCGGCGGCGAGCTACTCCGAAAATAGGACACGACATAGGCATTGTCCAGAGATAGGGGAACGAGTTTCCTACACCGGCAGGAAAAATAACACGCGAGGGAGGACAAATGGCGAAACGAGAAACACGAAATGAGGGAGGCGGTGTAGCCGTGCACGATACAACAACGCTCCGGAGCTTTCTCTCCCTTACGAAGTCGAGACTGGAACGGCAGGCGCAGTAAACGAGCGGATGCTCCATCATCGGCCAAATATCGCAGTCGCCGGGCGACGAGACGCCCGTTGTGGATGTTGGAGCAGGAACGAGAAGAGCGCACGTGCGCGCGTTTCGTGAAATTTCGAGAGAGCCCCGCGGAACCCCCGGGGACAGGTAGCGAGGACTTTATCAAAATTGAAATGCGACACCTTTGTTGGAAACTTCCTATCCGTCGGAAGCCAGCGGCGAACACGAGAAGCGATACGCTCGAGTTTCTCTTCCGTCGTCGTCCGACGATCCACGTTCTACTCCTCTCCGTTTCGCATTTTTACTTTCGACGCTCGATGAAAATACCAGTCTTTAATCTTTCGAACGTTTCGCATCGCCACGGCTTTCCTCGGAATCTCACGTTAGATCAAATCTGCCATACGCTTACGGCTCGCTCTCCTATCGTTCGTACGTACGGTGGCCAGTCGAGCGTTTAATTTTCCGCTTAACTTTCCAAGATTTTCCTAAGGTTTACTTTCGTGAGTACGAAGCTTCTGTAGCCATATGCGAATTTAATACACCTGAACCTAATTAATCGATGTACGGACGCTACGACAAGTATAATGGCGTAGAAATGTCGGTTTTTTTTTCCAGCCATTGCGCGATCGCGGCAAGATTTTAGTTCGTACGCGAACGTGCAAATTACATCGTCCGAGAAGCTTCTTTCCTCTTGTAAGGAACCTATCGAAATAAAGATCACAACGTCCGACGGATTAGCTTTCACGTTTGCATAAAGATGCATCGCTGTGAAAGACGCGTTTCTTCTAAAAGAAAGAAGACACTTTTCGGACAATCTAATCGTCGGGGATCTTGGATTTTATTTGCCACTGCCAAGAACGGACAGACCGAAGAAACCGAGGATTTCGTCGGCCTGTGACCAGAAAGAATCGTGACGTCGACGTAGTTCGTGGCGCAGGATGCTCGAGCCGTATATCGAGCGATATAAGATCGCTTCATTAACGATGAATTTAACCGATCTCTTGGAGCGAGGGAGCGAGGAAGCGGGTGTGGAAAGCGCAGGCAACCAGGCAGACGCCACGATCGTAGGGGTAATTAGATGAACCGACGCGAAACTCCGGAGCTATCTGTAATTTTCATCCAACACTACTAATCAGATTAGCGAATTATTCAAGACTAAATCGGTTAACTCTGCGGAGGCGCAAGATGGAGGTAAATCTGAAGATAGAGCCGATCTTGCGCTTTGCCTATGGGTCCCTGGACCCTATCTACGTCATTTATCTGCGGCGATAACAAGTCTCTGCCAGCCGACCATATCGACGCTCGATCGATCGATCCTCTGCATCCGTTTCCGATGCCGATCGATCGTTCGTGGTTGCATGGCGTGGTTTTTCGACGCGATCCACCGCGAGATTCCAACGGCGATGGGAGAACGTCTCCTTCGAAGACGCAAACTTTCTACGCGCGTTTCCGCGTTACCTGACGAGAAATCGATACTCGACGCGGCGTGGCGCGACGCGACGAGGCTCGCTAGGTTGGCTCGATAAATCGAATCACCGGTACGCGTACGGATTTCAGTTGACGCCCAATTGCGCGTCTAATTATTAATCGCGGCAGTGCAATTATGTCGAGTGTACGCGCGTGATCCGCACAGACAGACGAGGATCGGTGGTGTACGTGGGAACTCTGTTTGGTTCCACGGCACGTTGTTTCGCCAAGTTAGCTCCGTGTCACCGCGTGTTCCATCTTCCTTGCGCCAGCTTCCCGCGTCCACGCGTGTCTCTTTCCGTCTATGTACCGCAGTAAATATACGCACGTTCGTCGACCGTGTGTAGATATATATTTAAGTGCGTGTACGCGAATGCACGTAGTCACGTTTGTGCGCCAATGGAACCGCTCCACGGGAACACGCCCCACCTCTTCCGCAACACTCTGTTTGCGTTTCGCGATACGACAGCGAGCGCGAACACAAGCAATCTCGGAAAGAGTCCCGGTTTGCTTGGTCATAGTCCCCCGTTTCCAAAGGGGTTCACCGCAAAAGGAACGCGAAATCTCGAAAGCGCTACGCGGCTCGAACAATCGAGCATCCTTTCGCAAACTTTTACAAAGCAATCGCTTTGGCAAACAAGGTATCGGGGGCACCGGCGAGAATGAATCGAGACCTATTACCAGGAATTCGAACTGCTGCTGACGGCAGTCATTCGAAACCTTAATAGCACGTGGTAGTAGATCGTGTTTCCTAGGCGAACCTTTGCTTCCGAGTGTGTTCAAGCTATCGTTCATAGATGCTTCCAACAGCCTTACCAGCGTTCGCTCAAGCACCGTTGTTATTACTATTCTCGTCTCACATACAACATACATACGGTGGTAAAGTTTCGATACGGTATACAGCGCCGGCTATATAGCGATTCTACGACGTTGGATCGGTGGACATACGTAAGAAAACGAAATTCGATTAAACGATAGATCTGTTCCAGTCTTTCGGTGAAGGTGAAACGCACGCAACGCTACGGTCAAATTTGCCTCGTATTCGACATTTGTGCCCATCGATAAAAGCGTAGTGACATACGATTATGTATCTGGAACTTGCTATCAGCTACAGCGGTTTTACACGAGTATGAGTAAAGAACGTGAATGTTGTTGAGCGTACGACGGAAGCACGGTGGCGCATCCTGAAAAAGGCTCGGTTATTCGAGGATGCGAGGGATCGAGCGGGTGTCGATTATTAAACAAGAGAGAATTTCGGTGCCCAGCGTTGGTTTAGGAGCTTTGGCCGGCGCTTTAACTGCTTCCACGGTCGTTCGTTCGAGCTGTTGGCGGAACGTGGTTGCATAATTTCGTGCATTTGCCATCGTAAAGGTCAACACTCGGCGCGAAGAACAAATTGTGGTCGCGATAATAGAGCGGTTACAGAAAGAGGTAAATTTCTAGACTCTATAGGATTTCAGAAACGAACGATCAGACGGCTGGAACTCGGCGATAATATTCGTACAGGGTGTAAGAACGAAGGTTCGACAGTTTACGTGCACGGGGTCTTGTCTCGCATCTACCTTTTAGCGGTAAGTTGCACGCAGGAAGATAAAGAGAATTGCGAGTCGGCGAGGAAAATAAGAGCGGGAAGAAAGGAGAAAAGGAAGTAGATATCCCGAGTGGCGCAGCGCCGAAGCTCGCAATTGCAAATGCAATTTTGATGGAATACACGCACGGGGCGAACTGGTCGTAAGGCGAGGAAGCAACGAGAGAGCAGACATCGGTGTCGACGTCGGAAGGGACAGCTTCTCGCTGTGTTGCGAGCTTTCACGAACGAGCTTTACTTCCCGTGGTCGTAGAACGGCAGATAGGCGAAGGAGGGGAGGTCGCCAGGAGGCCATTAGGTAAAGTAGGTTTTGACTTATGCCGTCGCGCTAGACGGCCGATATATCTCTATAAACTGCTGCATAAAATATAAGAGCGTGCTTCACTGTCCATGCACGGGTGCGCGCGTTACCTGTAACCGTCGACTTATGGAGCAAACTCCATCGGAAGATGGTGTGTTCTCTCTACACGTCGAGAGAAAAGCAGGCAGAGAGAGAGAGAGAGAGAGAGAGAAGCTCTCTCACTGTTTCGATGGCACATCTTCGCGACTAACCGATTACTCTCGAGGGTCTCTCGACTCTCTCTACTCTCTCCCCGCGTTCAAGAGTCGACCAAAGAGCATCTTATGACGCGGCTTACGCGTGGATTTGTTCCTCCAACCTCTCTATTATTTACGAGTCAGCTGCCCTCGAGTCCACGTTATCCTCCTCTTGCCACGGAATACCGATACTCTCTCCTCCTCTTTCTCGCCGTCCGTAGGTACTCTCAGAGTATCGCCAATTTTTTTCCACTTTCGAGAATGGTCGGCTCTGCCGTTGAACGATTTCCACGATATATCGAGCAGGAAGAGGTTGTAGCGGTTCGCGACGGTCGGTACGCGAGATATCGGTTGCTTCCAGCGGCCATTCGCTCGGAATTATTCCGAGTTCTGCCATCCTTTCCCTTTTCTATCTTTTTTTTTCTTTTCCTTTTCTCTTTTTTCCTTTTCTTTCTCTTTTTCTTTTTTTTTTTTTTTTTTCATTCGCGAGAGAACGTTATTAATGAATCCTGCTCTTTCGATGGAACGGCGCGAAGTTTGTATCGATGTGTAATCCTGCTGGTAACGCGGTACAAAGAATAGAAGGGCCGGCGGAGGGAAGGGGAAAGGCGAGTGCGCTTTATCGCCGATTCCACCGGTGTCTGTATCATATCGCACGGACGAATTTAATTGCGACGGATATTATTACCGGTGCACAAAGGAGGACAGACCGTGCCCGAGTTTCGTGGAAATCTTACGTTATAAATCATCAGGGCCGGAATGAGCTTGCGCGTGAGAAGTGGCATATAGAATCGTCAGTGAGTTCCCACTCGGCTCTCCATTGTTTCCGATTTTCTGTTCGCCGTGTAGCAGAGAACTCGATTGCGTTATCGATGTCGGTCGCGTACGCTCCTATTAAAACTCTACTAATTTTAATTACGTTCCACGTAATTGCGCCTCGTAAAGAGCGGCGCTACCGACGACAGAATCGGGTGGGTGCGAAAACACAGGAAGCGCAAGCTCGCAGCTAGCGACGATCCGAGTTCCTCGGTCGTCGTCGTGGTCGTCGTCGTCGTCGTCGTCGTCGTCGTCGTCGTTACAATATCCGTACGGACGAGACGCGTCCCGGTTCCTCGGCAAATCAAACGCGATTCCTCGAGGATGCTCCTCCTTCAGCCATTTCACCGATTAACTGTTAATATAGCGCGAGCTTCGCCAGGACGACGGGATGACGCGAACAGCCGTGAAACGGACGACTTTTAACTTCCTGTTCCCGCGAGTTCTCGTCCAAGCTACCGGAATTCTTGTTAATTAATCCTAAAACGTAACGTTAGGGCAAACAAATTCGGCCAGCTTGATCGTTGTAGGATTGTAAGATCGACGTAGGATTGTCGGATAAATGACTCGGCCGTTTCACGGCTTAGTTACTAATCGAACCCTTGGAGGGATTGGTTTTAATCGGCGCAACATGATCGCGACGCGGTCCGTCGGACAGTTTGCGCGTTCGATTGACGTATACGCGATGGGCAGAACGGTGACGCAGGTTCGTCCCAATGGAACGGATTCCGCGCGCAAACACGCTCCGTCCAACGTCGAAGCTACGCCATGTAGCTTGTTCCAGCTCATTAGCGCTTACGCATACACGCGTAAAGGATTTACACGCAACGCGTCGTCTGCCTTTAACGTGGACGGCAGTCGAACCAACGTTCCGTCTCCATTTCGGACGAACGTCAACAGGGCGTCGTTTCCGATGCCGATGACGACGATCCTCTCTCGTTGCTGGTTACCTTTCACGACGCTGTACGCTACGAGTTCGAGACAAGCGAACATCTTCAGGAAAGACAAAGCGGCGCGAACGAGTTCGAGCGTTCGTTAGAAACGACCGAAGGTGGAGCGCGTCCTATTAGCAACAGACGCGTTCGCACCTTCGCACAGCCGTAAATGTTACGCGTTTCAGCTTAAAATACGGTCGTCGACCGTGGACACGGCGAAAGGGAAGACGTTGGCTGACGAATCGGAGTAGTACGGATATTTACGAGGAATGGAGATTATGTGAAAACGGGATCCAATAGCGCGTGTAGTAATGACGTTTCCATTATGATTTGCCACAATCGAGTGTAGCTGTTTAGCAGGCGGCCTACGTTATACGTAGCGCAGAATAGTTCAATTAGCGTTCAAATATTTACTCCAATTGTGGCCAGCATCGTGACGTTATACTACAACGAGAGGGCTCAGCTTCGAGCAGCGCGTATAAAGCAGACTGCAATCATTTGCGCCGATTACAGAAATTTGGCTCGGATACGACCGATCAAATTCGCAGACGTCTCGTATTATGCGATCGATGGTAACCTCGCTTAATAGTTCAACGTACCGTGACCGTGTTACCCATCGAAAGCCCGAGCTGCTCCTCCTGCTCGTTGTTTCGTGCAACAGACACTGGGAACGCGGTGATAAATTAATTCGTCGACCGATGCCAGCCGGATAGCGTTTCGAGATTCGATTTCGAAATGGAGTCGATGGATCCGCAGCTTCTCGGCTAGTTTTAAACGATGATCACGATGATCATCGAGCGTCTACAGGGTGGTTTCCTCATCTTCGTTACGATATTGTTTCGATGATAACGCGCCGTGTAGAGCAGCGTGCCTCGTATTCTTGGCGAGCGTGAAAGCCAGATCGAAGCAGCGACAACAAGCTAGCAACTTCCGCCGTGCTACACCGGCGAGTAACGTATATACTTTTTCGTTTGAATGCGCTTCTCGTATAAAGCACTTTTCGGCAGCTTTCATTGGCTCACACAGTGTTCCGTACGACTCTTAGAACTCCGTTCCGTTCCGTTTCGTTCCGTTCTTCTTATATACTCAGCCTTTCTCTCTCTTTCTCTCTCTCTCTCTCTCTATCTATCTATCTATCTATCTCTGTCCGTCTCTCGGTTCCTAGTCCCTTGCTCGCTGGTCGTCCCTCCGCTCTTCAGCCAGGCTCATTCATTACGACTTTTCTTATTTTCGGCAGTGGAACCCACTACCGTCTGCGTCCGTCGGGCTATCCCTTCCTTTCTCTCTGGATAACCAGGAGGTTTCCTCTTCAAATGCTGCTCACTTTTCACTCGACGTACAAACCCCTTCCCCGTCTTTGCTCTTTCAACTGTTCCGTCCATTTTCGCTGTTACCACTGCCCCCTTCTTACCTACTTTCTCCTTCTCCGTAGCCGTCTACTTAGTTTCTTCCAGATCTTCCGGTTTCCGGGCTCCTTCTTCTTTTCGTTCCAGCTTCCGTTTCCCCGTTTCTGCCTCTGCCTCTGTCCCTCTACCCTCTGCCTCGTCTTCGATCCGCGCGATTCGGTTGCTCCTCGTTGGCGAATCCTCCTCCGACAGCCGCCCAATCTCCATTAGTATAATTGCCAGAGAACTACCCGCATCTTTCGGATGCGGGCTACGAACAGTTTTCGAGGATGTTTCCGCCTCCGTTACTTCCAACCGGAGCTACTTATTTAGATGCCTCGATCTCCAGCGACCTCCAACGATCTCGCATTTATTTGCCACTGTATTCTTTCCTCCTCGTCTCTCTGCTTCGCCTTCTTCTCCTTCTCCTCCTCCTCCTCCTCCGTCATTTCCCTTTGTCGGCTAAAACCTTCGTGCAATCAGTCGTTGCTTCCTCCGCGACCAGATTCCAAGCTTTCGATCTTACGGTCTACTCCAACTGGTAAGAAAGAAGCACGGTGGTGCACGGTACGTTGTCGCGTTGCACGGTTGCGGAACGAGGCGCCATCCGCGAAACCGCGAAGCGTCGTAAATATAATTCGATGAAATGGTGATACGTAAAGTAGGCGATCTAAAGAAACAACGGTAAAATGAGCCGCGTGACACGGAATTCCATTCACCATAGTCAAGCGTCGTGATTCGAGCGAACCGAGGACAAATTCTTAAAACGCCGCCGTAGCCGATACGAGAGGCGCGCATCTGGCAATTGCAAGCGAGGAAGGCGCCATACGCGAATTATCAAGGTGCAGAAGGCTGCGAGTAGACCAGCTATGCGAGAATAAATTCTTGCAGGCTGGTTGTTTTTTTTTTTTTTTTTTTCGGTAACGGCATACAATTTTTTGATCCGTCCGGTGAATGATCCCGACGAGGATAAGCGCTGGCGTCCGATGCTTCTGAAAAGAAAGTCAGTCGGCGGAAAGAAGTGGACGGAATGAAAGGGCGAACGAGGTGGACGCGTGGAGACGGCGGAGGGTTTTTGGTACGGAGGAGGAGCACGGGTTGCAGACTGGCCGGTCGGCCGCAACTACGAGTACAGACAGAACTTTCACAATATTCCCTCGGCCTGTTAGCCCTCCTATTCGATAAAAGTTGCAGGAATTTATCGCGTGGCCATTTCCAACGGTATTGTAGAAAGCCACGGCTTCGGCCATTGTACCACCATCGTGTATAGCATTCAGTAGCGCGGCGGACTGGCGACCCAACTACCACTTCTACGAATGCCCATTCAACTCGTCGACTCGTCTATGTTTTCCTACGTCCTGCGAAGCCACTGTTATCCGTTGCTCGCGTGTCCGCCTACGACGTTTCCTCTCGACCGGCGAGAGCAACCGTTTCACCCTTTCGTCGACGCTCCCGAGAATCGGCTTCTTCCGTAACCTTTCACCACGCTAGAAGCGACGTTCGCGGCTCGATCGACTCGCGTCTCTGGTTTCCTCTCTCGCTTCGGCCAGAGGAGAGAAGAAAAACATATAACGAGAGAGAGAGAGAGAGAGAGAGAGAGAGAGAGAGAGAGAGAGAGAGAGAGATCGTCTCCCTCCACTTGGCACGAGGCAAGCGAAGAGCGTAAAAGGATGGTTGAAAGACGACGCGAAAAGGAAGAAAGGAAAGGCGTGGGGGAGAAGAGCCAATTAGAGGTCATAGACTTCTCCAATTAACGTCACGAGAAGCGACCGTCCAAACTCGGATCCCTTCTGTTTCTCTCTTACCGCCGTTTTCCCCTTCCGCCTTTCCTTTTGGATTATAATTAGCCAATTTATAGCGGCTGAGATTTTACGCGGTTCTCGCAGGCACCAGCGACAGTGGCAGGGAACGGACAGAAAGGGAAGGATACGAGTACGGATAAGAATATGAGTGGTCGTGATTTAGATTAAGCATTAGGAATATTCTTGAATACCGGATTCGAGGGTAACACGCTCACGATTATACGCGTATCCAACGTTTATCGATTTGGTACGAGGATAATTTATTCAAATTATCGAATGTAATCAATAGTTGAAAAGCTTTTATAGAACTGGCTATATACATTGACGTTATTTACTAAAGATACTAAAGATAATACACTTTGCTGTACTATTTATTTATACAGGTGATTTTAGCACAATTTTAGAAGATCGAATTAACGTTAGAAGATTTGATATCTGTACCGAGTAAGAAATAAATGTATCCGAGGATAGAAAACTCACGACGAAACAAACGTTCCTATAAAATTTCGCCATTGCAAGCGCCAGTTTTATCATTAGTACGTTGCTTTCGAAAAACCATTTTAGTCAGCTTTTAACATTCCATTACGAGCAGCTAAGTAGTTACAAAGGATAAAATCATCGCAGTTCGATTTATATCTGTTATTGGATTTAACGCTCGATTTTAATACTGTGTAATAATTAAAACGTATCCTGTTAAAACTAAGCAAGCATTAGGATATTTTTGAACGATGATACATCTGCGTGAAAGAGGAAAGACACACGCGGTGGGTGGTATTTGTAAAATCTTTTGCAAGCGGTACAGCAAAATAACGAATCGCTAATTAGCGCTGGCTTACGTAATTTTCTCGTGAATCCCTTTGTACGAAAAAAAATGTACGACGAATAATGCACATGAAGCTTGAAAAATCCTATCCGAGATTCGAACGCGATCCATGGGCGTCGGGTATACTGTGCATAGAAGCGAATAAGAAGAAACACGACGAAGAACTTGATAATATAAACGTCAAAATTGATTGAAACAGCAAACGAGCTATACGCGCTGTATACGAGCGCAGAGGACATTTCGTCTTAATACGGATAATTTCGTCTTAAAACCATTCGAACGATTGTCAGTGATTCTTAATTTTCTCGTGCGAGATGCTGCACACGCGCGTAAAATTACGATTTAATAAATTGTTCGCCAACTAAAGGACTAAATAAAGCTGTTTTAACTACGTCACAACGCCGTCCGAAGAAACTTGCCTCTTAAAAACTTCTGTCAATCGTATCCTCGAATCTAATGGATTGTTCAATTTTTAGCTACCCTCTATTAAAACTTTTAATCGTAAAGTGGCGTTAAAATAAAAATGTCGACGAAAATGTAGATATTCCTTACATGTAAACGTGCAAAGATCTCTCTCCAAATGTCTCTCCTGCTTTTGGTTGCTCGGTTCTTCTTTTTCTTTCTTCTCCCCTCCTACTCCTCGTACCTTTAGACAGTAGCGATTTTAACGAAACGCTATTATCCTCATTTTGGTTGATAGATCGACGTTTCTGCCTGCTTTCTGCGTTCTAGTTGTCTCGGCGTTTCTCGCTTTTCATCGAGTGGAGGGAATTTCCAAGAGTCGCGGTCGTGCAAGCGCATCGGAAACGAGATCGGGGTCAGAGAAGATGGGATTTTTGTTCGATTCGATGACGAGAAGGAACCGCCATGCCCGGGAAGGATCGCGAAATCGCAAGCGTCACGGGTCGGCGGTTAACGAGACCGAGCAGAAGTTATTTTTTGTCTGGAAAATCCATGCCTCGAGCAGGGAGGCGAGGTTGGCAAGTTTTCGCGAGAGAGAAGCAAGAGGCACTTGGGCGTTATATTCTCCGTTATATCCGAAACTAATCCCCTCCTCCTCGTCTTAACCCTACTTTCCATCTTTTCGATTTTGTCGAGGCTCTTCAACCGCCCGATGTGCTGGCGAGTTTTTTTTCGGGTCAAGCGCATTTGCTCGGGCCGCATTACATTTCCAAGTGGCAATATCTTCGTATCGATATCTCTCTCTCTCTCCCTCTCGTGTATCCGCGGTTTCTTTGCACACGTGAAAGCGCATCAGCGCGTTCGTGGAAAAATGCTGGCAACTTAGGAGAAACGGATAAACAAAGGAGGAATCAGAGAAACGAACGTTTGGGAAAAAAGCTCGTTTCTCGAAAGGGCAGTGAGAAAGCTGGAGACCGATCGATATCGGGAAAACTCCGAAAGTACCCCCTTTTACCAGCTGCCTTGTTCATCTTCTGCTTTGATATGCGCCCGTAATATAGTTATTGCGTATCGACCGACGTAAACGACTAATCGGAAAAGTTCGACACGCGCACACACCGCTTCGAAGCGATGAAAGTTGTAACGGACCTTCTTCTTTCCCTTTACAGGATTCTCCATACGCGATACAGCGAGTACAGAGTTACAGAGGATCCCACCACAATCTCTATATCCGTGTACACAGCGTGGTTGACGAATAAACGAAAAGTACGATTAAAACTATCGGTTGGACAAAGACGAGGGAAGAAGCGTGGCCTGATGCAAAAGGAGAATCGTGATCCCGTAGAAGCTGTGCTCGTCTACCGGACGGTTGTAAACGATCATGCAAATAGCAGGCGAAACGCGTTCAACGACGATTTTGTCGTGGATTCCTGCGCTAGGGCGAAAACCCGTGTCGGGCAACGACTATTTATTACTCCGCTCTGGTCGGGAATCCGGTCCACTCTTGCCGCTGCATATAAACATGAAGAAAGGCCGATGCGAGGCGCGCGTATGCACCGCAACTGACGCCGCTCTAAGCATTCCCCGGATTTCCCTAGCAATCCCGGGATCTTGGGCCGACTACATTGGATTTGCGGGGCGAATAAAACGCTCTCCACGCTACACCATGTACCGCGGCGCGTTTCGAATAATTCTCGAGCGACGCTACCAAACCACTGGCAGCCTGTTCGATCACCGATGTATGTATTTCGAAGCGGGCCGAAGGATCCTCGCCCTGGATCCTTCTTCACCCTAGATGGCATTGCGGATACGCGACGCGAGAACGAGGTCGTAAAAATTCAATGGGCCTTCTCGTAGCCGTCCGATTTCCACGACTCCACGGGTTGACTTTGATTTTCTGCGATAACCGAGACCAGGGAACCGGCCAATAGCCGCTCGTCGTGAACCGCTGTGTCGCTTCGAAACGATAACTAATACGGCTGAGCCAGCATCCGAGGCAGGCGACGCGGCGGCTAGCCTCGGACGGTACACTTTGATAGCTTACCGAGGCTTCTATCGGTCATATTAAGTAGCCTGACCGCCATACCATCGAGACTCCCTCGTACCTCGACCCTACACTCCCGAGATCGAGCTCATCCTTTAGGCGAACGACTTATATTCGCAGCCAGCCGGTGCCACGGATCCACCCTTAAATCTTCGATAGAGGGCCCGCCGACTTCTCTTCCATCGTCGTTCCGTCGATCCATGCGGTAGAAACTCGACGAGCGTAAGGCTTTTATTTCGCGATTCGCACGAGGGGAATAACGGACGAAAGCTTTTGAATTTGTCGTCGCTGCATCGCTACGTCGCTACGTCGTAAAAGCTTAGCGTATGAAAGCCGAGGAGAGGCGTAAAGCAATTAGTCGCGTGTTTGCTTTTCTTCCCTTTTATACGGCAAAGGCGAAAATAGAGTTAAGTATCTTTTAACTCGCTACCACTATCGACTTTTAACCTGCAGTCGAGACAAAGAGCAGCACAGACAGCGTTAGACGGACAAAGCGAACAACCGCGCAAGTCAAGCAACAGGAATAATTTTCTTCTCCGGCGTCGCGACGGCATCGCGACGATGCCGTTGGATTTTTCGATAATTCCGAGAAAGCGCGAGGGTAAAGGACAGGATGTCGTTACGCGGAATCAAAGCTCGCTGTTGGACGAGTAATCCGGCGGGTCTGAGAATGGTAACGAGCCACTTCAGTCCCAGCGGCTGAACCTTTCCGCTGAAAGTTTATCGAAACCCGGAGAAACACGGTCCAGGTTCCGTATTTTCTTTTTCTTTTTCTTTTTTTTTTCTTTTTTCTTTCTTTCTTTTCTTTTTTTTTTTCTTTTTGTTTTCGGACATAGTCGGATTCTGCTTCGCGAGTTTTACCGTTTCACCTTCCGCTTCCGTGACTCGTCGTCTTTCGGCTTCCAGCCTTGGCGTCACGGAACGCCGTGGAACCGCCGCGCAGCGTTCTCGTTTTCCACGGGCACACGGCTTCTGCCTCTTTCATCGTTCGACCATTATTCTAATGAAAATATGATGAGCGTCATTTCACTGACTGATAGCCGTTATTACCGCGTAACGTCCGCCGGCTGTGCAGCCGTTTCCGACGCAGCGCTCTACCTTTGATTTAAATTGCGAACGTTTTCCGTGGCCGCCGTATCTGCCAGAGTTTTCCTCTGTCCCCTCGTCCTCGTTCGCCCCTCCCCCCTCCCTTCTTTTCATTTCCTGCGATTTTCAGTCGTCGGAGCGTAATCACGTTTGCAGAGCTACGTGTATCCGCCAGCACTTAGGATTTACCTCGATGTTCCGAGAAACGAAACGCAACGCAACGCAAGGCGATGAAACGTCGTAGGTTGGAAAGGAAGGAGGAACGCAGGTCTACGAGCGAGAGGGAACAACGAGGACATTTTTATCCTGCTAACATGCCGGCAAATTTCGCTGCATTCGGGCGAATTGCCTCGAATTTCCGACACGGTTTGTCTCTCGAAGCCACGTCGAACAACGCGCACCCACCCCGACCAACGTATTTTTCCTGTAAACGATTCCCCTCCTCCTTCTCCTCCTCTTTCGTCCACTTCTCGCTGTTCAGCGTGTCGTTTTCTCCAGCGCTACGAAAGAAGGGGATTTCTGGACGCGACCTTTAAACGCGCGTGAAAACAAAAAGGAAAGCGAGAGGAAGAGGGCAGCAGCGACTTTTGGAAAATTTTCCATTTTCTACCGCGCGCCGTCGTAAGCCGAAAAGGTCCGACGAACAATTCCATATTCTTCGACGAGTCCCCGGGGAGGGAAAAGTCTGGCTACTCGTAAAAGAATAAGGTGAAACGAGAAAGAGGACGACCATCCGTAGAAACCGTTCGTCTATTTAATGCGGTATCGTCCCTTCGTCCGAGATGTATTGACCCCGCTGGCGATCGTGTGCAGAACGACGATCGGTCTAATAAAGATATTTACCATACTTGTTCCTCTCATCGCCGTTCGGACAACGCGTATTTTTTAATTACGGAATTGAGAAATCAGACGCGTGGTTATTTTAATACCGCGGCATAATAAAACTGATTTCGTGAATATTCGCGGCGAAAATGATAAATAAAGTAAAAGGAAAGTTTTCCAATAAACGTAACGATGATAGATGCCTTAATATTTATAGCCGGCGATATACGTGTATGCGATAGCGTAGCCAATAAAGATCTCCAACTAGCGACGTAATCGTCACTTTGTTCCGAGCGATAAGTCAAATCTAGCGAACCAGAGAATCGCGTGTTTCTCTCTCCTCTTTTTCTTTCTTTTCTTTTTTTTTTTTTTTTTTTTATTTTTACCATCCGAGTTATTTATAGGAGAGAAAAAATTGTCCCGCGACGCGCGTGCAAACGTACGACGAGACGGTGGAAAAATGACGCGCATGCAACTAGACGATATTCGAAATTTCCGTGGAAACCATCTCGAGATCGGAACGCAGCACACGCTACTTATAAAAATACTCGATTTCCAAGTCGTCGATTACACGGCAATATCTGGCTCAAAGGCTCGGCTTTTTTTTCGTCTTTCACGATGGGAAATACCATCGGAGGATTCGCGATACGTTCCTTCGTCAAATGGGATTCTCTTTGCCTGGTGTTATTAAAGTAAAATTATTTCCTCTCTGCTATTTGCACAATAATCCGAGATATAGGCAAACCATTAACTTCATTCGGTATATCGTTTCGCGTTTCGATCCATCGCCGACCGATTCCCTTTGAGAGGTACGCGCGCGTACAGGCTCGCGAAGCGAAGCTAGTCGCGCACGCTCGTAATTAATAAATAATAATTAGTATGCGGGCTGATGGTTATTTGCGAGCTGGCAGACCGAGGGTTTATCCCTCTCGCAAGGGGAAAGTTCCTTAACGAGTCATCTACGAAGGTAGCCTGCTTCGTTGCAGCTTCTCCTTTTTTTTGCCCGAAGAAAGAAAGGGGAGAAAGTCGAGTGTTCCGCTGCTCGTAATTGTAGGAGAGAAGAAACAATTTCGACCCTTAGCCTCTGGCTTCGACGTCGGAGGGAGAAAGAAATCGCTCGATAGGTACTTCCGTAGGGTCGAACGGACGATTCGCAGGAGAGCGAAAAGATGGAGAAACGTGGAAGAGAGAGGAGCGGTACGGGGATGCGAAAGTAGGGAAAAAGTACGAAAAGTCGGAGAAGCTGGTAGCAGACGCGACGGGGAAGGGGGGCGGGCAGGAGGGTGGGGAAGAAAAAAAACAGAAAAAAGAAAAAAAAAAAGAAAAACGGACCGTGTTCCTTGACGAAAAGAATCTCTCGACTCGTCTCTAAAGAAATTAGTATTCGTTCTTTTCGGTCCGCGTGATTCAATCTACGAGCTAAATCGAGTTGGCGAGCATGACGAAACACGCGCCCGGCGAATTAGTCCAGCTCGAAGTTGCCTCTTCTTTTTGCCCCGTCTGCCGCAATCTCGCGGCGCTCTCGCACTCTATCTCCTATTCCGGTTGCCTCTCTCTTCGTTTCAGTCGTCGTTTTTAATGGAATTGTCTCGGGCTCGTTCGGGCCACGCGACCCTCGATGCTTTTAAATCGCTTATTATCGTTCGCGTTACCGTGACGCTCGCGAGATACCGCGCACTAAAGTCGCGGCGACACCACCGCGCCCGTTCAACGTTCACGCCGCATCGTTCGCTTGCAACGAATTCCATTATTTACTCGTCGCGATTTCAGCCGCCACCGAAGCCTCGTCCGATACTTTTGACCGATTGGAACGTCCCACCCCCCCTACAACCCCCCTCCCCCCCCCGCCCGAAATTCCGTGGACCGCGGCGCGCGCCGCTGGCCCGCGATGCCCGCTATAACCGGTCGGCAAACGTTCCACGAAAAAGTCCATTTGTACACAGAGAACGATCCGATTTAATTAATTTCGGAATCACCGTGGCCCGATGCCGGCGAGACTCGTCAGCCCAGCCATTGCGACACTCGTTCGTCTAGGCCTCGGCGATTCCAGCCGACCAGGCCGTTTCCACTAACCTCGGCTTGCTGAATTTGGATTTGTTTGCGTTCCCGGCTCTGTATGCGGCGGAGGTATTCCGCGAAATATATAGCCTCGAAATTAGAAACGGCATTGGACGCGTGCAGTTGCGTCTGCAATTGCGAAAGCCCGATACGCGCGAGAGCTCGCCATCATTAATTTACATCGATGCCGCGAATTATATTCACAGCCGATCGCTGCCAGAGGAACCGAGCCAAAAATGGCCGCGGATTAAACGATACGTCTCGAATCAAAATATCAATTATCGATCCCGCGCCGCCACTCTCGGCCTCTAATTTCCCGATGTTTATGCGACACAGTTACGTTATGTTCTTCCCGCTAGCCCCGACGAACCGTGTTTTCCAATTTTTTGTCCACTTTTTCATTATCTGCATCCAGCTTCCCCAGCTTAATTTCACGTTGACTTTTCGCGATTTATCGCACCTTCTTCGGCAACTAATCGCTTTCACGCGGTTTTAGCAGAATATTTAAGTGTTTTCCTTCTCGTCGAACGAAAGCAAGTTTCTCGAAGATCGGAACAAACGACGTATCCGATAAACGGAGTAGGTGGATTCGAACGAGAGCAAATATTTGCTCGAGTTCTGTTTCTCTTTTCCTCTTTTTTCCTTTTTTTCCTTCCCCCCTCCCTAACAGATACCTATCATTCATAAAAATACGAACTTGGATGCACATCGACGTTCGTCGAACAGTCGGCGTGCAATCTCGCAAACGTTAAGAATTTCCCCGATCCGATCCGATAAAAGAAAGCAGCGAGTCAACAAAAAATTGCCATTTCTACGCCAAATGATTATCTCCGAGGTCTGGGAATAGCAATGTTCGCAGAAGTTGCTGGTCCTTTTAGATCGATCGGGACTTCCTTCTGCGTTTAATTCCCGAGAAAACCGGATTTTCCGCCCGATCGAGGTCGCTTTTCACGTACGAGAATGCAGAGCCAGCCCGGCCTGGTTCCTCTTTCAACGAGGCGAACGCGTCACGGTCCTCTGTTCGCCGATCTTTTCGTTGATGTTTTGTCGATGGAATTTCATATTTATTTCGGTCTGTCGATAGCGCGCGCGTGTTCGGACTCGGAACGGATGCTCGATGCCTGCGAGGACGAAAGGAGACCTCGTCGGACGAAACGAAGCGAGGGAAGACAGGAAAACGGAGAGACGTTTGCCTTTGTCTTGGGATTTCCTTTCTCGAAGATTCGCGGGACACGAACCCGTCAATCTTCACCGCGAGAGATTAGAACGGCAAGAACCGGCAGATACGCTTCCGTCTGCCAAGCGACGGATGCCGAGGAGACGAATTGCCTCTTCCGGAAGCAAAGTTTCCCTCTGCCGATTTCTCTTCCCTCCTTCTCCACCGGTATTCTTCTCCTCTCGCCGTAATACCCATTACGTTTTTCCTATATTCCATCGTTTTCGTTTATTCTCGTCGTACGATCGTGTACGATCACAGCCTGTGCTTACGGCTTACCTGTACTCGCGCCAACACGCCTGCTAACACTTGGCCAACCGAACGGTCGGATCTCCTTTTTCTGACTTTAGCAACGTGTTTTCTTTTCGCTTCTCTCTTTTTTTTTTTGTCCTTTTTTGTTGTTATCTTATTTACTGCTTTTCTGCTAGGTACATAATAGAATACACCAATTTAATGGCATTGAAATTAATTAAAAAGTTACGCTATCAGTTATGACTAAATAAAGTTATAATCGAACGGATTACACACGCTGTGAAAAAATATTAAAACGCATTTAGAATTTTTAATTTCACGTTCGAGTCGCGTTATTTGTTTTTGGTCGTCCTCAATATTTTTAATTTCACTTATACCTTTTCGATACCTTTTGTACGAACGATACGCGGAATCGTTGAATAAAATAATCTCCACGCTCGTTTGCTGTTCAAGCAGCGAACATCGGTCCCCGATACATGCGACAGATGCGCGGTGGACAGCCTATAGATTGGCTAGACGTTAAGGCGTCAGCAATAGCTGATTTTAAGCCATTTATTTAGCTTCACGGTTCTAAGCGCGTACGATCTCGCCGCTATTTCTCGTTAAGGTTCTTAGATGCATGTGAATACAAAGGAACGCGTGGATAAAGCGTATCCACGCTAGCAGCGTTACCTCGTGACTGAAAACCCTGAAGTCGTCTGTCTACGTTCGCCTTCGACCCAATCCTTTGTCTGTTAATGGCTTCGGTGCTTGAGAAAACTAAAAGACCGGATGTAGAGTTTTCTTAGAAGCGGTGACCGCTTCAACGTTTCTCCATCTTTCATTTCGTTTCAATTCATTTTCTTACCTACGATCTCGAAATTGGTCTTCGTGGCGCTGGCATTGGTATCGATATTCAAAAAAATATCACGTTAATCGAAATAAGGACGCGTTTATGGTAGCACGTGGTATAACACACGGTTACACGTGCACTTAAAATTGCACGAATCGAAGCTCCCGTACACATGGATACGCGTATCCGTGTCTTTGCGATACGCCTGTGGTAAATCGAATAGATGTATTTATGGACAGAAATTTAAATAGAGTATTTCATTTATGCCGGTCGATTTTATCAACATTATAAATTTCCAGAGTAAACTTTTAAAATTTTAATCACGACCGAAGGATGCCCCATTTTACATCGATGAAATTAACATCGATGAAAATTATAGTAATGAATTTTGTATTATGATCGGTCCGCCTGCGGTAGCTTTTGTATAATTACGGCCCTAAGAATTCATTCGTTTCGTCGTACGCGCGACTCCGCTTCGATTACCAACCAACGTAACTAACTATGATCTTGGTCGGAGAGTTGAAAAGTCGAGCCAAGTTGTCGATGATCCCTTGGCTGCAACTATCGGTACGGATCGGGCGGTCTCTGCTTGCTTGCTTTTTATAACGAGGAGGCGGCCAGCATCGACGAAACCGAGAGAGAGAGAGAGAGAGAGAGAGAGAGAGAGAGAGAGAGAGGAAAAAATACGTATAGAACGGGAGAGAAATAGGAGGAGGGAAAGAGAGGTGATCGAGAGGGAGCAGTTAGAATTCCGCACGACGCGCGGCGGAGGCTCTTAGTCGAATCACGGTTCGAAGACGGTTTAATCTTCGACTCTCGACGACTTAACTTTGCGTTTATAAAGACTGTTTGTAAAAACGACAAGAGTAGACGGCAAGAGTAGAAACGAAGACGGTACGTTCCTACCGTCTTATTAATTACGCTATAGTACGCGCTCCGACGATGCAAACTCGACGATCCTTCGACGCGAAGCGAATTCGATTCGACTATCCGAGGACACGGAGGGAGGAGTCTGGCTCGTTTTGTACAAAAGCGTTTCTGAAAGTTTTCTTCTTTCGCGCATTTGTCGCTACGTTTTCCTACTTTTTTTTTTTTTTTCGTACGTTCTCCAACTCCTTTGAAATTTCCTCGATGCAATTACGTTACGATCGCGTTCGTCTCGTTCCATCTAATGCCATTAAACTGTCGACATATTAAAAGGCGGTGGTTAATTCGATCGAACGGAGGGGGAAGAAAATTCGCAAGACGGTCGGGCCGTTTCGTTGGCCGGACGCCGAGCAAAGACGTAAAGATCGCTACGTAAGGGCGCGAACCGAGATCGAGCGAGCGGTCGGAAAAATTCAAGACGTTCCTCTCGGTTGTGTCGGTTGGAAGGAAAACCGAAGAGATCGACGAATCGGGCGAAATGGAGCATGAAATCGTAAAACCACTCCGCGGAGGTTGCGGAAAATGGTTCTTCGTCGAGAGGAACGGGAGAAGAGAGACGGGTTAGGGAGTTTGGTTAGTACGTTGAATGGAGAAAATCGCGGCACACGGGCCGAATATCATCGACTTCGATAAGGGACGCGCGCGTGCTGTGGCTCACGGTAGTTTCTGAAAGGCCAGAGAACGTCGAGACCGCCCTTCCAACGCCGCCGCAGCCGTCGCTCGCCCATGTTTCCACCTTCCTTCTCGTTTCTCCCGCCATCTCCCATCTCAAGTCCTCTTGGTTCGTATATCGAGGCGATCCTCGCGTTCACCCGAGGGGACCAAACACCCATTGTTAAATGCCACATTATTCCGCGATAACCCTGAAACCGTTCGATTTGTCCGATTCAAGACGTCTTCTCCACCTTCTTTCTTCCACCTCGCCTTTCTGCGAGCCGTGCGAGCCGGATTTTTCTCTCCTTTATCGTTTTCTATTATCGGTCGACTCTCGATTGCCATTGAAACGGCTCGTCGTCCATTTCTCGTCGGACCTCGATACCTCGGGGCGAGACAGGCTGCGGCTGGAACCGCGATAGCTCGCGATATCGTGGATGGTCGTATCGCGTGTACGCGCCGTTTATCGAGTTTTCCTCGCGGTCGGTTAGCCGTCGTCGAAGGGGATACACGGCGAATTCTTTCCGTGGGCGAATCGACGAGCCACAGGTTGCCTCGAATCGAACGACGCGTCCACGCCAGCGACTCGGCTGTCGTCGTCGACAACGGCGTTACCGCACGGCAGCCACGTTCCTTCCGTTTCGCCGCCAGCCTCGGCCACTTTCCACGGATCGGAAGAAGACGCGGGATAGTTTCGACGTCGGCTCTTGTAATCGGCGAATGGATACAGAGGGATCCGATGGACGTGTGGAGCGAGGAGGGAGCGGAGGGGGGGCCGGGTTTTGCCACGGTCCGGGAAACTTGCAACGGCCGTGGCAAAGTTTGATTGCTGAAATAGTTGGCGTCGGTCTTATCTCTGTGTCGTAGGCGACGGCTGAGAATAGAAAAAAAAGAGGGGATGAACGACGAGGGTTGAGAGGAAGAGGACGTACGACGGAGTTACGAGGTTGTACGGCGCGGTGTGCGAAAACTCGCAGCTAATTTATGTGCCAATTAATTGCTAATTAAGGGACCGGTTTTTCGGACGAATCGAATACTCCGGCTCGATACGGTTCACGGAGACGGACGAACCCGGTGAACGGGTAAACGGACGAAGAAGCGAACAGAAGTTGACTCTCCTCCAGCGCGTTTAAAACCTCCTCTTTCGCTTCGCAAGGTTCGCGGATGGCAAAGAGTAAGGGGTGTAGCAGCGGTTTCCTTCGCGCTACGAAACTTTCAACCCCGCTTCTTCATCCCGGATCAGCTTTTAATCGTTCGTTCCTCCTGGCCGAGTTACGCATGTACCTACACCTACATATATACGATGTACATCCCTGTATATCCAGCTCGAAGGTTCGCGGTTCGCCCACGTTTCATCCCCTTGGCGTTTCGTTAATCTTCTCCATCCTTCGTTTTTACCCGTCTTCTTTTTTTTTTTTATTCATTATCTTCTCCTTCGGGATTGGCAGCGTCTACCCGGCACGATCTCCGTTCCTCTCGTTATTTCGATTCTACCGCGCAACGACTTTTCGACGAAATTATTAAGACCGGTCGTGGAAATTTGGAGAGATGGCCGGGTCGCGTGAACGGGGGCAGAGCAGACTATCGGTTTGTCCGAGTACGAAAAACTATCGAAAGACGGAAGAAGAATTAATATCGATCGGCAACCGTACTAGAGAGAGAGAGAGAGAGAGTCGAACGCAGCGAGAAGGAGTCCTCTCTCTCTCTCTCTTACTCTTCGTCTGCTGGATTCCTGCGATATCCATTTTCAGAAAGACACGACGGATGGTATTTCACCGGGGCAACCATTTTCTCGGGGAATCCGCCGGCTGTTAGATGGTGTTGTGTTAACGAACTTGAATTTCTCGAAAGATGGTACGGACGAGAAGAAATATATACGTAAGATTCTCGCTTTGGTTCGGGTTTCGCCAACGAGCTTCGCGTTGTTGCGCCGCTTAAAAATACGAAATCGAATCCAGAAACGGTAGGAACGAAGCAACCGGTGGAAGAGACGGGAAATAAAACGTCTCCCGAGACAACAAAAGGAGTCTCTCGTTCGAAGCGGATATTCCGTTGGTCGGTTCTTTTACTTCCGAGAGAGTCAATATTGACCGTTCCGCGCCTTGCCCAGCTGGTTCGTTAGTCGCGTACAAGAATTTCTTTCCATTGTCAGCCGTGACTGGCCAGGGAATACCCGTTCAAAACGTTATACGCTAATTAGGATCGCTGTATAATCGCGGTATAATCGCGGTATTATAGCGGCTCGAAACGTCTAACCGGTGTTCGCTTTGGCTCGTAGTAAGAGAACCAATTTTCAAGTGGCTTATACCAGGTTGTTGGACAAGTTTCTTTCGTCTTACGAGGAAACGATAGACGCGCGACGCTTTTTTCTTTTATATTACTTCGTCGAATTACGTACGATCCGTTCTGTTCGGTCGGGATAAACACCGCGACTGGTTTCACACGACTCGGTTTCACGTTTCTACGAAGGTTTTACTGTTGTAAGAGACGCGTCTGCGAAAGAAACACACTTTCCGAACAATCTAGTACGTGCTTTTTCTTTTTTTTTTTTTTTCTTTCTCTCGTACCGCCGCTACGTTAGGATCACAAATTTAGAAAATCTCAATCAGCATCCACGGAACGCGTTTCTTTCGTGCGATCCGATCGTTCGAAAGATCGCGACTTTCAGAGATCCACTTTTCTACGAAATTGCCTCTATCGGATCTTCTGTTAAAGAGCTTCGATACAGAAATATGGGGAAACAAGCGCGTACCGGTTGCTGCCTTTCAAACTGTCTTCTCGTGCTCGAGAAAAGTCAGACAAGGTAAAAGAGCGAGAAAGTAAGGCTAAGGGTAAGATGGAGGGAAAACCGCGTTGTTTCCAGACTCGTTAATTAAGCATTCGTTGAATTCGGTTCTCAGTATCGGCTGGAATCTTTGGTGTCGCGTTTACCTTTGGACTCCTCTTTGGGTTTGGGCAATCGAAATAAATACGAGGTCCCGAAGGCACGGTTTCTAAAGGTCTCGTCTTTTCGAGCCTAGCCGACCGAATCGTCGACCGTCGACGCGGACGCGTAATTTCGATAATAAACCGAAAGACGGAAAAGGAAGCGAATAGAGTTTTTCCGTCGTTCGAAAAGATATCGAACTCTACCGATAAAATGCTAATAGCGCAGCGTCGTAGCAGCGCTATTACGGGATTTCAAGATGTTTCGTACAATATATATATATATATATATATATATATTAGGTCGTCCGAATAATTTCTTTCGTTTTATAAGGAGATAGTGGATGCGCAACATTTTTCGTTTTGCATTGTTTTTTTTTTTTTTTTTATCGAACTACGCACGATCCGTTTTGTTCTATCAGGACAAAGATCGCAACGGTTGATGGATTAGGTTTCACGTTTGTACAAAGATTCGTCGTTGCGAAAGACGTGTCTGTAAAGGAGAGACGCTTTTCGGACAACCTAGAGGCTTGACATGAGCGCGTAATCGTAAATGGGTCAGTTGGAACAGATACTTTCTACGTCGTTGTATGGCAAATACAACGATCGAAAGAAAAGGGACGAAAAAAGTCGTCGAAAATATCGTGGATCGCCGCGAACCGATTACGTCGCGATCTCGAACGGTATTAGTTGGGCTCGCGACAGCGACGCCCTTTCTGGCATCGCTCGAGACTCGGTTGAAAGAATTATTTCGTGGGAATTTCACGAACGAGAGACACGGCAACAAACTTGTAGCGTAGCTCGATGCCGGGCGCAACTCGAAGTAGATAGTTCACGACGGTGCAAGCCAACGGGAACCGAAGATGCCACTTAGCCCTTGTGCAAATTTAATTTCCACCTGCCGCGGAACTCGAAATTAGGCTAATGCTAGGACGGGGACCGTATGCCCTTTATGGAGACCGCTATCGTGCTTCGGCATCCGACAAAACGATGCACCGAGCCGCGTCGCATCGCGTCGCTCTCGCAACCGAGAAACTTCCGATGGAAAATTTATTCGAAACGTCGAGCGAAACTTCCAACCGTCGCGTTATGACGGTCCCTCGTCAGAGACGAACGTTTTGTAAAATCGAGAGACAAACGAGATTTCCGATAACGCCAAGCCACTTTCCTCTCCGTTGGACAGTTGGAAACCGTCAATTATTCCGAATAATTGAAACACGTATGTAAGTAATAACTGCGGACGAGTCGCGAAATTTTACCTCCGGTTCCTCGGTGTTACGTGTCGCGGCTTCGAAACTTTTCATCCAGTTTCGTCCGGAATACGCGAACGTCACGCGTCGCTCGATCGTATGGCGCGACTGCAATGCAGGCTACTATCAAGCTGAGATCTTAAAATCTCCAGACTCTGATAAACATCATATTCAGTTATCCGGCGATCGAGAGACGCGACAAAGTTGGACGAGTCGCGATAGGATCGCGCGTGGTAGAGCGTTACGTGCCTCGCACGTGCACGTTGCCACCGAGCCATAAATTAGCGACGGAAGAACCAACGGGGTCTAACGAACATCCCGCAGGCCATCGAAACGACGGCGTACAGAGCGTTCCAGTGTCAGAAAAGCCATCTCAGACCTGGACCCCGGCGTCACCCCCACCGTAGGAGTCAAACCGGCATTATCAAAGGTCGTCCGAAAAGTTTCTTTCGTTTTACGAGGAAACGATAGACGCGCCGGAATACGATCCGTTTTGTCGTTCTGTCCAGACGACGAACACCGCGACGTTTCACAGACTTGGTCTCGCCTTTGTACGAAGGTGCAATGACGTTGTAAGAAAACACGTTCGCGAAAGAAAGATACTATTCGGACGTATAAGATCAGCTCTCGACATTCCCTGTTCTAACGCTTCGAACCGTTGTTCGCTCCGTTGGATTCGTACGATAAATTTGACTACTATAGCCAAAGTTCGTTCGATTCTTTACATCATTCGTGAAACGTTCGAACTGCGACGCGAAGAGTTCACCGACGATCCGACACAGTTTCGTCAATTCTTGCGTCTCCTACGCGACAACGTCGTCGCGCGACCAACGCGTCGAGCATTCGCGAACCCAGTCGACGCCGCTTGTTCGTCCAACTAACCACGGGAATGTAGCGAGCTTGCGAGTCGCGTCGTAAAACTTTGCGCTAGAAAACAAGGTAGAACGCCGTTGACGGTAAAGGTTTGCTCGAACGGAGAAGATAGCATCGACGCATTGGCAGTTCGCCGTGCTGACAACGAGCACCGACGAGATCCGATAACAGCGGCGGCCTCGTTGCGATATAATTTCCCTGTTCGCCGGGACAACGCTCGGCGTCGTCTACGAAAGACGACAAATTCCGCGCGATTTCTTGTTAGGCGAGAACGCGTCCTTTCTTCGTTCCATCGTCTAAATTCGTAGGATCCTGCCTATTTCCGTTTGATTCGACAATCTTAACGAAACTCTTGACGAATCCGAAAGTTGCGATTTATTTATAGCGGGGGATCGGGGAAGAGACTATCGCCACCGATTTCTATATTCAGCGAATGTTCTCGATAACTTTCAATCTTTTCACACATTTTCAGATCGCCTCTTCCAAGTTCGTTCAATATCTATCTTTAATCGCAAGACCGTAGCAGACCTCGTGACAAATGTTTCTATAAAACTGGCTTATTTCTATTCAACCTCTTTGATAATATCGTCTCGAATCGCGTGAGCTGTTCTACCTTTTCTAACCGTTAGAACGCGTTATTGTATGAAAAATAGGTAGAAAAAAAAAAAAGAAAAAAAATTGGCGCTAGCCGTTTCCGTTGCCCGTCATCGTCCATCGCAACGTCGCGAGGACACGGCGGCATCGAACGAAACGCAACGACGCGTTTTCCTGGAGACCACGGTACAAAAATTCGACACGGTCGATTAGAAAAATTACGGTGGCAATGGCGTGGGCCTAGTAGAGACAAAAAGAGATAATTGCTTGGACTCGACAGCAAAGTCTGCGCGCCAGGTACAAACGATTATCGATTGTTCCGCCAGCTCGCCATGTAATTTTAACCGCATTTACCGATGTTACGTTGTTACATTATTGCAACATAACATGCTTCGAGTAATCGCATTAGCCGAATGCGGCTTTAATACGAGTTCGCAGGTATTTATCGCGGTGATGCGTTCGATAACGAAGCGCGTATGGCCAGCGGTACCGCCGGATGCCTAAATATTCGAACGGGCTCATTATGCGGCTGAGACTCCATTTACTAAAACCAACTTTGGCCAAGGATCGCGTAGCGAGCACGCGCCGCCACCGCGCAAACGTCGGCGCGTATTTTTCAGCCGCCCGGCCGAATTAAATACCCCGTTTATTCGGGCGGGTGGAGAAAAATTCGCGCAACTTTTAAACTCTCCCGTCTACGAAAGGGGGAACGGGCGCCGGCAACAAAAACGAAAACAAAAACAAAAACACGGCCATGGATCTCGCGTAAGCGAGCCGGCGAGAAAAACTGGCAAAAAAAGGCGGAGTTCTTCGCGCACCACGCGGTGATCGATCGCGTGCGACACCTCCGGAGTCGGGGAAAAAGATGCTTAGTCCTCCGCAGCCACTCCTCCGTCATGTACTTTGTCGCTTTACAATTAGCAACTACCGCTTTGCGTTGCCATATCCGTTTAACGTTTGCAGCTGCATATATCGGCTTTCGCGTTTCTCCGTTCGAAAGTTGCGCGCTCTCTGATCGGAGAATCTTCGATCACTGGGAAAAATCGGCGAAAATCTCAATTTTGGAAACTCGAAACGTTTCATGTTCGATCTCAGCTTTTAATCCATTTCGATACGAACATAGATCGCTGCGTTATCGCACGAAATTTTCTTCGTATTTTAGCAAACAGAAACGGTTTACGTCTCAAAAAGGGAGCGAAAGCGAGATACTAGAACGAGAAGTCACATTTTTCGTGGAATTTAAAGCATCTTTTAAAGTTGAAAGAGTACGACGATCGAAGAAACTTAACGCGATTAATATTCACTTTTCGTTTGACTGTAGAATTCATATCTATTTTACGCTGTAGACCGTTCGTTCGACGATGTACTTCTCTCGCCTAATGACTACGGCTAACGACAAATAAAGGAACGGACACGTATTATCGCACCATTGGGAAAGCTATCGTCCGGTCGAATCAACTTCGTAACAAATCGAAATCACGGCCGAATTTGAGAGATCCGAGCGAATATCCAGCGATTGACGACGGCTTGCACGGTGCCCGATGGCAACGGCATTGACACGAAATAGTTGGAAATCGACGGTTGAAAGAGAGACAAAAAAAAAAAAAAAAAGAAAAAAAGGAGGAAGAGAAAGTAGAGAAACAAAAAATTCCAATGAATTTCGAGCGTCGAATCGCGTTCGGTAACGCAAATGCGGAGAGACGGCGAAAGGAGAATGATCGCGGTGGAAGGTTAGAAATGAAACGCGAATCGAGGAAGGAGAGAAGCTTCGGAACGGTTTCTCGCAACGGACGGTACTTTTTCCTTCCCCCACCCCCCTTTTTTTTTTACCTCTCCCCCAGAGGAAGAATACGAGTGAAACTGCCAGCAAAAATATCCGCGAGGTGAAGTTGGAATCGAATTAAAAAGCTGGCCAAGCCAATTAAGGCGTTTCGCGAAAGTTTAAGAGATTCTTCCCGGAAAAGGGTAAGCTTTGCAGGTGCGCGGCAGTCGCTTTTTTTTTTTTCTATTACGTCGCCTTCCGCCTGGTCGCCGAACTGGGCGCCATTAAGCTGTTCGCTCTTCCGTATAAATAGAAAGAGAAAGAGAGAGATCGCGCGGTTGGACGGACCGAACCGTGAAAGAAGAAAGGCTTCGCTTAATTTCAACGGAATTTGGCTCGTTATACAGCCGTGTTGTTTCCTCCAGTCTCCGAGAATTTCGATCGTCCTTTCTTCTGCTCTTCTTCGCGTCCGGCGTCTGTTTGTGCCCACCTTTCGAAAAATCCCCAGTCTCTGTAGAGCAGCTTCCGCTGGCTGCGCAAGATCTATCCACATCGCTGAAAACTTTGTAGCGATCGGGCTTGCGCCACGGCGGCGCCAGCTGGTTCCTAGCTGCCTTTCGTTAAATATTAAATTTCGACTACGCCGTATGCATTCCGGCTAACGTTGATAGCCGTACGACGATGTCGTCGCGCGCTGCAACGGCGAACCGAAACGGTCTCCGCTGGACCGCGAAGCTCAGTGGGCTCACGCACGCCATAGACGATCGACGAGATCGTCGAACAATCGTCGATGTAAATTTAAAAGCAACTTTACGTACCTTCGTAGACTCTAAGCTGCGCCTCGGCTGACACGGCGTCCCCAACTCCGTTCTCCGCTAGACACTCGTACAGGGTGTTGTCGCGAACCGGCCTGACAGGTTCGATCCGCAATAAAGCTCCGTTCTCATAGTTGTGCACCAGGTACCGTGACTGAGATTCTACGGAACAACGCGAAACATCGGGTTGAAGGATCGTTAGGACTGGCCGCAGGGTTGTCGAATCTACTCGATCTCGCATACGGCGCGGTCGTGCTTGCCCAACGAAAGAATCGACTTTTCTAAATCTCAAGGCTCGTGCAGAGTGTCTCTATATTCAGCGTGTCTACGATTTACGGATCGATCGAATCTGCGATCAAATGGTATTAATTTCATGTTTCTTTCCTCATTCGCTGCATAGCGAGTAAAGTATCTTGCGAGCAGGCGGCTGATCGCTAACAACGAGGGGAAATAAAAAGGACGAGAAGAACGCGAGAAGGACGAAGGTTGTTAGAAGAGTCGATCGCGAGGATGGAAACGAGGCGAGGCAAACGAGACAGAAAGGTATCCGTAGGCGGTCGATCGGTTCGATTCGTGCTGGTTCCTCGCGCGCCTTTCACGCGATCACGACCAACTTTGTTACGCGTCGTTATCTCCGTTTCGCTGGATTAGCGAATTTCGGAGCCGCGAACCAGCTCGAAATCGAGAACAATCGACGAGCCGAGGATAAAAGCGTCTATTCTCCGTTAACCGGCGCGATTTTTCGCGGCGTTGCAAATTTCCAACGGTTAGTTGGACCGCGCACTCTTCCTCAACAGGATCCGGTTCCGATTCCTATTCCGATTTCCATTCGACCGACTGGCGGCAACGATTGACGCGCCAAGCCATACTCGGGCTCTCGTTGCGCGCGAACGATCGAGCTAATGTTACCGGAAAAATCTTACAATTCCTAAGCTATCGCCGTTATCGATAAACATTCTTCAGCGACAGTGACAAGTAGCGGCGATCAATAGAAAACCGTTTAATCGCAAGTTACCTGCTGTATCCTGTTTGACAACGATTGTGAAATTGTAGGAAAGAAGTCTTCTATTAGCTGGTAAATCGTCGTTTTGTATATCTTATGTAGCTTCGATTTAGACAGTCTATACAGCTTCAATTTATATATCTACGGGATATACTCTGTATAGGCACAGTGTTAGGCGACAGGATTGCTCGAACCGGAAATCAGTTCAAATCAGTTTGGCAAATCCAAAAGGACGCGCGAGGCTTTCTGCTCGAAGGAAGCGACGTCTATTTCAGTTGCTATCTCGAGTTGTACACTGGAAGATTTGGCAATCCGGTCGATCTCTGGAAACTCCGGATGTAACGAAGAGTCCGGCTGTCGGCAGTCGCGCACCGGTCGGCAACAGCCGGTGTTTCCGGAAACCGAGCGAGCGCGAAATTTAGTTAGAAAGAAAAGGGCCGATATCGTCGAGTCGATACGCGACGCGGCGTATAACCGGAAGAGGACGACGTCGCTGGCAAGACGATACGAACGGAAAAGAAAGCAAAAGCAGAAACGAAAAATACGTAAGAGAAAACGGATTTGCACGCGGAACCGGAAGCGGATACTGAAAAGAGCCAGGAGGGCGATAGACCAGCGACGATAGACTCGATATGGTCGATACGATTTCCATCTGTGGCGTTTAGAACGGCCGAGGAACAGCAAACGCGAACGATAGACGAGAAACGGCTTCACGAGGAACTCCGAAAGACTAGCGGACGACCGAACGAAAACGTGAAAACTTACGGGAAACTCTCTTTCCGTTTTTCCGCCAGTGGATCTGGGGTGGCGGCGCACCTTCCGCCGTGCAGTAGAAGCTCGCTATCCCTCCTGCCTTCACCTGCTGCGATTGTGGCCTCACCAGGATCGTCGGCGGACCTGCGAGCACAAGATCGAAAGAAGCCTTTGATTAGAGTCGAGTAGTCCCTTCGGGCTGTTTCGATGCCCCACCGTTGCTCGCCGAGTTAACAAGCCAAACGGCGATAGAGAGGTTCCGCCATATCGTTGGAACGTCTCTGAAAGAATTCGCCGGCCGTCAGGCAAGACTCGGCGAATTATCGAAGGGTCAAAGATTATACGTAGTTCTCGACCGATCGAAGGAAAAGAGAGGATGATAGCGGATCGGATTAGATCGCATTGACTCGTGACAGAACAAACTTTTCGTTCGAACGCGCCGTTCGAACCAGCCGTTCGACGAGAAACACGCGTATGAAAAGCGAAAAGGAAAAAAAAACAAAATATGAGAGAGAGGGAGGGAGGGAGGGAGAGAGAGAGAGAGAGAGAGAGAGGAAAAAAAGAAATGAAAAAAAAGAGGAGAGACAGAAAAAAGAACGTTATTCCGGGCATTCGTAGAATCGATAGGATGAAAACTCGTGTAAACTCGATAAACGAAATTTGCTATCGCAGGAAATCGTGCGGCGTCCGAATCGAGCGGACAAATAGCGTGAACGCGTCGCGTGTCGTCCCGAAGCACGCGGCTCAGAATTAGCGGGTTTAACGCGTGAATGGAAATTTCGGGCTGGCTCGACACTTCTCGCTTTTACCGGGCGATAAAGAGACGGCCGTTTCAAGATGGATGGATACGGTTGCGCGCCTCCTCTTTGTTCGTCGTCCGGCGTTCGCTGTAACAACGACGCGCCGCCCCGCTGGAAACATAAGGGACCAGGCCAAGAGGCGTGCTATCTGGAGCGAGACTACCGGCCAAGTATTAAATTGGTCTCGAAAGTTTGCGATCGCACGGATCGTTTATGGCCACTCTTCCATGGATCGCCGCGCCGGTCCCTCCTAACGGAAACGTTTCGACTTTTTCGATCTCCCGATTGCCCCTGAATCTTCTTCGCTCTCAAAACAAATTGCAGCGAACGAACGAATCGGCCGAGACGGACCGGACGAACGTCTGTCCGGTGGATCTTCGAAAGGACGTTCTTGGTTTCTGCACGATTCTTCGCCGCGACGCGATTGTTTGTATCGACGAACGGTTTGCAATTTGCTATCAAACGCACGACGCACGACGCACGACGCACGACGCACGACGCACGAAGCGGTAAATACGCGCACAACGATTTAACTGACTCGATGATCTGACGAAAAAGCTGTGATTTCTGCGCGTAACGAATGCGTTGACACGTACGTACAGTCTGTGTCGCACGATTCACGATCGATCGTCGATGGTCTCGTAATCGGCGACGTATCCACGACCGAATCGAATCTGACCGAATAGGATCGAAACGAATCGAATCGAATCGAGTCGAGTCGAATCGAATCGAATCGAATCGAATCGAATCGAATCGAATCGAAACGGATCGGATCGAATCGAATCGAATCGAATCGCATCGCATCGCATCGCATCGAATCGAGTCCAATCGAATTGAAACGCGACGAGCTTGCCGCATGCGGCGAAAAAAATGTCCTCGCGCGATCGCAAAATGAAAGATTATCGCGGAAAAGGGGAAACGATGTCGAGAGGGCATGGCCGGCTGGTTGAACAGAGAAGGCGAAAGCTTCGGATGGCTCGAAAATTCGTAGCGTCGACGAACGAGAACACGAACGCGTTAATCTATCGGCTCTGCGATGAAAACTGCGAGGCAGGGATATGCGCGATGCAATTTAAGGTAAATATTATTCCATCGGCGAACCGTCGATAATTTTTGATCGAATCGCTCGTTCCAGATTATTGCTATCCACTCGGGTCGCATTGTGGCCGAACACGTGACGATTATCATAACGAAATAGTTGGAAGCTGGTGCATTAATCGAGCGCAATCCCGGCCGTGCGCGATGATCGATCGATTTTTAAATATTCCGACCGCTTTTGGCTACGATTGCCAAGCGAATTTCATAAAGTTTCGGCGAGAACAACGTTGCACGAAATTCCGGGGGGAAAAAAAAATCTCCATCGAATTCGAGGAAAACCACGAGAATTTCTCTCCGAAAGGGAGAAAGAAATGTCCAAAGATCGGTGCGATTTTGAAAAATGATTTTGTCCGGTCAACCGACCGAGATGGTTTCCAGCTATTTCGTAGACGCAACTTCTCTCGACTAAAATTCAGATAGCTAGATGTATATTTATTTAGAACGGGTTGCAGAGCGCGCATCAGAAGCACCTGCCGCGCCACGGTTGCCCGATGATAATTTACGATCAACCATGAAAGAGTCGCGCGATAAACAACCGCGAACCGAAATTCTGCGCCGGAAAGCCGCCGTTCTTTCCTCAAAATCGACGCACGTGGACCGAGAGATCGGGCCTCGTCGAATATCGAAGGGACGCGATTTCGATGCAGCGATTGTACACGGCGAGAGAATTACACGGAGCGACTACTACTTCGCGAGCAATTGAATCCAACTCGGGGAACGCGTAGTTTACAAATTACAACGATGCTGAATTGCGTTTCGTCCGAAGGATCAACGACGAGCGCGTTCGTTAAAGCCTCGGCTGCATTACGGATAACAAGACCCGAACGAGAGAAACAAGTTTTCGACTTTCCGCCATCAAACGCGATCGTTCGCTCGTTTTCATTAAATCCCGGCGAGTTGGCGAGAGGGAAGAGTTGAGAAACGCGGTCGAAAAGTGGAAAACACGGGGGAATTCGAAAAGCCACAGAGGATGGTCGTGTACAGATCGCTCGGAGAAAGGAACGCGGCAGGAGAGGGAGGGGGGGGTCGGTAATTGCGTTTCGTTAATTCTCGCGCGACCGACGTGCACAAGAAATTAGTCGGTGACCAGCAGCGTTCTTCGAGCGGCCAAGGATACACCAGATAAGTCTGGCAGAAATTTCGGACGCGTGTCTAAAGAAAAGCCGAGGAAACCGATCCGCCAGCGAAGAAACGCGTGCAACGATTAAACGCCGATGGAAATTAGATGGCGTAACGCGAAACGCGCCGCGTCTCGCCGGCGATAGAGAAACGGCGATCGACCTCGCAACGAGGAGTCGTATCCGTGTTTGCCCTCCGAGAGAAAGTAGCGGAGGAGCGACGAACAATTCGAGCTTCTCTCGCGAATTCGTTAGTCACGGTGGAAAGCGCGCGGCTGGTGCGAACCGAGCGTTCGCCACGGCCGAAAATCAGGATAAAGATCGGTCGGTTATTTCTGCCAAAAGTTCGTAATAACGAGGGATCGCGGGACGCGATCGTGGCCCGTGTAAAAACGGTCCAAGTCGTATCTCATGCTTAAAGTTTATACCGGTTTGGCAGGAGGATCTCGGAGCGGAGAAACGAGGCGAGGCGAGGCGAGGGAAGGCGAAGGCTGGAGAAAAAGTTTCGCTCGCGGAGCGCTCGCCTCTATTACGCTTTATAGCCTGCCGCGACGTAATTGAAAAAGTAGCCGATAACGGAGCAATCTGCATGAGATTTGAATAAAATTACGCGTTACCTACTGCCGAACGTATTACGGAATCGATCGGTGCATCGGTCTTTGTGCCATCGAGCTTTCTCGCGCAGATTTTCGGCCGCGCGGCGAAAACTCGCCGACGACGGATCGATCCGTCGATTCGCGATTAATTGGCGATTAATTGGCGATTAATTGGCGAAAAACTGTAAACGCTTGGTAGGCACCGGTCTCGTGGAAAAGAAAGGCCAAGGACCATCGAGATTACGCGGATCGGTCAACGTTTCGAGCGGTCCGCGATCAAGTTGGAGCTGAAACGAGACGGAAATCGTCCATGTCGCTGACGTGATTCGTCGATGATCTCGTTGAGCCTCGAGTGGCGAGCGGATCCAAGTGGATACGGCAGGCGCAAGCCGGGCCGATGTAGGCGTACGCGCGGACTCTGTTCGGTGCCATTTTGCTCGGGCATCGATTGTAAACAGGCGAGTTTATGCGCCAAACGATGGTGGATGCCCATCGCTGAACGATGACGCTTCGTTGGCGGGGAAAAGGAGCGACGAGATGGAGAAGGAAAGAGAGAGAGAGAGAGAGAGAGAGAGAGAGAGAGAATGGAAGCCGATGGTGGTTGCGGTCGTAGTGGCGGAACGACGGTGGCGATGACGTCGGTGGCGGCGGTAACGCGAGAGGGGCGAGGCTGCATCAACGTCGAGTGTACCTAACCCGAGCACGGGTTTATCGCAAATAATTGCGCGGACCTTATTCGCATTTTAGCGTATCGAAATCGCAGGTCGGTGTTGCAGACGATCGAGACGTGTGGGTCGGGTGCAGGGCAAATATTAATTTAAATGGGTTTTCAACCCCTCTATCCGCGCCACTACTATACGGTGTTCGCGTATCAACGAGGGAACAGTCCAGCTTCGGTTTCCGGAAATCTTCTCCGCGTTTTCTACTCGTTTGTACGAGCACAATGCGCCAACAATGGAGAATAGAATCCCGCGTGGATTAAATAATGAAAATTTTCCGCCGTTCTCCGGCCAACCGTGAAATTGAATTTATATGCCGGAGGACCGTCATTGGCGTTTAAGTATTATTGCCCGTTACGCCGCCGTTACCTTCCTTCTCCATCTTTTCCAACGCAATGGATATCGCGCGTCGCCTCTGTAATTTCTTTTCGAAATCGAAATCGCCGTGACACGCGACACGTTGCAACCAACGTTGCAACGGAGGGCAAACGGAGACACGAGCGAAAAAAGAAAAAAAGAAAAAAAAAAGAAAAAGAAATCGGCCGGATTCTGACAACCGGGAAGAACGAACTCGATTATGGAAAATAAATGAATTTATCTTGCGAAAATGTGGTGTCGATTGGCGGACGAAAAAGGAAGACGTGACATATTCGCGGTGTTTTTAACCCAAAGCGAGTGCACCCGCGAATAGTTGACCCCGTCCGTTTTCGTTTTCGAGACGCGGGTCAACGCCAAACGAGAGCATCGTAACTCGTTCGATGAAATTTTAATTCCCGCTTTCCGAATGTCTATTCGTGGCACGACGAAACGGCACCATAATGATTTTTTGGAAAACAGGTAAACCGATGTGTTCGCCGAGAATCCTTGAAACTTGAAAGCGGACATCGTTTTTCCACGAAATTCAAACGGATAGGCTCGATCTTGCTGCGGCTGGTCGGGCACGGCCGAATATGAAATTGCAAGATTTCAATTCGGGATTGCGGCTAGCGGCCGCGTTTAATTGAATTCCGGGATTTTTAACGGGAACGTTGGATAGAGGGGTCGCGCGACCGCGACTTTACGCCGCTGGAAAAATTGCAATTTATTCCTTTGGAATTAAAGCGTCCATTACTTCGTAACTTGGTCTCGTCGTTCGCCGCTGTCCTCGTCGTCGTTCGTTCGCCGCGTCTGACCCTCGCGGACCTATTCTACTGTTTCGAGCGCGAGCTGCCGGCAGTTAGCCACCGACACACGAACGCGTCTCTGTGCACGTAGTACCCATTCTCCTCTGGCGCTCGTCGCGTCGTTCCTCTTTCTCTCGCGATAAAGTTACGGCTGTGAAAAGGGCGGCCGGCGCCTCTCCGGCCAGTCGCGATTTGTCGGTTGCGGATTATCCGTTTCTCGCGTTTCTTTAACGAGATAAGTAACGCAAAACCGACGAGCGTCGCGAACAAAGAGCGAAAAAACAATTGTGCCGCCGTCGGGATGCGATACGAGAGACAGAACTCGTTACTGCTCTTTCATTCCCCGTCTCCGCCTCCTCTCTTTTTACATTCACGAAAACAACGTTCGAATCGATCGTTCGCTTTCGATTCCGTTTTCCGTCGACGGAAGCTGCTTAGCCGCCACGCCACGCAACCGTCTCCTCCGCCGTGCAAAGCGTAGACGCGAGGGACACGAGGGACTCGGGTGGTGACCGGAACGGCGCGTCAACGACGCCTGTAACCAAAAGTTGTGCGCCGGAGGAGCGGAAGGAAGGAGCGCGGCGCATAGATGCATCCGAGAGAATAGCACGAGATCCGGCGTCGATACGTATGCAAAGCGATTGCGTTTTAACCAACTTCTCGCCAGGAATTTCCATTAGTCTAGGAAGTCCAAGCGGCTCGGGGACAATGGCGACGATGCGCGACGGATTTCGCTGAACCGAGCGGTATGGCTGGTTGTTTCGACGAGATCGGCCCGCCGAACGATTTCGAATCAACGCGTCTGGTAGGGCGGATAATTCAATTTGAATATGCATGCGTACCGTGGAAACCAACCTCGAAAATCCACGGGATGCGATGTTCTCGGTCGTACCCGTCGATGATTTACGCGCGGCGTTCGGCTACCGTCGTGGTCGTGCAACGCGAGGCGAAGATCTCGCGAACGTCGTTACGTTTCAGCCTGGAATTTGCATCGATCGAGAGCGAACTCGCGAGCGTTTTCTTTACGAGCGAGTCGATACGATGCCCTGCAACGGGGGAGGGGCTCGGAGGCGGAGTCCAAGCGACTGGCTCCGGATCTATCTGGCACTTAAGAGAGTCTCCACGGATCTATAACGGTGGGCGCAACGCGACGAGGGCAAACGCCGTAGGGCCTGCGCTGAATTTATGCAAATGCATGCCGGCAATATTCTAAATAAGTAGCGCCGTCTTCGAGGTATCTCGGCGGTGCCCTGTGTCGCCTGTAAATTTGGCCGAACGTACGAACCAACGACTAATCACGGAAGAACGTCGCCGTCGGTGTACGAAACGACAACGCGACGTTGTATTCCCCGTGGCAACGGTCCAAAAGGATGGGGTAACCGCGGGACGACGACATCCAGCAAAGTCTGCAATACCGAACGAAAAGTAGAATGCCCCCTTGGCTAGACCGATTTGCCTCGCCTTTGAAATTTTTTATTTCGAGAAACGAAATAACGTTTGAACGGCGGAAGCGCGCGCCGCGCGCCGCGCGCCAGGAGACATATCCGGAGAGCACTTTCGTATCTCGTTTTCAGTCGAGTCGGCTTAGTCTGGCCGAACGCTGCCGGCGCTGTACCCCGTAACTGGCTTTTAACGCTAATAGCGCTTTCAGACCCATTTAAAAGAGCATTTACGAAACGGAGAAGAACGCGCCGCGAGTTTAGTACGTTGCAGGCTCGCGACCTTTTCGGTCTGTTCGCGATACTTGAAAAATTAAATCCTCCAGAGGCTGAGTTTACCTTCAGCCACCGTCTAGCGTTTTTAATGCCAGCTGAATCGCGGAATGCAGGCGGCCGCGCGAGGACGAAACGATTCTTCGGCTTTCGATCGGCGCGTTGTTAGTACGCGATTGGCGTCGCTCTGACGGCGGAGCGACAGCCGCCGTACGTCATCGGACGATCGCGAAAGTTTAAAATCTAGAAAGAGCAAAAAGGATGGCCGCCGAGTGAAAACCGCCTGTAGGTTTTTCAGCGCAGCCAGTTCACACGCTGACGGCACGTACCGGCATACATTAGAAAGCGTCGGGTGGTGTGCTGGCAGCCGGCAGCAGGTGACACGCCACCGCTCTAATCGGTAGGCAACGTTTTAACGCGGTTAATTGCGCTTCAATTAGCCGGCCGGTGGCAGCGCGACTTTCTTGCTGGCGGTTCGCGCGGCCAGAAGTTTCGCAATCGTCGGTTCGCGCGGTGCAATTAGCCGTCGAGTCGTCCCGTGCATTAAGAAGAGAGCCGTAAAAACCGCGCGAAGATGTACCGAGGAAAATTACGCGAAGATAAAGTCCAAGTTATACCGTCGTTAAAGAGTGACGGCACTGGAACAGCGGCGCTGGTCGATTCTCTCAGATCTCCGCCTATACTTTCTCCGATACCTTCTCGTTGTACAAATTATACGACGAGACAGTTTTCGTGACCTTAATGCGTTCGTCGCGCGCGGTATTTTCGCGCGGAGAATAACGTCGCGAGGCGTACCGAACTGTACCGAATCGATACGTCTATACATATAATATACATAGACACAGACAGACAGAGGACAGAGACAGAGAGACAGAGAGACAGAGAGAGAGAGAGAGAGAGAGAAGAGAATTTATCGCTTGCGCCTCGTTAAGAGGCTGGAGCAGGTCGCGCCGAGGGAAAGAGACGGAAACGAGAACGCGATTCGAAAGGAAAAACCTGTCTCTCGAAATTCGATTTCGGGGCAGCCTCCACTCTTCGACGATATCGAGCGGCCGGTCGAAGGACGGTTCGCGAATAAATCACGGAATCAATTCCGATACGTAGTCGGTACCGCCATAAATAAAATCCGCTAGATATCGTAGATCGGCGGCTGGTATCCGAAAGAGGAGCGGGGGAAACAAATGACAGCGCATAAGCGGGCAGAAACATTCGAAAGTTGGGTCCCCGTGCCACCACGCTCGACACGGGTTGTGCGCGCGGAATTTGAAATGCAAAGCGTGTAGCAGACCTGGCCGATAAGAGCCTCGGACCCGCTGCAAAAATACACATTAGCGGATTTGAAATTTAGATCGGTGCCACGGTCATCCAAGCGAAATCGAGTACCGGCCCTCGAAAACAGGCCGATTTACGGCGGTTTGCCGCGGTTCTAACGAGGCCCTTGAAACGCGAGGAAACATAGAACGGCGCGGCCGTGCGAACCGAACTTCTTCGCACGTCGCCCAGACGTTCTTCTCTTTCTCCCTCCTTTCATTCCACTTTGCACGCTCCGTTCCTGCTCTTTTCCTTCTTCCAACCTTCGATAAGTATCGCCGCGGAGTTACGCTCGTGCAATACGCGGCCTTTCCTCGCGCGGGAAACATTGCGGCGCGCGTAGTTCGCACGCCGTTCGTACTTACTTGTCATGTATGTGATGTACTGCGAGTCGCTGATGTTTCCTGAAAGAAGCTCGTTGAGTCGAGTCGTCCATCGTTACGGAGAACGCTTCGTGCGCCTCGAAACGTCCCGTTCGTTACCATCGCGTTTCTGCGCGAGTACTGCTGCGATCTTTCGATTCTCAACGAGTTACGATATCGTCACGCGTACAACGGTGTTATTCGAGGTTCGTCCCACGAAACGCGACCGGCTATCGATTCTCCAGTCTCGCGCTATCCTACGATCCGTTCGCGTTACGTTCTACGAAGCGGAGACGATATTTCTGCGCGTGCAAAAGAGAGGACGCGTGGCCCCGGTGTTCTTCGGGCGAGTCGAGCGTATCGCGGAGGCTCTCGTAGGAGCGCGAAAACGCGAGGAAATCGCGTGCGCGTCCGCCCCTCGTATTCGCTGGCTCGTAAAACGGTTTGAAAGATTGTCCGCCGCCTCGATGTTTTCACGTTAAATATTTATTATTCGCTTTGTCGCTGTTCTTCTCTTACTCTTCTCTCGTCACGCTTTCTATTCTTTATCGCGTTGAAACGTACGAATCGCTAATTGCAAAGCGATCTCTTTGTCCCGTCGCTCGCGACGTAACATTTTTCGGTTCGAACATTTTTCTTCAGACGTTAAATACGCGTTTCAACGACTGCCTTTCGTTGGAACATCACGCGAGGTTAAAGGCCAGATTTCCCATCATCAAAATCAGGTAACCGGTAAAGTCTAACGGGAATGTTGTTATTGTCGTAATCTCGGTTATTCTATACGTTCCTTCTCACGAGCTACGTTTTTAGTTATCCCTGATGCAATGGTTTCGACAGAATATTTAACGCTCGGCGTTATCGAACGTCGCACGACGTTTTTATACATCTTATGAAAGTAGCTTTCTCTATTAGATCGCGCGAAAAGTGTCTTTCTTTCGCGAACGTATCTTTCGCAACAGTGCGCCAAGTCTGTGAAATGTTTATCTCGACAGAACAACAAAACGGATCGTACGTAATTCGAGGAAATAATGTAAAACAAAAAATACTTTCTATTATTTCCTCGTGAGACGAAAGAAACTTTTCGGACGACCTAATATCTACGGCTCGCGCATTACGGTTTACGTTCATCGACGACGTTTCAAACAATCTCTCTTATTCGACAAACTACGGTCATCATTTTTGTATACGATGTTCTTTAACCAATCATCCTGCGTACGTCGTTTGCATAATTCTGCCGCGAAACAACAACTTCGGAAGCGCCTTTTGTTGAAACAAGAGATAGAAACCCTTGAATAATGATACAGTTTTAATGAAACGCACGCGTCCATATATATGTTTGCAGGGAAAATCCCATGCGTATAGCGCCGTTTGTACGAAACGTTATCAGGACGCGTGCCGACGTGTCGCAGAAAGTGTAAATTAACTTTGAGAAACAACCTCTCCGATGACTCGTCGCGTAATAACGCAGAAGCGATACCGTTCTACCTGCTCTATCTCTCGCACGGTGCGAGCGTTCTTTTCCCATCGCGGAGCACGCGCAACGCCCTTAACCGTCCCGATCTTTCTCTCCTGACGTCGAGCTATTAGTTAAATGTTTCACCGATTTTTTTCCCCCGCTCGAGATAGGGCAGCTCCTCGATAATTCTTAGATCGAGGCCGGCGTACTTTTGACATTTTTCATCCAGACCAGCCACCCATGCGTCTTCCCGTCTTTGAGATATTCCGCAATCTCGATAATGTTCCACGCACCAGCCTGTCCCTTGATTCAATCCTCGTTTACCGAACACGGGGTCGATCGCGATCGTTCGTTTTTTAAAATCGCGCGCGTTCGTCCGAGCAACGTTCGAATATCTTCGCTACAAGAAAGTAGCAGCAATTATTGCAAGCTCCTCTGCTGATAAAAAGTCAACAGACAAACGCGAACAATCGTTTGCACGTAATACGCAATTTCACCTAATTACCGACGTTGTTTTATTCGACGTATTAATTAAAAGAAAGAACGGTACACTGTTCGTGCGTATCTGTTTCGTCGATTATTTTGCAATTGGATGGTCATTTTCGTATTTCGCGTAACACGGAGATTCGCGCAACGCTCGGATACCGCGTATATTTTCAAATTGGTTCGAAATTTTCCCAATATAGTCGCGATAGCTGCGTCACGTTGCAGGCCTGACGAAATCTCAAAATGATTTCTACGACACGTATTCGAGGGGGGTGGGTTAAATCGAAAGGAGACGTTTCACGTTGTGACAGAAAATCAGATCTGTGACACGAGTGGCCGAAAGAAAAAAAATCAAACGATTGGATATTTAAATGGGTCCGGCGTGGTGTGCGGCGTCATTACCGCGAAAGCACGTCGGCATCGTAGCTAGCGATCCGCACATAGCTGACCTATATACCGGAGGCGGGACGAGCGTGCCAAAGAGAGAGATTCGTATCGCGGTCACGATTGCGCGCGCGGACGCGGGTTACTTTCACGAGAGCAAACGATCGTACACCGGGACGCCTCTGTTACGCGAACAACAATTCGCTTCGTTTGCCAGCTACCAACGTGTGTGTATACGTACGTACGCTCGCCCGCGTATTTATTTTTCATCGAAATCTACCGACGCGACGCGCGACGCGCGACGCGACTCGCGACGCCGCGCGACACGACACGACACGGCGCGACGCGCGCCTGTATCGAATTTGACACCGCCAAAACGGTTGCCCTCGAATTTTTTCATTTTTCAACGTTTTCCCCTCGACCCATCCGCGCGTTCGCCCAGATACCCCGAGTTCGGCCGAGTCAACCGAATATGAAATTCTGGTGGAAATTTGGCGCGACGTTCGCGACCTGTCGTGAACCAGAGAGACGGATCGATCGGGGTCAAAGGTTGATTAAATGATGCTGCGATCGATATGAATACTCTGGAAATAAACGCATACGTATTTAATGGAGGCGCTGAAAAAGGATCCGGCTGGGTGGCCGGCTCGGGCAAGCACGCTCGTTTCCACCGATACGGAATAATTCACGAGAAACTGGTAACGCAGCTACGTTACGATTCGTCGGGGTATTCGTGGCAATAATTAACGGCGCTCTCGAGCAGAGCGTAAATAAAAGTTTGGGAAACGCGTGGGATCGATCGACGCGCGGCAATGGGGTTGAGGGAAAGTCTGATGTAATTTTTATTACCGTCCATTTCGCGTTATATTCCTTCTTTATCGATGCGCCGATCTATCCAACAGCGGCTATAGATATATCCGGGATATTCCGATTCCGTGGAAATTGGCCGTACAAGCGAAACGATGCTCGTACGTAAGGGGTCCGCGTGTATACCGAGGGATAAATATCGTGGGAGAAATTAAAAAGCTGCGGCGCGGGCACGCTGTTTCACGGAAAGAAACGAGTTCGATTAAATTTCGACGTGGCGTAGGTGGAGAATAAACGGCGGGACAGCAGGAGAAGAGGCGAATCGATGGCCCCGACCCGGATTAATTTTGTGGAATCGCGAGCGTGAGCCCGAAATCACGTTTAACGTTCGAGCGTTCGGACGTAGGATTGCGGATGGACGCGGTCAAGAGGATGGGTCTCTCAGGGGATTCGTGATGTACGACGTTGGCGTGGTCGGGTAGAGACACGAGCTACCTCTTGGCTACACCAGCACGAATTCGTGACTTTGCGGCACTAATTCGAAGCGAAAACCTTTAAGCGTTTCGAGATGGCCCGGCCGCGCCGCTCTCTTTATTTCAAACGACGTTACGATAAACGCGTCTCTGAGGTATATCTCGAACAAATAACGACTACTTTCGCGCAGACACGGCGAGGAAGGGTTGCGCGGAGGAGATGCCTCGATCCTCGGCACTCGCACCCTTCGAACCAAAGTTTTCACGATTGCTCCGAAATCGTCCCATTGTGAATATAATGGGCATACCTTCCGAGCGTGACCGACCGATTGGAATCGAGTCGTCTCGAAAACCAAGCGCACGATCGGCGGCAGGGCGGAGGGCGCCGAGATTTCAATTGTCCACGCCCGCCGTCGGATTGTCGTCGTCGGCAGTTCCGTACCTCCAATAGCCTATGTGGTGTCTATACCGGCCGCTAAGAGGGTGGAATTGATTAAATAATTGGCCTCTTAGATCGGGGGCTAGTTTCTGGAATGAATACGCTGGCTCTTGGCCAAGGCTCGTTCCAGCTGTCGACGATCGGGTGGTGGAAGACGGCCGCCGCAAGGGGTTGAAAACCACTCCTTTGCACCAAGTACCGCGCGCCCGATCATCGTGGGAACACCGCTACTACGTGGCTCGATAAAGACAAAGGCAGGACCTTGAAAGGGGTCGGTGAAAAGGGGTAATGGGTAATGGCGACGAAAAGTAGACGACCAGTCTTCCCGTCTAGCCGTGTGCTGGCTGTGTGCTACCCAGGACATCGAGCGCCTCTGACTACAATAGGCGGAATATTATTTACAGTCGCGTTCCTTTATATCGCGTTCACTTCGCTGCGATCCACCTTTGATCGACGCATCCACTCAATATCGTTCGCTCTACGATCTACGACGATAATTTCACTTTCCATCGTGATCGCGTGGAGGGCGCGATTATGCGTTAAGAACGCAAAAGTCGATTAGTTTCGGTAACGGTGCGGACAACGGGTCGTGTAACCAACGATGGCCGACGTTCGAGCCGTTTCTATCGTAACGAGACGAGATACGCGATTTATATTTCGATCGAACTTCACGCAGCCACGTTACGCGATACGTATACTGCCTTCGTGAATATTAAGGACGCTCGTAACGATTAACGCGATAATTGATTAAATTGATTAAATTAAATTAAAGACGAACCCGAAAAGTTATTGGGGATCCTTCGTTGTTATTATTATCCCATTTCCGAGCGTAAATCCGAATAGAATCTCGTAAATAATTAGGCCAGATGTGTTTTCTTATCTACGGCTTTTCCTCTCCGTCGTTTATATCGTCGTTGGATCTCCCGGCCGGCGCGCCTATTACACTTCGGTTCCACTTTGCTTTATCAACGATTTCACGATTGAAATTCAAACATTCGCGCGACACGTTGAATTTTCTAACCGATCGATTAAAAATTTTGTCACGATGTTTAAACCAAATTGGTTTCCTCGTCTATACACGTACAATCGTTCGTTCGCTGCTATCCTGCACAATACTTGCAACTTTCCACAGCTTTTTCCGTATTCTGGATCGTCGTATCGCACGAATACGTAATCGCGGTTGATTAATCGCTTCTCTGATAATCTGCGTCAATTATTACGTTTTCCGTGAGACCGGCAGGTGTCCTAATATTTATGAACGACATTACGTGTACGTAAGTTTTTCAAACAATAGCCAATCTACCACTCACTCGCTTACGTAAGCTACTTGCACTCGCATTTTATACATCGCCGTGCTTTTCTCCTTTCTTTTTCTTTTTCTTCTTCTTCTTCTTCTTCTTCTTCTTCTTCCTCCTCCTCCTCTTCTTACACGCGAATCAGAATCTCGATCGGAAAAACGGATAGCGAAAATGCGACCCAGTAAAACAAGAGTCGGTAGTTTTATTGCAGTTGGCGCGGCGATTCGGTCAGCCAGCCGTTAACACTCACGACGCGTTAAAGACCTCGAGACTTTGCGTGATAGCCGTTCGAGAAACTCGTTTCAGGTGATAGGAAGCATGCGATTAAAGCGACTGTTGGCTGTGTTGCTGTACTAATTAGAGTCTGGTTTCCATGACGCGTTGCACCGCTCGAGTTCGATGCCGATGTACGAACAACTTGAATCGCATTCGCGAAACCATCCAACGAGTTCCGCGAGACCAAGTCGATCGACTTTGCCGAATACGGCTCCGCTACGATTTTTCATCCATTCCCGTACACACAGATTTACGCTGCCCTTTCACCTTTTGTCCAACAACCCGACGATCGGACCGACCGCGATCGAGAAACACGATCGCTACACGTTTTCCTCGATTTACGGACTTTTGCCGAATTTTACGACCAAACAGCGCTACGATACGACAATATGGCGTCATCCTTTTTGGATAAATCACGATCCACCGATTTCCCTCTTTCCCCTGGAACAACCTGTCGGCGCAATTACCATTATCGACACCGTAGGGTATTTCGAGGAGGAGTTAATCGATTCGATAGACGATGCCGCGTACCTGGACGCGCGATAAGGGGTAGCTAGGTGGAACGATGCTCCTAGAACTAGGACCATTTCGATGCCGATCACGAGGAAGCAGCTAAGGGCGGGCGGCGGAGAACGGGGAACGGGGAACGGGGAACGACGAGGCGAGGTAAAGCGGTTTCGGAGGGTCTTCAGATAATAGACATAAATATTCGCCGGGTTTTTCGGATTTATATTTCGCGCGTATCAGCCATCTCATTTGCATGGAGAATTTACTGTGCGCGACGCACCCTTGCCAGCGTTTTCGGACCGCTTGCACGTACGTGAGAGAGCACACGCGGATGCCGGTGATCGCGGCAGGGCTGCCTAGTCAAACTCGGTAACAAAAGGAAGGGGAGAGCAGGAGAGGGAAAGAGAAAAAAGCAGACGGAATGAGAAATGGAGGAAAAACGAAGGGCAACGTTCAGAAGATATAGCCGGTCGATATAACTCCTGGCTAAGCTGCGCGCTATTGAAAAATGATATTCTAGTCCCGCGAATGAAATATTATCGCTTCCTATTCCGTCGCGCGATCTTCCCGTGAATAGCCCGTTCGTTCGCCGTCTACTACGAGGATACTCGAATCGTTCGTGACCGATCGACTGGAATTCGTCTCTCTCCAAAGTCAAAGACAATTAATGACACAGGGCGCGCGCGCGCGCGCACGCCATCGCGCTTATTCTTTTTTCCCTCTTGGCGAGATCTCTGTGATCTCGTCGAATCGACCGCGATCAGTCTGCGAAAGGTGGACCGCATGGACAGAGGATCGAGATTTGAAACAGACCGAAATCACGATCCTTTCTCTGGTCCGGGGAAAAAGCAGTAAAATATCGCTCGGTCGAGCGTGCTTTTTACTCGGCTGCCGAACCGAGAGAAAAAAGAGAGAGAGAGAGAGAGAGAGAGAGAGAGAGAGAGAGAAGGCAAGAAAGGAGGAGAAAAGAGGAAAAGAATGAAAAGGATGATAATTGATAAGCGCGTGCGTCGTCGGATACAATTTTCGTGGTTTCCCACGGGTACGATAGCGAGATTGGTATTTGGAGGCGAGCGGCGGAGACCGCTCGGCGTCAATGTCGGTAAGAAGTTTTCCCGTGGAAGAAGAGATTATCGGAGAATCGCGGGCACGAGCAACGAGGACGAGCAGCGGGGACGAGCAAGCGGGGACGAGCAGCGGCGACGTAAACGATTTCGACGAAATATCGATCACACGGACAGGTATACGGATTCGGAAAGCAGAACGCGCCGCAATAGGTGGAATCGTTCGAGTAATTCCCTTTTACGGTTCTATCGGCCCATTCCATGGCTGGGTAATGTTCGAGGTGCACGGCGAAAGAGAAACATAAGCGGTAAGAAAAGGGGGCCAGCAAACGAGCTGAATCGGAGGAAAAGAAATTCGCGAGGAAGCCAAGGAAACAGTCACCGATAGGCATCCCGCGGCTGCAACTGCAGCTGCAAAAACTGTTCGGAATTTTTACTCCAGTTTTATGATTTAAATCGCACACTCCGCGATATTCTGCGATCCCGCTCGCCCCTCTGGCGAAGGCAGCCGCAAACGTAGCAGGTAAAAGAGTCACAATCGAGTCAGCAGTTGATTTTACGCTTTATTTTTACGGTTCTACGCGCGGCGTACACCGGTGTGCCGCGATCTTCCACGGTGTAGTTTCCATCTCCGTACGCTCGTCGCCTTTATTTCGTCAGATCCTATCGCGGCGAGGTGGCATCGAACGGGCCGGGTCCGCCACCTATCGTCAACCGATCGTCAGCGATTCCAACGGAACGAAACAGTCAGGCCCAGCCCTGGCTTCTCTCGTCTCTCGCCACACGATACTCGCTTGTAACGGCGACTGCGCGCGCCAACCTTCGAACGAACCATTTCTCCCGCTATCTCGCAAAATGCGCTCGATGACGATACGTGTGCATTTCGGTTGGCTCGCGGTGAACCGCGCGCTATGATCAGGACGGCGTAATAACGAGAAAGCATAAATTGACAATTTGTCTCGGAGTATTGGTTCGCCCGGCTACCGGCCAGGTCAAACGAAATAATTGGTACTCCCTATCGAGTCAAGTACTACCCTTCCCTCCCCCTCCCCCTCCCCCATCCCTCTCTCCCGCTGCCTTCCCCTTCGTCTCTCTCTCTTTCTCTCTCTCGCTCCTGCGTCTCCGTTCGCCGGCGCTTCCCAAATTCCCGGACGTTGCAGCGGACGCGAGAAATTATTAGCCGGCGTTTTAGAGCCGTGTCCAGATTTGCCGTGCAGACTCTTAGCAGCGTGGAACGGTGTCGATACCGATGCACCGGTGACCAACCACGGTATCCGACGATCGATCCTACAGAGATCGCAGAAACTGTGCGTAAAATCGGCGATCCTAGGCGAAAGGCGAGCGCACGCGCCTGACACGATCCTTGAAAATTATCGCCGATAAGGAGCGAGATCTTCGAATCGACGCGATCGATGCACCGGCGGCAGAACGACACCAATTTTCCACGAAATACGCGACAGTTTTGCAGCTGCTGCCGGCGACGATTCTTCGACGTCCTATTTATACATATATATATATATATATATACCGCGCTTCAAGAACGGCCGCCGGTAGTTATACGCTCAATTCGGTACGAATGAGCCCCAACGGAGGAATAGTCATAAACCTTTCGCTGGAAATTCAAACGCGACCCGGCTTTCCGAACAATTTGCTTCGAGCTCGCGAGGCCACGCGATACCATCTCTCGGCTTGATTCACGGACGGGCGGCCAGCGGGTGCCGCCGATCGCGTACGACGACGACGCGACAAGCTTTTCGCAACGGCTCGCAAAGATTCCTTGTTACCAGGGACAAGCTCGAACGCGACGACCGAAATATCAGAACCGACGGAGACGTCAGAGTAAGTACGCAGAGAGGAACGTTGCAGTGGCGCGCGATCCACCGAGCGAGATGAAACGCGGGCCGAGCACTGTGCGCAAACAAAACCGCTGGATAGGAATCTTCGCGCAAAGTCGAAAAAACGTCGGACAGCGGGGTCCCAACCATGTTTTTCTACCATCGAAAGCCGTAGAGACTCGGCTGAAACTTGACTCGATATCTTTCACCAGAGAGGAAAATACTCGGCAGTGTCGTTTTCCAAGCGTACAGGGAGGAGGACGCCGGCTACACTCACGGAGCTATTAGCTTAATAATTCGCGTGCCCGTCGTTCTTTGGGCTCTGGACGGCGGTCTACCGACGAGGGTACACCTGGAATCAAGCCGCGGCAATCTCGAAGAGAAGGTGGTCGTAGAGCCTAAGCAGGCCAGAGGTTACGAAGAAAGGCAGGTGTTCCTCGAACACGCACAGACCACGCAAGCCTCGCATTTTTCAAACGAGCCCTCGGCGTCGAAAAAATTCTACCGTGCCGCCACTCTCCTCCTTTGCCGGCGAATCGAACACGCAGTCGGCCAACTCTATACACGCTGTGTGCTTTTAAATCGCGTAGCAAGTACGCGTGGCGAACGTTCGAAAAACGCAACGGCTGTTTCAACATCTATCCTCCTATCGATCACGTGCGTTAGCATCCTAGATCGTTACCAGGTGTACATTACCGTAAGACGTGAATGGTTCTACGGGGTTGGAGGTGGATCGCGGGCCGATGTTCGGCGCAGCCTCGCCGGCCCAAATATTCTTGGTCGCGGGTCGTAAATTCGAACGGCGAGAAAGGTAAAAGTAGTCGGAATCGAAGTGGCTCCTGCGCGCAAAGCTCGACCTTAATGCCCGCGAAACGCGGGTAATAACGCGGAAGGCGGATTTTTCACGGTGACTTGTCAGGCTTTATACCGAGCTAAGAAAACAGAGAGAGAGAGTGAGAGAGAGAGAGAGAGAGAGGTTTTATTTGCGTTTGTTCCTCGGCTGCGATTTGCACGAAGAACGACGCTCTTGTAGCGATATTGCGGCGCGAGGAGGATTAGGAAATGAAACGCGTCGAAGGGGAGTAGCCCGCCGGATGTTCTTGTCTTATTCCTGCCAGCCGAATATCTCGAAGCAAGACGGTTCGTGGGAAATTAGACGCGGCGGCGCGTTATCTCGAGAAGCCGTGCGGCCGGGCTAACTCTTCCGCGAAGGTAAACGATAGACGATTAGGAGTTTCCCTCTCGGTCTCGATACCAAGGGAAACGAATCGTTGGCCCCTCGGAGCAGAGTGGCCCTCGAGTGTCATCGTAGCTTTTAATTAAGCTTCACTTGCCCGTGCAAACTTTGTTGTTGGACGCCGGGGCGTAGACTCCTCCGGGACAGGGTCAGGTAATTCAGTCTGAACGGACGGACAGCAACGAGAAGTTTATATTGGTAGACTAGCGGGAGACGCGTTCGCTCTATTATTATGTTTCGTATTTCTCGTTCGTAGCACTCGCGTTCTATGCGTTTCACATCGACCAGTTCTGGCGAACCTGACGAAAAAGAATCATGGGCGCGAATGCCCGTGCACGCTGCGCATCTGAATTAATTCCGTTTGAAAAACGACGGTCGGAAGAAAGTGCGGCGCGTTCGAGCGGAAAGCGGGTCAGCTTTAATTGCGACCAACCAACAGTTTGTTCTTAAAACGGCTTCCTGTGCCGTCGGTTATTTCAGTCTAGCTGAGAAATCCACGACTCTTGGCGTTCCGGTGCGCCGCTGCGGCGTTGTTTTTGCCAAAAGTAAGCCACCGTCCGACCGGATCAGCCTTTATTTTCTTTGGGAACTCGGCGAAGCTTATCTCGTTCCCAAGTGTTTCGCCGCATTAACGACTAATCCTTTGAAAATAATTACGCCAAGAACCGCTTTCCTCTACGATTTTCCCCGTGGAGTTTCACTCCGCCGGCGTGCCCGCACGATCGCCCATCGTTCCACCAGAATCGTCCGAAGCTGTCGATGCTCGCGCGTATTCCATACCCGCTCGCGACGTCGCCTTCGCGAACAACGATCCTCGTGGCCAAAGAATTTTCCAGCTTCGCGGAGCGTCGCGTCGCGCCTGACCAGCGTGTAGGCTGTTCTACTTGACACGGTGAGCGTACTTGGCAATGCCTTTGTCGCGATCGATCGGCCAACTTTCTCTTGAAAATTTAACGAATCCGGCATAATACCAAAGTTAAAGTTAACCTCGAGGTTAAGCGAGCGCAACAATTTTTTCACCATTCGATGGAAATCGTTCCGGATCCTTGCCGCCTCTTTCCATTCCGTCGACCCTTCCTTATGCACGTCTTACGATCGGTTAACTCACGGAATAATTTCGGTTGTCCACCCGAGCGTCGATATCCCGCAGCGCGTCCTATCCAAATTCTCGTTTATTGTCCGTCAATAATCGGATGTACAGCCTCCGACCGATCGGGCGAATTGAGAGCACGGAAACCGGAAGCTACGGTATTTGCGCTGGCGGAAGGCGGAGCACGAAGGACGAAGGACGAAGGAGGGCGGAAGAGTAGAGAGGTCGTAGATTTCGATGCGGCAACGATGGGCCATCGTGGACGTCGAGCGAGGAGAGCGTCTGGCAAGTTTTTCCCATAAATACCGATTATTAAATGTGGCGACTGGTCGCGGTACGGTGACCAGGGAACGCGAAGCAAGGCTGCTGGCTGTGGTCTCGAGAAATGGTCGACCGGTCGACGATACATAGTCGGCTGGCAGCCGAGGGTGGACAGAACGAGCAGTGCGAACAGAACACGGGAAACGCGAAGAGCTAGCACACGGCCAGAGGAGAGGAGGGGGGACGAGTCGCAGGGTCGTGTTCGAGGCTGGCTTTAATACAGGTACAATGCCAGTGGCGTAGGCTTTATGATGACGAAGAGCACCTGGGGGACCGAGAACCCTGCAATTTCCTCGCTGCCTCGACCCGTCGCACCTGTACCGCTCTCGCCGCTATACAACGACGCTCTATGCATGCACACCCTCCTCTCCCTCCCTCCCTCACCGTCGCCTACCATTCGAACCGGGCCACACCGCGGTTGCAAGGGACCAATTTGTATTCGGACGTGGAATCGCGGTGATGCGTCTTCGATAATCTCTTTGGGAATTAGCCAACGGCTACTCGAGGAATATCCACCGGCTGTGTGCGGTTCGATAAACGGACCGGACGATGCGCCAGAGACGATGCTCTTCTGCTTAAACTCGAACAGTCGCAACGTCGTCGTGCGAGCGTTTTCTTTCTTTTTTTTTCTTTTTTTTTTTTTTTTCGAAGGACGTTGCCGTCGTCGTCGTAACGCAACGTTCGAACGCGCGTACAAAGCCGCACGAGCTGTTGCTACGTACGTGGACCTACGTGCGCGACTTTCAACGGAGTTGACGTCCGTTTCCGACGAATCTATAAAGGCTTTTAATGCTAAAAGCGATTGAAATCACTTTGTATTAAGGAAACCCACCACCGGAATTCTATCCGTACGCGTATAAAATTGCCGAACTTCAAAACTAATTTTCTCTTAAACTGCCGAAGCAATTTCAATTCAATTTCCACTGAGCGGTCCACCAATAGCGCTAAATACATTCAATGCGCGGTATTTTTATAAACATTCGACGAAAATGTTAAACAACGTTTAATAAATAGTTGGAAAGAACGGACGATCATTTTTTTCTTTTCTTCCCTTTTTTTTTTCTTTTTTTTTTTTGGCAATTCATCTCCGACTCGAGCATGTTCGTTTGTTTTGCCGATTAATTCGAATTGGTCGAATTTAGTCTGGATGTTCAGGTACTGGTGATACCTCGAGCAACAGGAAATTCGATACGCTTCGACGTTCGTTTACTTCCGCGATGCAGGGATACGCGACGAACGGATACCGAGGCTGCGAACCATCTCGAACGACTTCTTCTATTCTTCTCCCTTTTTTTTCCATCGAAACGTTGCTGCGTAAGCGAAGGCGGCCGTTGAACGCGCGCGAGCAACCGTAGACGATGCTATCGCTTTCTCGACTCGTTCGTAGATTCACGATAAGACCAGTTTCCTCTTGCAGGAAACACGAGTCTCGTTAGGAAACGCCATCGTCCCCGTCTGGCTTTCTACGTGTTCACGACCATCGACAGCGAAGAAGGATGCGCGTTGAAAAGCGAATCGTTGAACCAGCCGGAAAGCGGAAATAGCCGGAGCAGCGACGTGGAAACGACGGAAGAAAGATTCAAACGATCGTGGGAAAGAAAGGAAAGCCGACGGGATCGACGCGGCGAGGGGATGGTTCGCGCTGGCTTGCATATTCCAGCGGGTCGTTAAACCAGAAAAAACTTTTAATCGTTTCGACAACGACTCGGCTCGCTTTTCCTTATATTTGCGTTGTACCCAACGCTACCTCGCGATTCCTCAGAGACCCGTTGAAAAAGAAACTCGAGGGAACGGCCAACGATATTATCTCGTGGATCCGGTCTGAACGTCCGAGCCGTATCGTTATCCGTTTTGAATCGGTGTTACGAACGAAGCAACGCTTAACGTTCGTCCGATCTATTTGTCGACTTGTGATTTGAACGGAGAATCAGCACGCGTCGATCCCTGTACGATGCCGCGTCGTCGCTATGGTATATTTCGTATTTCGTGTGGGACGCGAAAAGAAGCAAATACTCGGTGAGAGAGGAGAGGAGAGGAAAGAAAGGGGGGGGGGAGAGAGAGAGAGAGAGTCTAGGAAAGGAGCCAGAGAGCGAAGCATTACAAGATTTCCCGACCCTCTGTGCGATCGTGTATATTTGTACGCGCGCGCGCGCAAACTTTATGTACACTCGTCGAAAACGAGCACGGATGTGGCCCGTGGGACCGCGAGGGAGCGGCCGGAGAAGCAAAAACAGAGTATAAAGAAGCGTACGAAAGAAACCACTGTCGACGCGGAAGAGGTGGTGGAGCGAGCGCGAATTCCTGGGAAACACGGAAAAGTTGGTAATTAAAGCGCGTGGAAGGCCGAGGGGAAGGGAGAGACGGTGGTCCTGCGAGAGGAACGGAGAAAGAGCGAAAACCGGGCATGGGCGAGCGAAAGACCAGCGGGAGGGGGGGCGGGGAACCCGGCCAGGAAAATGCATGGAAATGTATTCCCGGGAGCAAAAGCGCGCCGAGGGTGAAACCAAGAGACGAGGAGAGGCCGATAGGGGAACCGAGAGGCAGAGAGCGAGAGGCAAGACGGGAGGACCGAGGCAGGCCAACACGAAGAACACGAAGAAGGAGGAAGACGGTGGCGATGAAAAAAGGAGGGATGACAGAAACTGCGACTCCAGGGTGTTGGAGATATTATAAGGGTTGAAAAGCCGACGCCACCCTGTCACCAAGAAATTATACCCGATTCTTCCAACTAGCCTTGCCCGATGCCGCTGCCGTTTTCTATCCCTGTCAGAATGCGTCGACACGCTCCACCTCAAGATGCAGCGATTTCTCCTTCGCTTTCTACCGTCTCCCTTTTGCTTCCGACCGGTTTATTCCGGTTATCGCGGCTTCTTCGTCGAACCGCACGGACTAGGCTACGACGCGACCATATCTTCTTTCCTATAATTTCCCTTTACCTCGAGTTCCTTTCATTATCGCTGCGAGAGCGGTTTTACGCGATTACCATTGCGGAACTTCCTCAAATTAAAATGCCTTCTGCGGATAAAAGATAATAGGTCGTTTACGATGCACTTTGTTTCAACTTGATAACTCGATTAACCGTTGGCAATCGGACGAGAGCCGGTTCTTTCCAGGCCCGCGTTGACGGACACACGTTCGCAGCCGGGCTACCCCAACCACACCCTTTCGTTCGCCGTTTCTCGAGCTCCCTTCATCGCCCGGCTAATTCCTCCTTTTGTCCCTCGTATCTCTCGCGGGGCCCCGTGCTCCATCTTCTCTTTCGTGGCAGACTCGAACCAGCGCGTTCGGCGCTCGAACCTTCCGAGAGGGGTCGAATTTGGCATTGTCACGCGGAATAATTTCCTCGTCCGACCTTCGACGTTTTACGGTTCAACGTCGTGTCCCGAACAGCCACAGGCTGTCATAAAAATTTCGTCGCAAGTTTATCGGAAGCGTGGCCGCGCGTCGACAAAACAAAATTCAACGCGACTCGCTGAGAGGAATTTAGAATGACAGTGGTTTGTGCTGGCCGCCCGACCACACGCCACGCTATTTCGCAGGCCTCGTTGAATCGGAATTCGTATGAAAATCGAGAGGGTTAACATTCGCGTCAAGAACGGAACGATCAAATCAAACGATTCATAACGCGTTGCCACGAGCACGCGTGCCGCTAACAGTTTCGGTAGTTGCAACGCCATTCACCGGTCGATTCGAGCCATTTTAGGGCCGGTTAACTTTCTTCCCAATCCGGATCACGAACCGACTTCTGCCGGCTAATCCTACGAGAACAACGAGAACAGATTCGGAAACAAGGCGAAGTAATGGGCCCGAGTTAGAGTTTCTGTTGCATGCACCGTCCGGCAAGTTGGAGAAAAGTGTACGGTAAATTACGGAGCAAAGTCGTATTTCGGAACGAGTCATCGTCGAATCGGTGAAAAGATTCGTGGAAAAGTTGGCGATCCGTTGCTTCCAGAATCAAATACGTAATATTCCTGTTTCGGTAAACGCGTAGGTAGCGAGTCTGTTAAGGTAGCGGAGATGGCGACGAAAGGGCCCAGGTCCTTCGCCGCCATCTTCCTCGAAACGATCCGCATCGATATTCGTCTGGTCCTCGGAAACTGCAAGCAGGTCCCCTCGCATTCGGCGAATTCGTCGGGGCATGAGCGGCCGTTTAGCGGCGAATGCAAACAGCCGATGCGTGGGATCCCTCGGCTGCTACGTCTGCTCGTTCCTCGACGCGCTGACCCGAGTGTATCGACATCGAGGTTACACGGAACCACATGCCAGTGCGGTCTCTCTTTGTGTGTACTAGTGGCGGTGGTAGTATAGCCCGGCACGCTCTATACTCGGCGAACTTAATTTCCCCAATTTCGACCGCGCTTCGTCGACCACACGATGCAATTTATACCGAGCAATCCCTTCCACCGTGTACCAGGGTAATATCTCCGGAGGTCGTGCGCGACGATTTAGGGGGTTTGGACCTATCGAACTGTAGCTGTAACGGCCGACGTCGCTAGAAGAAAACAACCCTTCCTGCCTAGGAAGGTTTCTCCCCCAAAACTAACCGCACAACGATCCATTAAAATTCCCTCCAATACGACGTCACAGAATCGTAGAAGCTTGCCGGACGCGCTGCTCCCTACCAAATCGCTCCGTCGAAAGATACGCGTGGATAATCTACTCGTTGCGAATCCAGGTATCGCTGGGCACTCGGCTCGGCGTCGTTGGCGATGCTTGCAGCCTGCCACCTCGATCTTTCAATCCGTCTCGCCAGTTTTCTACTCGCATAGCGCGTTCGCTCGCGTAACCAGCAATTTCTTATCCTTCGACCGGTGTCACGATATTGCGCTGGGACGCGACAGCCAAGGGTCGACGAGTTTAGGGGGTTTCCATGAAGGAAATTTCGAAATTTCTCGGAGCTCCTACGTGGCCAGATCGACTGGACTGACAAGCCTTATCGGGGGAATCCAAAGGCAGGGATCTGGCCGGTAAACAAGCCCGACGTTCGTTCGGATCTGATTACGGGTTTACGGAGAAAGTAATACACCTAACGAGGCGAAGCACGTAATTACGCAATGGCGTGTTAGGAAAGTATAGCCTTCGGCGCGGTCATTCGGTCGCGTTCGTTCCTTACGTGACGCGGTTTCTTTCGCTGCGCGTCGATTCTCCTATCGTCGAACGCCGTCGCCACTCGACGAGCTGAACGAAAACGAGACGCGCGCCCGCTGGAACGAAAGAAGAGGAACCGGGCGAGGTTTCGGCTAAGCCTCTTAGCATATTTCGTCCAAGTTCGCTATTGTTATTGCGACGTCTATTTTTATTGTATTAATTATCCCGTGATCCTCTTACGAAGTTCGAATTAATTGGGTATTTTATAATGAGAGAGAACGCGAACGAAGAAGAGAAGAGACGGTTGAGAGAACAAAGGATATGAAAAGCCAGCGGAGAGAGGGAGAGAGAGAGAGAGAGGGAGAGAGGGAGAGAGGCAGGGAGGGAGGGGGCGGGAAGAACGCGAAACTGTTTGGCTTACCACCAACTTTCACGACGGTCCTTAGCCGAGGGGACTCTCGAGTCGATTCCCCGGGTAATCTCTCTCCTCGGTTTAATGAAACCAGGCCTTGAGTGGATCTCGAGCGTTCTCAAATTTTTCCCAACTGTTTCTCGCAGATAAACGTTCGTATGGTCGAACGATCGTACAATCAAGAGGCAATAGCCCAACATCGTTTATCGAACGCGGAACGAACGATACGCGTTACACTCTATCGGACTGCACACGATACACCGACTGCATCACGCCGACGAACTCGTGGGTAATGATTCGCGTGCGTGCGCCAAACGGAAACCGCTTCTCCTCGAGAAAGTCACGATCACCGTGCGAATAACGCACGCCTTTTTCCGCAGGTGGAGCATACCCGTCGATAATCCTCCCGAGAAAACGAACGAATCGACTTTTGCCTTTCCCGCTCGCGCGTTACCATTAGCCGAAGGGTCACGAAACAACCGAGAACAAGCTTCGGAAATCGTGTTCGTAGATCGAGCTTGATTCCTGTATTACTAGCAATTGTCAAAGATCTCGTGATACTTAGATCCGGGATGTCTGTGCATTTATTGGATGTTTAAAACGCTTACAAAATTGTTCAACGACAGATACTTGTTGCGATATGTCGAGATTGTTGGACGTATGAGATTATTAGACGAACAAAGGAACTCTAAGGTAGAAAATATATGTTGATGACACACAAAAAAAGAAAAGAAAAAAAGAAAAAAGAAGGAAGAAAAGAAAAAAAAAAAACACTGTGAAGCCATCGTCGTCGCCTGTCTACAGTTTATGGTCTACCTTCGACCCAGCCTTTCGTCTATACGGTGTCGATGGCTTCGATGCTTGAGAAAACTAAAAGATCAGACGTAGAGTTTCCTTAGCAGTGGTTGACCGCTTCAACAGAATATTTAAAATTCAGAGGACGATGCCAATTTGTAAAGATACGAATTTACATATTATCGTCGCAACGACTTACGTTCGGATAATTTTACGTTAATTTTGATCGTCGAAATTTCTCAGAGAACGAGATTCGCCTGTGAAGCAAAGTACTTGTAAATTTCATCGAAATGTTGTCGGAGGGAAATCCCAGGGACGATGGATTATTTGCCACTGCCATTTTCGCCAATCCGGATGAGCACGCATGGCCCCGTGAATCAGAGCAAACGATGCTTTAATGGCACTTGATCGCCAAGTACTCCGCGGTATCTTCGCGCTCGCCAGACAGGCGTTCTTTCATTCGGTGTGCACAAGTGGCTTTAGCAACAAAGTCTTTGTTAATCTCAACTTTTGTCTCGCGTATATATCATTCGTTTGTAGATGTCGCGTCGCTCGACATTACACGGACGTTACACGGACGAGCGATTGATAAATGAAAAATAAATACGAAAAGTTGTTGCGTTTCCACAGACTTAATCGACCATAAGTCGAGAACTTTCCGCGTATTTTCTAACCACTTCGGAATATCCGATCGTCGTCCAATCGAAAGAACTCGTAACGGAAACGGCGCTGGTTCGCGTTTGTCTTCTTAACGTCTTGAATTCTGTTCGATATGTTCGATTTTATTTCTAAGAAAACGCCGGCCATATCCTATAATTATATCGTGGAGAACCGTGTCCGATCGAATCGCGAAATTGCGACAAAGGTTACTTCTTCCGCGGAACCGTGCAATTTTTATTCGGAAAAATAAATCAGCACACGGACGATTTTTCATAATGCCGATGCTACCTACCATATTTCGAGACTCGCGAGGCTCTTAATCACTACGTCATCCGCGATACATCAATGGTGTCTTTTTCCGTTAGCTTTCCTAAGTCTCCCGAAGCCTCTGCCAATGCCGTTCACGCACGTGCGATATCAGGAATATAAATAGAGCGGACTTTCCAACGCGAGTAAAGCAGTAAAAAACACAACGTACGAAGAAATTCGAAAGGAGTTCTCGAAGGTTTCGGAGGAATTCTTGGTTTACTGGCCGTCGAAACAAGTAGAACACTGATACCGGTAACGCTATTATCTCAATCCGCTACTTGATGCTTTAATTTACGATCGTGCTACAGTACTATACGAAAAAGGAGCAGCAACCTTAAGTAACGATATACGTGCAGGCTATTACACCTGTTTCCGTTGTTTCGCATTATCGACGATTGGACGTGGAACTCGAAACGAGTCGAACGAAAGAGCAGGTGTGTGCGCGCGTGCGTTTGCGTGTGCGTGTATGTGTATATGTGTACGTGTGCAGGAGAAACGGACGCTTTTCCAAAACGAGGAAATCTCTCGACCTCTTGGCTCGGTCCGCGAGAGCTTGAACCGGTATAGTTGCCATCTGATGGTAAGATAATGTAAACTTATGCGAGGCACGCCCGACACCCCGGTACCAACACGCGCGTACAGCCAAGCACCAAACTTTGCCGGGTTTAAATATATCACCTCTACCATTACGGTTTAACCATATGCTCCTGCATCCCACCCACCGACTACTATATCTGCTGCCCGTTCCATTCGAGCGTACGTCGCCCCTGCACCGTTTCCACCCCTTTCGAGTCCACCAACCTGCATCCCTTATGGTCCTATCCGGATTCGGATACCACCTCCTACCCCCTCGTCCTCGTCCACGTCCTCGTTCTCGTCCTCTTTCTCGTCGCTCTCTAAAAAGCCTCGGACTAATCGAACCTTTCTGTGGCGGCCATTTGCGCGCTTCGTACCCAATTCCTGTTGCACCGCGAATTCTCGGAAGGAGAGAGAATGCGCGTGTCACTTGGAAGAACGAACGTCGTTATCGATAGAGAGGCTGTTGCAGAGAGTATATGGAAGTACGCCTGCTACCATTATCGCGGATATCAGTGGAGCGCGGCTCGCTTTGAGAATTGAGTCGTCCGAACGTTTATCTACGTATTACGATCAATTAGGGGCAAACGATAATCGCCACGGGGAATGCCTTAGCCGGCGTGTATGCGGTGCGCGGGCGCATCGGAGTCACGTAAACGCAGCCGACTGTAATTTTGCGCTATCAACGCGTTACACCCAAGTACCTAATGTCCACTGCTCGTCGAGTTATCGCGTATAACCTGCGCCGTTCTGCAGATATCTTTCTACGAATAAGTAACGCGGTCGTCGATCGGCGTCTGATCGCCGGCTGGTGAAAGAACGTTGCCAGACTGGCGATCTCTCTCTCTCTCTCTCTCACACACACACACTCGCTCTCGTTGAACGACGATTCGATCGAGAAGAAGGGCAAGAGTTCAAGTCGAAGACGTTTAAGGAACGAATATCACGATTCCCGGAAACCAAAGCGAGCGAAGGCGATAGAAAGCAAGAGGAGAGGAGAGGAGATGAGAGGAGAGGAGAAGGATACTCTTCGGTCTGGAGAGCTCGTGGCAATGAAGTCGTACTTTAAACCGATTCCCCCCCCCCCGCCCCCCCCCACCGCATCCGTTCGTCGAACACCTAGATTTTATGGTCGCGTTTACGCCCGGCCCGCTATCCGCTTCGCTCTCGTCGGTGAATTAATCCGGAGTTTCGTTCCGCATCGAAATCCGTGGAAAGAGATTTACGCGCGCGCGCGCATGCGTAAACTACTCGGCGTGTAGGTGGAACGAGGCGGCGGAGACGGTCCTTCGAATCGGTCTTCCGATACCTTCGAGACGAATTATCGTTTTTCCGGATCATTAATCGACCGTGGTGCCGTCTGCCTCCGCCGACGAGATAGCGGAATCGTGATCGAATTTAATCGCAAATACGTCTCTGTGTACCCTCTCGGCGTGTTTACACCGCGAGATCGACTCTAATCGAATCGAACCACCAAGACGAGCCACGACGAACGAGGCGATTCGACGATCTCCAGGATTGCAGAAACGGGTCACGAATCCGTCGAGTCGCAAGCCAGCCCGATGCAATTTACCGGATAAATTGTCGCGGTGAATAACCATCCTCCCGAGAAACCAAAATGTTTCCCGTGTCGTCCTCACCCTCAGCCTCAGCCTCACCCTTACCTTTACCCTTACACACCCGTTCCGCGCTCCTACTCCTCCTTTTCGTCGTTAACGCGCGAACCTGGATGTAGACGAGGACCGTATCGAGGATGTAAGGTGGATGCTGGAGTAGAAGCAGAGGTGGAGAGATCGAGTTATTGCATACTGACAGAGATAGATCACGCAGGCGGAAGAAATTCTGTACACCGCGATACACTTCCGTACGCTTCACGGGCACGCTTCGCGGATACGCTTCGCTGTCGTGCCAACCGTGGAATGGCGCTTCTCGGGTTCCGATGGGGCCCCGCGTCCGGCCGTTGGCCGGTAGATCCGTTGCATTTTATTTATCTCGCTGATGCCGACGAAAACCGAAATTCGATGGTATCGAAAATTTGCCTTTCGCGCCTCGCCGTCGTCATTTAATCCCCAATTTGTGCGAGCTGCCAGCACCACGAGCGATCGCTTTCGCTTCCATCCACCCTCCCGGCGAACTTTGTGAGCGTAGATTGACGTAATCCCGCTTCAATGACGCACCAACGGAGCACCGTATAACGTCGAAACCGCCGATCGCTCTGTTGCGGGCTGCGGTTGCTCGTTAAAATAAAACCACGGTTTGTCGAGCCGCTGCGCGATTGATCCGGTTTTCGCCGCAACGAAACGCCGCCGCGGAGCAAACTCCGTACGAATGGCGCGGCGGCCTTGCCTTATCAATTCTTAATCGTTCGCGAGCGGAGAAAAAGAAAGAAAGAAAGAAAGAGAGAAGAGAAGATCGGGCCAGAGTAGGTACGGAGGCTGGTTCGGATTTCTGAACGCGACCAAGTCAAAGGAGAATGCGGAGACAGACGGAATAACTTGGAAACGAAGCTCGTTTAAGAGGTTCCCGCGATGAACGTGCGAAAGCCGGAAGCCGAAAGCCGAGCGCAACCGTCTTACTCGGTGCTCGGTGATTATGGTCACCGTTAAATCCGGTCTCCATTAAAAGATCGTAAAACCCCGGAGGTGGAACGGAAAAAGGAGCAAAGAAGTCTCGCGATACAACGGGCAAATAAAAAGCAGCGAAAGATCACGCCGTCGTTCTCTCTGATGAATACACGGCGTTACTTCTTTTCTTGCTCTCGCGCCTTTGTTCGATTTTTTTCTCGTCGAAACTAGCAAACATACACAAAGGGGAACGAGATAAACGTCGAAAGATAGTTGGCTTTCGTTTCTTCGCTAGGCCGCCACGCCACCCCCTCCCCCACCCGATCACAGTCTAACGACCACGGTCGATGATAACTCGTTTTGGCTGGCGTGCAAGTGGGCCACTCGTTTCCCTGATTAACGACATCCGAACTATAACGGCGCAAACTTCTCCTCTCTTTCTTATTCTTCCTCTTCTACCTTTCTTTTTTTTCCGTCGATGCCGTTTCCCAACATTATCCACGTTCCTCTCGCACCTGTATCCTCGTTACAGATCGTAGCGATACTTTGTATTTTTGCGTTCGCAGACCGACGCCGCATCTGTCGAGTCTGACGCGATTAAAACCCACCGAGGGCTGGCTACAAATGTTTTGTCGCTGTTTCTCGCCAATGGAACGCGTTTCTTGCGGCTAAAATGCAAAACACGCCAGTTCGATACACCGACGGTTCGAACACGTACGAGAGTCGGTGCCATAGCGTCGTCTACCCTTTCGAAATCCACGCTGTCCTGGAAATCCTTTAATTTAACGACCCGAAATTAGAGACACGCCAGGCTCGCAGGTTTTGCCTCGAATTTCCGCCCGAGTCAATTCCAGCGTCCAGCCTTCCACCTTTCCATTCCACAATCCCGCGATACATGCAGTTCGAAAGCTTTACATTTTCGAGACGCATCGCGTTCGAAATCGATGCGAGACGAGCGACCGGGTCGGCGCGCTCGTGTGGCCGGGGACCTACGAGCTCGTCGCGTAACGAGCAACGCTGGCAACGGCAAGAAGAAGGTAACAGGAGCGGAAAAGCCAGAGGTCGATGTTTAACGACATCGAACACATTTCGGCGTAGCAAACGTACAACGTTGAACCGTGTAACGCGATTAAATTACGCATCGAGTCTTCTTCCACAACGACACATCGCGGAGGAACGTGCTACTCCTCCGGCGTCTTGTGTACGCGATATCGAACGCCGCTGCTAATTACCTCGTGGATTTACGATTCCCCCCGTTTCGCATAACCGATCGCGTGGGTCTGGAGAACGGTGTTTGCACGAAATCGCGGATATATCCGCTTCGTTGCGGTGGTAACGAGTTTCTATAGTACAGAACCTAACCACTTTCCATATAGTAGCTGGTCATCGTATATTATACGGGTACGGCTATTCCAAAGTTTTAATAACGTTCTTCCCATTTTTAGTACAAGTCAGGGACAAGCGCGAGTTCTAATAAAAAAAAAAAAAGTTTACGAAGGATTAAAGCGTTGTATTGTAAAGGTATAAAGGTATAGTGAAAAGGATAGTCGCTTCTAATTACTAATTCGCGCACAACGCTGTTGCGACAACGTCAGCACAAGCACGTAACGTTATTACGAGCCGATCGATGTATCCCGATGGTCGTCAGCGATAGCGTAAGTTGGCCACCGATGCTTAAACCCACGCATTTGACTTTATCAATCGACCGTCCTTGGTTCGCCTCGTTTGCCCGTGTTCTTATTCGCCAAACGTAGCCAAGCTCTCATCGACGTCTCCGCTCTCACGCCCAAACATTTCGTTGTTGTCGGTAATCGCGGCGACCAACTCGCCGCCCCGCTCTAAACTCGATTCGGTCGTTCGGTGTTCCGGTTGATTCACGATCGCATACAGATCCGACGTTACGCGACGTAAACGACGCGTCCAGCGTTTCGCTATCGTTTCACCGGTCGGCGAGTGAATCGTGCGCGAACAACGATCTGTAAAACTCTCGTAAAACGTAGAAACGATGTTGGACGTGTCGTCGCAAACAAAGTACATACCGACACTCGCAGCTTTGTACTTCGATGGACAGGCTTTCTCTCGTCCAAGTTTGATCGCGTTTTGCCTCGCTACGGCACCTGCCCGCCAGAATTCGCGCTACACGTGAAATTTCATTTTTCCATTTTCCAGCTGCAACATCGTGTATACGTACGTATTACGTAACAGAAATGGCAGATTGTACATGGTTGTGGAACATGGAACGTGGTTATAGCAATTTTGACTAAACGCACGGACGATCGATCACGCGTACGTATATAAAAACGTTGAGAGGATTGTTTCGTCGCGGTTTAGATTCGGCTTGGGAACGCGAAGCGCGAGGAAACGCGGATTTGATTATTATTAGAAAGCGTTATTTCCTGTCGCGCGACGCGCCACGCTGCCTGCCTTTTATAAACGTCGCAGCAAGCAAGCAAGGGTGCGGTCCACCGCTATAGCGTAGTATACCATCGATGCACGTATTCCAGAATCCGAAATATTCGTAGACGCGTTTCAGGACGGCATAGGCATTCTATCCCGCGCGATCCGACGTAATTTCTTGGCGCGCGACGCATCCATAGAATTTCCGATGGTAATCATCGCGTTATCCGCGATGGTCAGGCGTTACCGCAAACACTCTAAAAGAGTGCTCGTATCGTCCGTACGATACCGATAGAAAATCGATTCTCTTTCCCATCCAATTGTCACCGCGGGATACACGTCGAAAACTATGCACTTCGCGTTTTCCCTCCTCTGTTCGATATATTTTACGACTCGCGCGTATCCGCGCAAGGCCCACAGAAATTCTGCGCGTCCATAATCTCGCGCAATTATTCATATTTTACGACGGTGTATAATTGACGCCGTAAAACGTCCATTAGTTACCCTTCCAGTGTTCCATGCTCTCTCCCCACCGTATCTCCCCTCTACCTTCTATCTCCCTCCGATATCTGAGACGATTTTCCAACCAGCTACAGCTTTCGCTCGCTCTATCGATTCGACACGATTTCGACTTTGCCGCTCTTAGCGAGATGACAATCGCGGTACAGAGACGCGGATGTCGCTGATCGAAGTTATTATATATCGGCCGAACAGCCGACACCGGCTGTGTCGCGTGGTATCGCGCAAGTGACGCGATTCGAGTTTTTCAACGTAAGGAGATAATCGTCTCTCACGATTGATCTTTGCTCGCAGTTAACGATTATTCGTCCCGCTTTGCTCTCGATGCGACAGAGATTTCGACCGATGGAAAATTTCTCAACTTATTAAGCAGCTCAACGGACAACCGTCGAACGATCGTCCATCGGGTGGACGCGAAAGCTAACGTTGCGTCTACCGATATATTTAAAATTACCAAGCGTTCCGTAACGTATGGTTTGCAGGGTAGAAGAGGAGCGGAGAGAATTGACGTCGGAAACAAGCGATATCGGTGTTTGCGCGCGCGCGCGCGTTCGTTCTTTTTCAACTGTCCGTTTGTAAATCGGTAAATCACAGAACGTTTCGAACGTTGGAAATAACGGGTTGGCGAGTGCGAGAGCGACGGCACGCGTTGATCAAAAACGCGTCAGCGACGCGGTCGCGTTTAACGACCGCGTACTCTCGATTAATACCCCGATTCGCCAACTAACTTCGCCACCGTCTACGTATTATGTGTGTATATATATATATATACATACTAATCCGTGTAAAGCTTGCTCTCCTTGCCTCTATCTAATTCTCCTCTACCGCGCTACCTCTTTGACTTCCCCTTGCGAGCCACCTCTTCTTCCTGCGATTCACGATGGAGAGCAGCTATTAATCACCGTGCAGCCAACGGCAAGTTGCGCCAGCCAGAGATAAGCTTTTTACCGTTCAAGTATCGCGGCCCTTTGGCTCTGGCACGCTTACGATACGCGCGATCGTTCGCTCCATCTTCTGGTTAAGCTCGCGCGCGACCGAGCCAGCCAATTAATTCACCGCCTGCCGTTTACCGATCGCCGTCGATTCTACGCGGTTGGAAAACACCGGCAACTTTCCGACACTCAGGGAATTTCCGACGCAGGTCCGAAAAGGCGTATCGACCGGTTCTCGGGCCGGCACGAGACAAGCGCTACGACACGAGCGAAACGACGAAACAACGTGGAATCATGCTGTGTGTGGCTTCCGATGCGATATTCTGCGCTCGACGTTCCTACCGTTTCATTAATCAAGAAAAGAACGGAGAAGAGGAGATAGAAAGGATTCGTAGCGGACTAACGGGGACGAGACTTCTAATCCATTGGTAGCGGGAAAAGTCATTAATTGGCTTGTAAATCGTTGGATCCGACATCGATCGAGGTGTCGCTGGCAGAGTTCTCCAGGCGTCTGGACGGACACAGGCGGAAATTTTCCTTTCCTTCCTCTCCGACGGGACGAGCGGACGCGACGCGACGCGACGCGCCGACACGACGGAACGATCGTCCGGCCATAGTCGATATTAGTCGGTTGGACGTCGACCGAATGGATTCCCTTCCGGCTGTTATAGCAGTAGCGTGACTCGCGTCCCACGGATTCCTATATTCATATTTAATCTCTTCGTGCTCGTACGCGCTTTGACCGGTGATTACCGGAGGCGCTTCTCGTTATCATATATCTCGGTGTCGTATTTGTTTATTACGCGATGCAACGCGCGGGAACGCGCGCCAGCAACGCGTAATGCGAAACGACGCGGCACTGTGAACTTTAAATTACGGTTGTCAGAGATATACGTGACGCGTCAAGCAGCATCGGCTAATCCTTTGAAATAAAGTAGGAAACGACGTTTCGATACGTGCCACCGGGTACAACGTTCGAGAACGTACGTTACGTTAATCCGTGTCCAAGTTCGACCCTTCGATTCTTTTCTCAGGTCGACCAGAGAAACTAGGTGGAGATTGCCGTCCACCGATATTCTTTGGTTCATCGGGCGAGGAAGGCAGGGGAGGGGGGGGCGGGAGAGAGAGAGAGAGAAAGAGAGAAATAGGATAGGAATCGCGGCCGTGTGACTTTTTTCTTGACTACCAGCTGGCGACAGGAAACGATCGCCGCTAATCAAACGACAACGATAACGATAACTCGGGCACCGAGTTCGAAGAAAGTTTGCTTTAAAATTCATTAAATGGAACCGCGTCCACGAGTTTTCTCCGCTGCCGAAGCCGTAAATCGTAACGAAGCCAACAGCCAGGGGATAATTACGTGGAAAAATCTTGACAAGAATTACCACCTTGTCGGCGAAATTCCGGCGAGGGTGGAATGGAAATTGGTGGAGTAAGAGGAACCTAAAAAAATCGACTTCGTTATCATAGTCTGTGAATATCGGAATTATTAAAATCTTTTTCCCTCCCATTTAGGACTTTTCTTTCCCTTCTTCTTTTTCCCCCGCGCGATCCACTTTAATTTACGAGCGGAAGCGAAACGGCCCAGCATTAACGTTACTCATTCTGTATTCTCAACATCGACGTCATAATTCACGATGATAAATTCGCGTTAGCATCGAACGCGCGCTTTAACACCCGCGTCCTCGTTTTTCCAGACAATGAGGAGGAACTCGAGAAGAACGACGACGCTCGTCTCCGCTGGGAATTCCGGAAGCGCACTTTCTTACAAATGGAAAACTGCTCGCGCGCCTTTAATCCCGTCCGGGATGATGCGGGACGAACGATTCTTTTTTGCCATCGCTCGCGCGCGCGCGATGTGTGTGTGTGTGTGTGTGTGTGTGTGTGTGTACACGCAACCGTCGGCCTTGTTCCGTTCGAACGATCGCTTCGCGATCCATCGAGATCCCTTGCGAATCCCCCGGCGAATCTTCTCCGCGCGTCCCGACGAGAAAGAAACTCCGAGCTTCCACGGGAAAATCGTCGCGGAGACATCGAAGGGGACGAGGATGTAGACCGGGTGAGAGCAACGTCACGTCTCACGGCGACGAGTAAAAAGATGGCCAGCTCGGTCACCGACCACGATATATATATATATATATATATATATATATACACCTTTCACGTGTTACCCTCGAACGTTAAAGATCAAAGAGCGAGTTAAAGCAGCGCGGCGCACGGTGGAAAACAGCGAAACGGTGAATGTGACGAAAGGAAGATCAGAGAGCGCGTCGGGATCGTCGAGTAAACGGGATTTCGTAAGAATGGCAATTTCCATTTCTAGCCGGTAGCCGGAGGATCTCCGGCGACGCTGTGAAGCTACACGCGAAGGCGGCACCGTAACAGGATCATCGGCGTCGCGATATAAACGTAAATGGTGGACGGAAGCCGTGGAGAAGATTCGGTGTGTTGGTTGGCCGAGGAGAGGAGGGTAACGAAAGGGACGCGGGAGAAGAAGACGCAGGACGGAGGGATCCAGTTTCTCCTTGCTGTTCCCTCTTATTAAAATATCCAACATGATTACTGCAGACTTGGCAACTATAATAGAGCAACTCGAAGTCGAGTTTGCGAAGCCCCGGTTCGCCTCGGCATCTGCCGTCGCTGCTACAAAACCCTCGGTCGTCCTTTACCTTCCTTTCCTTTTCTTTCCTTCTCCGTCTGCCCCTCTTCGAGCTGTCTCCTTTTCTCCCTCACTCTCTCTCTCTCTCTCTCTCTCTCTCTCTCTCTCTCTCTCTCTCGCGCGCGCGCGTCACCTCTTGCTTCGCGCAGTTCATCGTTTACCAGGGACGTGGATAAGCCGGCGAAAGATCCCGTTTGCAGACGGGACGATAAACCAGCCCGCAGGATCCGTCGGACACGAGCGACGAATCTCGTCCGAATCGTGAACCCGTACGATACCCGGGGCGATCTCGTTGCGCCATTTCGTTCGCGAATATCCCGAAGAGAATCGTGAGGCGCGCCCGTTAGCCTTATCCCGGTTTAAAGGGCGCAAAGTCCTCGATAGAAGGGAAATCGTCCGGAAGTTTCGCAGTCGTGGGAGGGCCGGTGCCGAGCATCGAATATTTATGAAAGCGGTTCGATAAGAGAGAGAGAGAGGGAGGGGGGGGGAGGGAGTAGAAACGCGGCAGAGAGAAGAGGACGAGGAGGAGCAGCGAGTCGGATAAAACGCGGCAAGAGGGAAGGAAAGACGCGGTGGAATATAATCGTCGAGCGGTTTTTCGAAGCGCAGATTAACGAAAAAGGTAGAAGAAAGAGATTCGTTTGCGCAAACGAGTAGGAAAACGAGAATACGAACGAAATGGGAAGAGACAGAGGCAGAGGTAGTGCCGTAGAGAAGTAAAGGAGAGAGAGAGAGAGAGAGAGATTGAGAGAGAGCAAAAAAAGAGAGAATCGGTAGCTGTATCGCGAGCGAAATTAGCTCGTATTCAATTTCTCTCGAGGGTACGCGTACCAGCCACCCCCGTCTCTTTGCACGGCACCCTAGACTACTACAGACCCCAAGGCGTCTCATAATTAAATTCGGCCGAATTTACCCCACTCCGACCATTGTCCCGTAACAAGCTATTGTGTCGGGCGTCGCCACTGACACATCGCGCCAAACTTTCCACTCGAATTTTCGCCGGTGGATTCGCGCCGAACCCGCACCTTTTCCTTCCCAAGTTTCCTCTCCCTCCCCCTTCTCTCTCTCTCTCTGTCACTCTCTCTCTCACTCTCTCTTTCTCTCTCGTCTGGATTTCGGAGCAATAAAGCCTAGCCGACATTTTTCTTCCGCGCCGATACTTAATAATCGGAATGAGCAGCGGAATGAATGGAACGAGCGGAACGAGCGAACCGAGAATTCCGTAAAACGAATCAAGAATCGATAAACGATGCTGCCGAAGCCAAGGAAAATAGAAGACGCAGACGTCGGATTGGCACGTGATCAACGAAATAAAGGGTTCCTTGACGGTATCGCCGCGCCGGGCGCCGTGAGAATTTAAGAGTCTGCCGGCGTTGTATCCGAGGCTGTAAGCGTCGGTATATCCGCCTACATCTACGGGACACGGTGCAGACGAGCAGACGGTAGTCTAGATTTATATCCGATAGGCAATTGTTTTCTCGGAACGCGGTAAATTCGAGAGAAAAAAGGTTGGTGTCCTCGTCGGCCGACTCGCAGCCAGCTCGCACACATCCATGGCTGGACACTGGAACACACACGTTGCTGCGAATGCACGGACCGTGCACCTTACCCGGTCTCGTGTAAATTACGTCTGTCTAATCGAATCGACGGCCAAGATTTACGCTCTGCCGTATTGCCGTCGCTCGGTTTTCGGCCTACCTCGTTCCGGCGCGGCCGGTCCAGCCTTAGGCTGCGGCCCGATCGTCTCCTCGGCATCGTTTCCTCGACGCTCGGTTCTAACTTTCGGCTCGAAACACGGCGCTACGATGCGCGTCCGACGAAAACTTTTTGAAAAATCGCCTCGCCGAACATCCGCCCCGATATTGGATACCGAGCTGCTCCTATTCCGACCCGACTGCTCTATCATACCCATTTTCCTTCCGCCTCCGACACGTTTCTCTCGCATCGCTTCCTCGTCTCTCCGCCATTTAAACCAGATTGCCAGAATGATTTATGCCTCTCGTCGTTTCGCCGGAACATCGAGCGTCGGCACGAGCCGCCGCCGCCGCCGCCGCCGCCGCTCTCTCATTCCGATTCTAATTGTTTTCGATCTTGAAAGACATCGCCAAGAGCTATCCAAGAAATCCACCGGAGGCAAAAGCGCGGCGCGAGCGTCTCCCTTTGATCCCCGGCCTCCCCGGGCGTCAAAAAGTTGCTTACAGCGCACAGGGAGGAAGTCACCGGTGGAATCTAGCTCGGTCGTGCGAGCAGGATAGGATATAGGCGTTTCTCTTTCGGTTCTCATTGTTCATCCGGTTGATAGCGAGACACGCTGGAACTCTGGAAGGAAATAGGGGCGCACGGGGGTAGTCGAGCAACGCTAGATACGCGTTAGGGTGTGCCATTGTCCCGAGAAACTCCGGATTGCGACGCTTACAATACGACGATTGTTTCTACCTTTGGCGTACCGTGCTCGTCCGTGTAGCACCGCTACGTTCCGCGCTTCTACCGAAAACTATTAAATTCCGTATTAATGTTACCCTGTCCTAGCAGCCCCGTACTCCGACGAGTCTGCACGCGCGAACGCTGCGACGTGCTCGTACGGTGGCGGGCCGAGAAACGAACCGTAGCACGAGCTTCTTGGAATCTCTCTTTAGGAACAACCTACATCGTACAGCCCAGTTTCATTCGCTCTTTCTCTCACGCGATCCCCTGGCCTACAAAGCACACGGCGAGACATTTTGTCACGCTCGCGTCGACATCGAGGCTTCATGGAACGGTATTAGCAACAGGCCGTGTCTGCATCGATACGAACCGCGAACGATCCATAGTCCGACCGAGCAGTAAATTCGGCGATCCGAACGTCCGACACCACCTGGTACTCGTTCGCAGTCTTAAAAATTCAATCGTACGTCGCGTTGTACCTGAGAGTACGTTTAATTTACACGTACCACGCGATACCGATTTATGCGTGAAAACTATACTACGAGTACGGGAAGAACGTTCCATTCTAATAAATTGGATGTAACTTACAACTGTTCAACGAGACATAAATAGCCCCTGCCTTTCGCGGGCTCGGATATACGTTCATCGTGAAAAGAATATAACAAATGACAACGAAATAAACTATAATAACGGAACAATCGAATAAACTAAGCAGAATCCTCGGTTGATGGATGTATAAAACACCTATGTGTAACATCCATTACGAATAACATTACTACTACGTGCATTCGTGATATAGAAATTTTTCATATACAAATTTCCTTTATGATATACGCTTATGAACATATACATATATAATGTGCCGTATAAAAGCTAACCTCTCCCGACAAGCTTTAAAACGCGAGACTCTGTTTAACTCTTTCCGGTCGTGCGACTACCCTCGGTCGTCAAAGGATAGAGAACCATTGTGATTGTATACCACCGTAATTCCAAGCCGACGCGGTTTCGAGACTCTTGACGATGCTTCGCAAACTTTCGCGGTTACAGATATTTTTTGCGTCTTAAAAAGGGAACGTTGTAAATCGGCAAACAGAGACGAGTGGCGTAAACGATGCGTAACCCCCGATGCGGATCGATCACGATCCTTTACAGACCTTTAAATATCGAATCAAAATCGGAAGACGGAATAACGAGTGTACCGTCGCGATATGATCGATACTATGTTACCCTTCGCGCAAAAGTCCAATAGTCGAGTGGCGCACACCACGACGAGTGTCTACGACGCGAAATACTTTGGCAAGTGCTTTCTAGCCAGCCAACCGTATCGTTCATTTTTAAACTCTTGCCACTCCGTTTCGTGTATCCAGCAAACAGAACTTGTACATCTGACAGGGAAAAATCGTGCAACTCGTCTAGACGCCGCATAGGTACGTACGAAATTAGTTCGAACCGCGAGCACGTACGTGATATCTTACCGATGGCGTTGAAGAACGCGATACAGGACGCAGAGCTTTAGCGTTACGTTCATAGAGTCCGACGTGAAAACGTAGACGTTTCTCTCTGGCGCGCAGGACCCGCGATATTATCGGTTACGCGATACGGAGAACGAGCAAACACGGCCTCGTTTCGCACCCTTGTCTTTGACACCGTTTCTACGATATCCCTAATGGACTGTATTAATCGAAAGTAAAGGTTCCGCTTAGCAACGCCGCGTCGTTCCATTGCCGTTTGCAACGAGGTAACAAAGGCAAAGGAAACGTTAGCCAACGATGGTTCACATGCAGCCGCCCGGTTTACTCCCTATTTTTGACAGTTTCGTTAGGCGACGTATTATACCGCACGCGAATATCGGCCGGAAACGCGTCGAGCGACAGCCCTCTGTGTCCCTCTCTCACCACTCCCTCTCGGTTTTACGTCCCATTTCTGTGCACGCGTACACGCGTGTGTTTGCGTTCGCCTGTGTGCGCGACCAGTACCCATTAGCAAGATTGCTACCCCTTCCGATGAGACTACGTTATATAATAGAGGTAGCCCTTCGATCGAGCTTAATGAAATTGCTTAGAAAACAGGACCACCCAGGGACGAATTTGCGCGACGAAAAAACTTCGCTTTTACGATACACGCGGCAACACCGAGGTTTTCGCGAATAAAAGCGACCTTAAATACGCATAGATCGCCTACGAATCCATGGTAATGGCTAGTGTCGAGGGGAATTGCCGGTTTTCTCGAAGGAAATGACGTCGTAAAGTCTTGTTAACCCGTGTGTAAGTAACGAAAATGTATCTCGCTACTGAATAACTCAGCTATCCCAGTATCCCACGCACCCTATTCCGATACATCGGGACCCTCTGCTACGATAACTCACTAACTAATAATATTAGCGCACTGACAAGTCGTAAGATAGATTCCACCTTTAGAGACTCGCAACAGTACGAACGCAACAATCGCACGACAGTCGAACGAAACAACGATACGGTTTTGTGGCAAACTCAATTGCCCTGCTTGTTCCTATAGGCAGCCACGCTTTATTTTTCTTATCTCGCGATTTACCGAGAAAAACGAAAAGGACGGAACAAAGTGCGGGCTGAGGTGCATACAGCCATATATAGCCGGCTTACCCAGCGCAGTAAACGTATAAGCAAGTTCGAAGATTTAATAGTTGAAATTTAATAGTTGAAATTCTGCGCATAAATTTTTATTGCGCAGACGCGAATTGACGTAAAAGTTTGCAGATCGTGGCCTTTGCAAACCACGAACCATTGGAGCGGCCTCGCGATATTACCACATGGGCAAAAAAAAAAAAAAAATTGTTAAGAAAGTTCGCTCGGCTACGTAGCCGGTTGAACCGCGCAGGAGTTGTTAAGCCAACGGCGAACTATGCCGCGGAATCTTTCGCCTTGCCAACGTATCGAAACATTACGACCAGTGAAATATCGCAGTGGCATATTAAATTTTCTTAAGCGTGGGACGAAACGTGTGAACCTTCGTATCAAAAGCTGAAATCCATCGTTCGATGTCGTAGCGTAGTTTGCGCGAGACGATAAGTTCGGCATTAGGCAAGAACGGGGGCAATATTTTTTCACGAGAGTTCCACGCGAACGAAGGATGGTGACGCGCAGCTAGGTCGCGGACCGAAAGTCGGCGCGTACGATACGCTTATCGCGAGAAAAGAAACGAGGCCAGTTTCTCGCGGAACGGCGCAAACGTTTCCGTGAATTCCAGTTGCATGCCAACGCGAACGCGAAGGTGGAAGCGACCAATGGTAGGAGGCAGTCTCTATTGACCTCGTCGGTCGGTGCATTCACCGGGCTTAAAAGCAACGGTTGCCCTCCAGAAGGTTGTGTTTCGCGGCTAGGAAAACGCCACGCGCAAGATTTTCGCTGCTCCAAACGGGCTAACGAAAACGTTGCTCGACCACGCGATTTGCCATACGAAAACCGAACGTGGCTTTCACAACGAGTCTCCACCGTGTCTTCGTACGAACTCCACAGAACTCCGTGGATTTTCATACATCGCGTCGACGTGAAAGAAACTTTCTGTTCGAAATGCAAAATATTTTCCTGAATAACATATATACATGTACATTCTCATTCAGCGGAATTATCGTTATTAGCGAAATATTATCGTTATTGTCATGCGAAGGAACTTTGTTGATCGATAAAGTCTCGGTAAGGCGATTATCTAACGCCTATCCATCTATTTCCTTTACAAAAATCTATCGAAACCGAGCGTCTCTCTCACGAACGAAAACGTGACCTCTTAAGAACAGCCCCGAACCGTTGCAATTATATGGTGACGCAAAGCTATCGGTGAAGATGACCATAAATAGAGTAGTCGGTGTTCCACTCTCTCGAGCGAGGCAGCAGAGAGAAACGCGAGGCAGTCCCGGAGGGTGCGGCGACTTTGGCTTCGTGCCAAACTCACCCTCCGAGAGCAGTAGCAAAGGACGAAGGAGAAAAAGAAGAGAGAAAGATAGCCGAGACTCTACGTTACGTGTTCTCCTTTAGAGGGCCACTAACGGAATTCGAATTTTCGCAGTTGTTCAACCATCGTTTTCAAAACGCGTTTCAAAATCCAAACGGGACGACGATCTTTGATTCTAGTCGCGGAGATTCGCAAGACGAACGAGCTGTCGCTGGAATTGATCCGGAGCTATACGTTTTGCCAGTCTGCAGGTGTTTCGCGGGCAAACCGCAACGGCTAATGGACGAAGGATTCCCTGGTAGGATTTAAGAGACACTGGAAAAATATCGTTTTCCCTCCCCAATAATATCCCCCGGCCAGTGTCGGGGTTATAAATGTGAATTAACCCTTTGGCAAGAGGAGACTGGCGCGAAGGGAACGACCGAGATTTTCCCCACGAGAATCCGCAGAATCGACGGAGAGCCGGTTTGCCGGAGACCGACTGGTCGCGGTTCGAGAACGCCGGTCGCTATAGCCGTTCGCTAAGTGATACGAATGCTTTCGGGGACTCTGTGCTCCCTTTCAAACTATACTTAATGTCGGCGTACTTAGCCGAGCTTACGACGCAAGACACTGCGAGATATGGCGTGGGAACGGTATCCAACGCGGCCCGATGAGAATCGATCAACGAATACAGTGCGACTCGATTCGTCTTATAAGCGACGCAAAGAGTAGTCGTCGCGTTGAATCAGGCTTACGACATACGGTCTCTTCGATAAACGACCGAGCGAGAATCTCGAAATTCGGTAAGTCGATATTAGTTGTTGGAAACGACGATAGATATTTAGAATATTGAACGGTGGAATGTTGAACGACGCCCGAGAATCATCAGCCGTTGGAAAAGTTCGCGTCGTTCACGAATTGATGGCGAACGACCGAACGTTGGGAAGGTGGCGTTACAGTCTGTGGAAAGGAATCGACGACAGCATCGGCGATGGCAACAGTAACGGTAACGGCAACGGCAACGGCAACGGCAACGGCATCGACGATGCAGATCGTTAGAACGACGCCGCCGGCACTTGGCAATGTTGTTGAAGAGAGGGTAGGACGCGTCGCAGAATATACGTAAGCCAAACTGGCTTCGCATCTTGTTCGGTAATGTACTGTGATGCGGTCTGTTGGGACCGCCAAGGCCCCGCTCTATTCTAACCGAGCACCTTATCTACGGATGCACGCTGCTACGTACGCGGCTTTACTCTGCGCGAAATGGATTCACGCGTTCTCCTCTCCCCGCCTTCTATAATGGACCCAAACATCCCATACAAGCTACTGCGTCTGTTTGCCGAGTTTGTGCGTGCATTTCCGCGCGCAAATACCTTGGCGACGGCGGTGTGCATCATCGCGTGCAAGATGCGCAAGACGAACAGGAGAAAATCCCAGGGAAAGCGGCGAAACGTTATCGACGATCGCGACGACCGAACGAAATCGCCTCGATCTTAAGGTGAATTCTGATCGCATTCCGATCGCATTCCCGGCTCCGATGATCCAGCCACCAAAGAATTCGTTGTCATAAACTGCACTCGCTTCTTCCCCCGTGTCGGCTGTCGCCAAGCTGCTGGCACGATCGTTTTGAAAACAGACACCGACGTAAGACGAGGCGTCACCAGCCACGACGAACGGCGGTTCAGCCGTCTCCCATTACCGCGCTTCGATGTTTCGCCGACGCTCTATCGAGAAGACGATAGAACGAACGAGCTAATCGTGGCTCACCCGTTTCCGACCTCGCAGCCGTTTTGCCGACTCGTTCGGCTCGCGACCGAATCGTTCGAAACGGTAACACCGACCTCAACGTGCGCAACGAGGTTCAAATGTTTCTGGATGTTGGCTGGCTGGTGTACACGGTACAACGTCCTGTTTCACTCGTGACCAAAAAACGCACACAATTCTTCAGCAAGATCCCGCCATTCGTCGGTCGGATGCGGGAAACTCCTTTTAACAGCAGCAAAGTTTCAACGGGGACAGGATGCTCTCTGGCTGAATCGCGTACAACACCGGGGAAAACAATTTAAAGCGCAATACCATGCTCCTCCGAGTTATACGGCTTCGTTACGTTTTACGATTTACCGGTGCTGATATTACGTCCGCTATTGGCTATTTATTAAAAGCGCGAAATATCCGACACGATACGACGTATCTAAGCCGGAAGGAAGTTTAAGGACACAAACTGGTAAAGACGGAGCAACGTTACGGCCGATCGTAATAACGAAATACGCAACTTTGAGATTTTCTATGATCTCTCGCGGCTCAAGTTGGCTGAAATAAACTACGGTTGCCTCTAAAAACTGCCGCGCGCGTATTCCAGAAGAATACACCACCGGTTACGGTGGTATCCTTCGGATTGAACCGACCGCGTTGGACGACAAAGCGACTAACCGCATCGTAGACACGTGCGAGTTGCTCCGGCCAAGAAATTACTCGTCTCGGCTTGCCTGAACGTTGAAAATCTAGGAAAAGTCCAGACGATCTTGGATCTTGGACTCGGCTCACCCTCGGCTAACGAATTCCACGGACATCTCGTAGTTTCATCTGGCCGATTTTCCGCGACCGCGATCGTTCGATCGTTTGCGAAGTCGAGGCGGAAAAATCGGACGCTTCTCGCATAATTCGTTTGCATTAGCCGGTGCGCAGGTGGGTGCCGCGCACCGGCAACCCTTTGGAACGCGAAGGGTTAGCAAAGCAGGGGTGCGGCCGAGAGTTTCCACATTAAATTATAAAGTCAAAACCGTGGCGGGTGGAGATGATATAAATGCGACTATTATACCGAGCGACGATGGGATGGGGACACGGTCGATTCCCCCGTTAGCTTCTGCGAGACTGCCACGAAACCGACGGTAACCTCTTTCGCCTCTCTGCCGAAACGCTCGTACCGTGGACCCGTAGACGATAAGTGTTTGAAATATTGAAAGCTGAAGCGCAACTACTCGTCCCTCCAGCAGGTCGCCAATAGCAGAGCGGAGGCGGAGAGTGCGTCGGACGGGGCATAATGCTGCCATTTATACGGTAGCTGGCTGGATGCTACGCTTGGCGAATAAAACTGCGAGAGAGAGAGAGAGAGAGCCGTCGTGTCGGCCCGTACGTTACACCGACCGAAAGGAAACGTCCTGGTTGATAGGCGCGTCCGTTCTTTCCAATCTCGTACCACGATTGATACTCGGGCGTCTCGTCGCTCGTACCGCTAAACACCGGGCAAGAAAGGAAAAAGGAAGGTGGGCGCGGATGTAGTCGCATGTAGGACGCGTGCCATCTTCGGTCTGCGTTTCATCTCCTTCCCTTCGATACGCATTCCGCGCCACGGACGACATTCTGTCCGTATATCTGTCGCGGATCCTCCAACGATCAATCATCGAGGGAAGTCGATCTCCGTCGCGTAACGAAATTCGTACAACGAAGCAGTCCAATTAATCACTCGACGGTAGAAGCTTCGCGGCAGGTATATCGATGAATCAATTAATTAGCCGTACCGTTCGATCGTCGAACGTGAAACGCGTTCAGCGGTCGAGTAGGTAGCGTCGCTTGCAGACCGCGAATAATTTTCTCCTAGCGTAGCACGGGTTCTTGATCGAGAAAAATCTATCGGCCGTTTCATCGTAGCTCGGTGGTGGTTCGAAAAATGGAATTCACCGGGCGAATGGAAATAAGAGACACTTGCGTCCCCAGGGCGAGGCAGAGACGTTTCAAAAAAGGGGGAAGAGGGAAAGAGAGTACGACGAAGGAAGAAGAAAGGTGCGACGTGGTACGTACGGGTCGGTCGTTCTCGACGGACGTACCGTATCGGAAATGCCGTGGAAGATATTAAAAGTTCCTCGACAATATGCCAGTCACCTCTCATGGGTTCATTTCATCTCGTCCTTTTATTCCATCTCCATTTTTTGCTCCAACGTCGTAACTTCGCACGCGACGTCCCACACACCAAGAGGCGACACGAGACGACACGCCCGGTGGCTCACCGCTCTCCGATCGCTGAACGTATTATATCGCTGAACGCCGATTTTTGATCCGGCGTCGGCCTTCTGCCCCCTCCCCCCTCTCTCTCTATCTCTCTTTCTATCTATCTATCTATCTATCTATCTATCTATCTATCTATCTATCTATCTATCCACTCTCTCCTCGAGAGCACGGAATTCCGGGAAACCTGGGAAAGCGAGCAGGAAACGGTCGAATATGTACAAGAATAACGCGCCAAGCTCATGGAAAGTCGTGTTTTTTACCGGAAACGGAAAAACGAACGCAAAGATCGTATCGAAAGGAAAGGCAAAAGGGGTATCGGTTCGTGGATATATCGATCGGTCGGCACGAGAGACAAAAGGCTCTGGTGGCCGCTGCGTATGCCCGTGGTTATTAATTGAAACGCGGCCATCTAACGAACAGCATCGGTTTCCAGCGTATCCTTTTGTCGGCCGTTCGTTTTTACGCATAATAATTGGCGGACGAGCGTCCAAGCCCGATCACGCAATTATCGGCGATCATCTTGCTTTGAATAGCTCGAGGGCGGGCATATCGTTCGCCCGTGCGTTTATCGTTTACTCGGTGTGCGCGTTATAGATCAGAGAATGCTTGGTCGATTATCGCGTGGATCGGAGGGCGGCGGGTGCCGAGGGCAGCGGTGGGCATCGCGGCTTCGCGACAGCTACGCAATGATCTCGTTTAAGCGATCGAGTTTCACCTGAAAATCAACGACGCGCATTAATTAAATCGTCCATCCGAGCCCCTCTGTCCAATGGTGAAACGCTCGGATGGTCGAGCCTGGCTCGTTTCAGCGAACAGCGGGGGCCGCCGCCGGATAGCCGGATCCAGGCTGGGCAACCCTTTTTAATTGTCATTTTCATACAACTATCGAACGTGTCGCGCGACCGACCGGTCGTTCTTTAAATTCCGACGTCGACCATAAATCGGGCGCGCACGGGACCCAGCCGCGCCAGCAGCGGCCGATGCTTCGATTTTTTCGAAATCGTTTCGCGGCGTGTTTATCACGCAGGCGAGCCACGTATTCGTTTCGGCCTGGCGACCGATGTTCGGTTTCGTCGCGAGTCCGACGCAACGCGCCGCAGGACTTATAATTCTTCTATGACAACGACGAATAAACGGCGCGCGTCCGTTGGCTCTCCCCCGACGGCCACAAAACACGCGGCGGTTGATTGCCAGTGAATTGCCGGTGCGACGCGTCTCGCTCGAGACTCGGATGCCGCGAGAGTCCAGAGAGCCCAGAGAGCCACGAGAACCAAGAGATCCTATCGCGTTCTCTCGGCTTCCCACGAAACCGTCGAAACCCACGAAAGCATCCGATTCGACGTAGAAGGAGACCGACCACTTTGTCGTATCACCTTCCTGTTCTCCTTTCCTGCTGCTCGCCTTTGGTCTCGCCCTTGTCGTCGGTTTACCGGTATGCAGCGCATCGTTTCTCGCCGATGGTCTTTTCGTGCGGCGATCCCCCGCCACCAGGACGCATCTATTAACCTTGACGAGCCGAGTAAAAAAGGTGGCGGTGGTGGCGACGGTGGTGGTGGTGGTGATGGTGATGGTGATGGTGATGGTGATGGTGATGGTGATGGTGGTGGTGGTGGTGGTGGTGGTGGTGGTGGCGGTGGTGGTGGCGGCGGTGGCGGTGGTGGTGGCGCATGGTAGGACGAAGCTTCGGCATTGTCGTTACGACGGCGTTTTACCCCGGTTTTTTTTTCAACCGCCCGTGGCTCGGGGTCGACGAGCAGTCGTGGCTCGACCTCATCGAGATATTAATTTCTTAGTCACTTAACTGCACGCGACGTACGAACGTGTCTATTGATTTTCTCAGACACCCCTCCTTGAACAACCTTCCGCTCCAAACCTCTCTCTCGCTGCACCCTTTCCTCCCCCTTTCGCCTCTTTTAACCACCTACACCCGACCGAACCGCGTGACGGAGACCCGCCCCTTTTCCGGAAGCCATCTCGTTCCCCGCAACACAGCCCTCTCCCCTCCCCGCCTATTTTCTTGCGTTCTTTGAAGACAAGAAGACCCGCGTGTCCTATGCAATTCAATTATTGTAATGCGACTCTGCCAGACGACACCGAGTGCCTCGTGGCTATGAAAACTTCCTTCTTCTTTCCCTGTCCTTTTTCGTTTGCGGCTCTCAAAGCACCGGAAAAGAAACGACCGTGAGAGGGTCCGGGCCAGTGGTAAGGCAGATCGAGGGAATCGCTCTGCGATGGGTATTCGAAACATCCTACTGCCGTATCGTTACGCGTATAATCCCATCGCGCATCTATCGGAGAAAAATGCCGCACGCTAATATTTCCCCGTTTCTACGTGGCGTAGATGTTGGTATTAAAGCGCGAGCAAGAAGCCCGAGCAAGTGTACAAGCCTTCGTTGCGTATAAACCGTTTTACGGCCCGTTTCCTCGTTTTTACGCGTTCGTTTATTTTCATTCCGCTGACTCTCCTTCTTAGAAAATTCATCATCTTCGAAAACTTGAAACGCACGTTTTCCTGTCGCTAACAGCTCCGTATTTTTCTTTTCTTTTTTCTTTTCTTTCCTTTTTTTTTTTTCTTTTTTACATCGCGTTTTATCGCGCTAGACCGCGGATTTTTATGCCAATTTATACTTTCACGAATATAATTAGAAATCGGCGATTAAGCGGTATCTTTTTTTCCCATTTCTGACATGATGTGATACAATAAGAAGGATGGAAGAAAGGAAAAGGGTGAAAGAAATACGCGGTTCTAATTTTCCAGAGGCAATAAATATTTAATAGTCACGGAAGAATTAAGAACGATCCAATAAATTTCAATCGGTAATTTCATGACAATTACGAAACAATTATATCGACGTTCGTATTGAAGTTCGTAGGGTAATGAACGTTATCGATCGCGTCTTAAATCGAGGCACGAAACGTCGCCAGGCGTTCTTTCGTGAAACGAAGCTCTCGAAAGCGGCTACGAAAAAAAAAAAAAAAACTGCGTGCATTCCACTTAAATAGCGCACGTCACGGTAAGAAATAGCACGCAGCCGAACCACACGCCGTTTCCACGAATGAAACTCGTGATTGCTGTGAAAACGGCTTCTAAATTTGATCGCGCAATACGAGGTAAAGTACGCGATCCGGACTGCCCCCGTCGTGCAGGGCGGATAGGTACGAGAGACTCGTGGTGTGGAACACGATATTGGACAGAAACGAACACAGAGAGTGGAGAAGGGTGTCGCGGGCACGAAATGGAATTGGAAAGACGCGGTGTGCAATGGCACAGAATCTCGCAGGTGTCGACGATTCTTCTTCCCCTTCGTTTATTGCTACCTAAGATTTAAGAAGTTTTAATATTCGATGGAACGAACTGGCGCCCACGGTTGCTCGGATCCGCTTTGAATTTCGTGCTGTAACCGTCACAGCGACCGGCGTTCGATCTCGCTAAGGGTGCTTCCACGTAACGACAACTTCTTCAACGTCGTTTCTACCCTCCGTTTCCGGCTCCGCATCCATCTGCATCATTCGTTCGTACTTGAGTAAGAGTTTATAACGAGGAAGAATCGGAACAGCAAACTTTATTGCACGTCCTCCAGAATTTTTCTGCTCGAGGTTGACAGCCTCGCGCGAGAACCATCCACTCGGCAGTTCGTTCTCTCGCGCATCTTCGGTAAACGTTTTCGGGCGCGATAGACGTTTAGATGGTTGGTAGGGACGAGATCACCGTGCAAAATAGTTAAATAGCCACATCGACAGCGTACTCGATCTACGGCACTTGTTATTCGATCATCGACGAACCAGTTAATTATGGCGATATCACGGGTCCGTTATGAAAACAATAGCTCTGTATCAGGCGTTTCGCCATAATAGCCTGGAATATCCGCAAAACGCTGAACGCGAAATAATTGAGATGCAATCCCGGAGGGACGAGGGTTCGGTCAGCCGGGTCAAGCGTCACAAGTTCATCGGACACCATGGGGTCTACCTCGAGTCGACGATCGATCGAGTTCGACTCGTCACGGATCGAGTCCCGCTAAAGATACCGCCACGAATCGATGCGCCACGATGGAGGAGACGTTTCTCCGGGAATGCCAGCTTTTTTCGAACGTTACAGCTCCATGATTTTCACGAACCGCTCCGTTCTCTGCAAGCAACGGCGGCGAACAAGGAATCTAGATTATCCGAATGGTAGGAAACTCCTCCTTCGTCTTAACGTCTAGAGTCGAGGCGGGGCCAGTCCTGGAAAGCGGGCTCTGCGTCTGAAAAAGATCTCGAGATCCGGCAGAGCTACCAGCAGAGTCAAGAGGCCACTGTTTTTCGACCATTGAAATTTTCAGCGAGGTCGATGGAAGCGGATTCTTCTCCAACTGAAACGGAACCGACCGATAGTTTTCTAAGAATCATCGTACCTTAACCGGTCTTAAAAGTTCCTGGCCGCGCGTGTATCGCGGAAGCTTTACGATGCCGCTGCCGGATCGTGATGGACGATACGCAATATCTATTAGCGTCGAAGCCAATCAAGTCGAAAAACGATTCTGTTCTCTCCGCTGCCACTCCCCCTTCCTAGCTCCTCCTCCTCCTCCTTCGCACTTCACCTCGTGAGCAGCGGATAAAAGAAAGAGCGAGAGAAGATAGTGCGCGCGCGCGCGCGTGTGTGTATGTGTGTGTGTGTGTGTCTGCGGATATTTAGAAGAAAAAGGAAAAAGAGAGGAGACAAAGGGAGAAGCGAGAGAGAGAGAGAGAGAGAGAGAGAATTCAAAGGGCAAACGAGCATGGCAACGACGAAACTAAAAGAAGGAGATGGAGGCGAAGCAACGAAACTAGCGAGCTGTATCGGATATAGGATCTCTATTAAACAGACCGAAATTCCCTGGGAAAAATCACACCCTGCGCCATTGGACTGATACGACCTGACGGCCCATGAAATGAACATCGGTCCCCGCGCTCTCGTACCCCTATTCGTGTGAAACATCCCTTGAGCAACGAACCTATCTCCGTGAGGAAACATACACGCGCCATTCATTCGGGACGGACACCTAAACGCGATATCTGGAATGGGAAGAGAGGTGTCGCGGACCGATCAAACGTTTCGAACGGCTTCCGCGCGAAGGTAACGTGCCCGAGAACGAATTGCCCGGCCGATGATAAATCGAAAAAACTGAATTTATCCGCCGTATTCTTTCTGCCAACGGTTTAATCGGATCTCGGCTGCGGCCACGATTCTAATTACGACGATAAAGCTCGCCACGCCGTTGCACGTTCCAACCATCGTCGGACGATCTGCAAACGCGCGACATCGATTTTTCTTCGCAACTTTCTGTCGCATTTCGAAGGGAAAACCCATCGCAATTTTATAACGTTCGTCGGCAAGCAATTTCGTCTTACGGCACGATAAAGTTCCGCGGGCCAATGAGAAGCGCGCCACTAAGCAGACTGCTGCTCTCCTTTCCAAACGCCCAATACACCTTAGACCGTCGCGCACCTACCTACCTTCAAATCAAACGCAAACAAAAGAAAGATAAAAGGGCAAAGGGAACGGACGCACGCAGCCGTCGGATTATTCCAGGGTACACACGTCCACTGAAATTCTCTTTTCTCTCTTCCATCAGGGCCCTCGGACACTTTGTTATTCGACATCGTGGCCATTAACTCTCTTCTCGATATTGCGACTACACCGAACCGTTCGAAGACTCGGCACTCGGTAAACTGATATCTCGACGTAGCACGCGCACCAGAGTGTACTCGAACTTTGGTCTTGCTTTCGTATTATTTGACATCGTATTGACTCGACGTCGTTGCGCCTCGGAGAACGTAGACCAAGCAATCTGGTAAACTGTTTATCCAAAGTTCGAAACTCGAGAATAAAATTGGACCAAAGCTGCAAGAAGCTAGGACGCGTCATACTGTAGTAATCAAGCCGGCGTCTCGTTTCAAAGGATCCTGACGCGCGAGCAAACGCGAATCCAACTTTTCGGATCTGCTCTTTTTTTACTCGCCCATAGTTCCTTTAACCGCAACCAAACGATTCCAAGTTCCCGTACGACGCGTCTCTGAAACGCCGGTGCCGTTTCCCCTGCCACGAATTCCACTTATTCCCCTTTTTATACATTGAACCACCCGTTGCAGCGTTACGCCTTGAAATCGTTAGCCGCTGCGCTAGAGTACGTTCTCGCTAACGAATACGTTAAAAAATATATTTCATACGCGCTCTACGTGTCCATGGCATTGTTTCTACTCGGTATCCGGTTTCTTTCGTTTCGATGTAAAATGCACTCTTCTCTTTTTTTTCCTTTTTCTTTTTTGAGAGAGAGAGAGAGAGAGAGAATCGACGAAACAAGCGACACGTAACTTTCGACTCTACAAGTTATATCCCGTTTTTCATTTCAGTGTCTGAGTCGAGTCGATCAGACATTCGAAGTTTTCGTCGCAGATGGTGCTTACGGTTGCAGCAAGATCAGTATAAAGATAGCTGAATTAGAGTCATTCGAAACTTTTCATATTTTTCATTGTTTCAGTAAAATCGGGTGGAATCGGACAGTCCGAGGATAAAGAACTCTTACCAATTGCCTTATGCCATATTTTTTCCTTACGAACGCACATATTTCGATGTATATCTTATTAGTCTCTTTGAAATTAATTTCATCGCGTCGTCAATAATAATATAATAACACAGAATGTAGTTGTTATCTGTCAACAGGTCACTTTGCTTGTCATTTTGTAATTAAATTTTTGTCAAAGATGGTTGAAACCGTCCAAGATACTTTCGAGCCGTAGCGCGTGCATGTTAATAATTTGTGCATTCCTCTTTTGCCTTCGTTACAGTTTAAATCCTTCGCAGCATGTCCCGTGCGCATTATCACGTTATATATATATATATGATGTTCTCATTATTTTCATAAACATTGCCAACTTTTGGCTTCGAATCATTGAAAATAATGGTAATAGTACGAAGTACAATTTGAACGAACACGGACATTTTGCCGTTTATCTAATTCTCAATATGTGCGACGTAATGAAAGTTAAAAGAGTGAGATTTCTAGGAACCGCAAAACCAACTTGACGCGCAAATCATTTTCAAGATTTCGACAAAATCCCTTGTACCCTTTCAATCTCGTTTTTACATCGACGAACGGTTTTTGTCAGCGAAGCTAACGTTCGGTGAAGCGTTAAAAAGTTGGTTTAAATTACTGGTTGCTGGATACTGATCTGGGGAACAAACGGAGGAACGATAACTATGCATGCTGGCAGTATTTATGGCGACAGTCGGCGGTTTCATCGGCAACCGGTAATGCGACCAAGTTGGCAAACGTGTGACGACAAGAAAACGAATCCCGCGTCGTACTCAGCGTCTGTTTCACGTTTTGTCGATCCTGCCGGTGGCGGGAACAGGACGTGGAACGAGACGAGACGAGACGGGACGAGACGAGAAGCAACGTTTTTCGTTCGAATTACTGTGTATACCCGTGGATTGCCGAGGTAACTCCGGTTTCGAGATAACTCGTGGCTGCTCGTTGCGACAGTCATTCTCTTCTCGTTTCGCTGGAACCCACCCGTTTTTCCACCGGGTTCGAATTAAATGGAAATCACGCGACTCTCGGCTCGATCTTCTGTCGCGAGAAAACGTCGCGAGACTCCGCGTTACGATGTACGCCGCCACTCTACGACGATGATATTCCCTCGAGGGTTTTCCAACTTTCAAAATATCCTCTCGATTGAGAAATTTCAGTCGGTTCTCTTTTTTCATTCTTCCTTCCTTTCTCTTTTTCCCACGCGTTCGAGATATTCGTCGAGTTGCAGGACAGGTTTGAAACTTCGACAAAGTCGTGTAAATCTAAAAGTTCGGTAAAGTAACTTAGCCTGCGCGCGGTGCGCGAACAGATTCGCACGCTTTGTCGTTTGCTACGCGTTTTCGTTTTTGTCGACGACAGTTTGCGAAGCTGGAATCGTCGATGAGTCGTCGTTAGAAAAACATCTCGAGGATGGAACAAGTTGCTCGGAGAAAAAAAAGGAAAAGGAAAGAACAGCCGACGAAGTTGCGAAACTTCGCCACCGAGTCTGGTTTAAGGACAAAACTCCTCGGCACAGAAAAATCTAGAGACAGGAGAGACAGCGAGAGACAGATAGATAGATAGATAGATAGATAGATAGATAGATAGATAGATAGATAGAGAAGAGAGAGAGAGAGAGAGAGTCGCAGCATACATCGAGGTGAAACAAACGGAATGACGAAAGCCCCCAGGCTGAAACGCCTCGAACCTCGGAACATTTTCTATATAATCATCCGGTCCGTTGTAGGCGGCTTTCGCTTATCGCGCATATCTCGTTCATTTTCATTCAACTTCGCTCGCAGTTCTGTTCCTTTTTACCTTCGCTATCTTTGTACTACGCGGGCTATAGTACTTTCCTTTTTTCTTTTTTTTTTTTCTTTCCGCATCTCGCAAACTCTTCCGCCATCACGTGCGCAGATTCACCCATTTTCTTCCTTCGTTATTTGCGCAACCGTTAAAAAATATTTGTGCAAGTTGCGTAACGGAAAATCCCAACAGCGTATCCGCGAGGAATCAAGAGCGGCGAGCCTAATCTCTGGGAAATACCGCGCGGTATCGTAATTTTTAGCGAATGTGGAAGGTAAAATTAAAGTGAAATATTCCTGCTCTTGCGCTCCCGCATCCTTAGATACACCAATTTTACGTGTACACGGTCGTAACAACAACATCGGAAGGAATTGAAATTTTCCTACCAATTTTTAGCAAACTCTTATACGAGAAATTAAAAAGGTCTTTTTCCTCTTTATCTTGCAGGATTTTGGCAAAAAGGAAGGGCTCCGCATGGTAAATCGTATAGACCATATTCCAACCAGACTAATTTATATTCTCCGCTTCGTAGATAAGGAATTTTACATCGAATAACTTTTTATCTTCAATCAGGCTCTTACCGAACGGCAACAACCACACTCGAAAATTGGTTTTTGATACAGGAAAAATTGAACACCTCGGATATACGAGTTTTAAAAGGGCAATCGATCGAACGGTTATTATTTCACAAATAATAGCAGCAAATCGTATAATCGAACGGTGTCCATCTATGTTTATCTATGTTTATCATTACAACATTTAATCAAATATCACAGATATTTATCATATTTAATCATTTTTCCCATGTATATCGTACTCCTATTTTTGCCGCTTCTAGATGATAGCGTAACCCCCGCGATCAATTTCCGGTAACGAATGCGAGTTTTACGTAAGGTAAAAGGTCTCTTCCCAGTATCCGAATGGGATCGCAGCGAAAGTCCGTAAAAATTTATAGAATATCGAACGGTTTTCGGAGTCATTTTCGAGGCAAGAAGGTCGAGATTTCTTGGGGGTCTGTCGAAGAGCCGGCGCTCGGAGTAGAGCTGCTCGAAAAGTGGAAAATCTCATTTGGACGCGGTGACCAGACGGAAGTGGAGCGAGCGAGGTTGAATCTTGGGATGGACGCGGTGATCGCGTGGGTGGAAAAATGCCAGTCCGTATCGAAACACGGAAAAAGGAAGAGAGGATCGCGATATCGCGCAAGGGAAGCTTTCCCAGTTTTCCAGCAACGAATTCTTCGGATCCTGGTTAAGCGATTACTCCTAGACACGAGCGACACGGCGATAGAGCTGACGATGTTTTAAAGCTGTGCGCATCGAAACTACCAACCACGGAAGAAACGCTGCCGAAAAGTCAAACTTTTACGGTTAAGTACGAAATTACCGACTTTTGCGTATCTGTTTCTGTACTCAATTGATTTTCATAGGTACTTAGTGTAACTAAGATAGGCAGATTCTAACGAAGAATTCTTAAAGATATAAAGTAAGCGTAAGTAAGCGAAGAATGGAGTAGCAGAAAATTATCTCAGTCGGACAGCCACTGTCACAAAGTTTGCGGTGTTCTCCGTTCAAGAAGGGACAAGAAACGGGATTGGAGCAGAAACAGGTAACATCGCACGATCTTTTAACCTGTTTTCGTTTTCGAATTACCAAATAAAGTAAATGCCACTTTAGTGCTATATCCGCGACTAAATATCGTTAGATTTTACGAAACTGCGTGTTTCCTCGAAAATAAAATCTTGACGCCCAGGGCGGGACGCTGTAAATTTGCCTGGCAGTGAATGGGTTAAAACGATAGCGCGTTGCCTCGTCACTTTGATCGTTTGGCAGTTAAATAGAATTTTCGACCTGTACTTGCGCGCGTGTTTATCGTCCCTCTTCTTCTCCCTCTATTACACCGAGCTACCAGAGAGAGAGAGAGAGAGAGAGACAGAGAGAGAGAGAGAGAGAGACAGACAGAGAGAGAGAGAGAGAGAGAGAGCCGTCGTTGTTTTTGAGCTACAGGGTCTGCCTAGAAGAATTTCATCTTAAAACGTAACCTCGGATATACGTTCGAGTACCACGAGGGATCGGCTCAACGTCAGCGTAGCCAGAGCAGCGGTAACGTTTTCTCCGATATATCCCTTCAAAGGCGATTTTTATCCGCAGTCCGTTTCCTACGAGAAGAGGGAAGGAATCGAATCAGGATGACGAGCACAAAGGCGACAGCAGGAAAGCGAACCCCCTGGAATCGAGGCTTCTTCGGCCGTCCTCTCTGTTCTTAAGTTTTCTCCTTTCTTTTTTTTTTTTTTTTTTTTTTTTTTATAAGTGGAACTTCGATTTTCTCCAATAGACTTAACTTTGACGAAACCCAGCCGATTTCCCGGCTGGATACGCCGGCAATTTTCCATTCTAGTCGCTGCCAAACGTACGAGAGACGCAGTTTGTGAGAAAAGGAAGAGACGAAACAAAGACAAAGACGAATCGGATCGGAACGATGCAAGAGCCAACCATCGATAAGCAGGTGAAAGGCAAATATTCTCGGACAGTTTAAGACAAGAGGAAACGATACTCCGCTCGCTCGATCAACGAAATATGGAGATACGTATGCACGGTACTTGGTGCATAAAATTTCTGCCCGTAATCCTAATTTGCTCAGCAGCCATTGTATTATTTCGAATGATCGCGCCCCTAATCAGAGCACAATCCGAATATATTTCCGGCTGGATGCTGGTAATTGCAGGAAACTCACAACTGACAGACGAAGCGAGGGACGAAAAGCTCCTCTAGTCGGTACGTAATATACCTTGCAGGTTTTGGACGCCGATTCGACAGCCTCCAGAGTTCTCCTATCAGATACCGTGGTTCGCGCGTATATTTCGGGGCCCGTTATTATCGAGGGGTAGATTTCATCGTGAATATTTATGAGGGTGGTTCTCTTGGTTCCTCGCGCCCTCGTCTTCCCTTCCACCCCGTCGTCCTCATCGCTACTACTACCATCGTTGCCGCTACCAACAACGATCTTACTATCGACTACCACCACCTTCGCCGCCGTTGCCGATCTATTCTACCCTGTACGCCTTGTTCTCTCGCCTCTTACGAGGCGATTCGCCAGGGTGTTCTCGAAGAAAAATAAGTACGAGAAGGAATTAATTCGGTACTGAAACGTTTAGGCGAACGAAACGAGCGTTGCTCGCGCGAAGCAAAAGCGCAGGTTCTTGAATCTCGAAGGGAAGAAAATAACCGTCTTAAACGAAACACGTAATTCGCCGGTTGTTTTTCTTTCCCCTTATCGTTCTTCTCACCGTTCATTCCCTTCGCGAGTCTTTTCGCGACATTGCTCTTGTACGTGCTTCTTCTTGCCATTCGGCCGAAGCCCGGCCGTAACAGCGACGACGCTAAGCAAACCACGAATGACTGGCGAATGCAAATTAGGCGGCGGAGATACTGTCCGCGATGCATAATCGGAGTTTAAGCTAGGCCAAGAACGCGGACAAGATATTTCCAGCGGTATAGAGAAACGACTGGTAGCAGTGGGTGGAACGGGCAGGATCGCGCGTCACGCCACGCTATGCCATGCCGCGCCACACCGAGCCGGCTTGCCGCTTGTATGACGGCGAAGACGAGGAATACGACGAAGACGAGCGAAGACGGCCAAGACCAACAGGGATAAGTTTAGTCGCAAGTGCTACAAACCGGAGAAAGCTATCGAGCGGAGCTCGGAGTCGCATCGAACCGTGTTTGCGGTTCAGTTCGTCTATCATGGCTTCTCTCGTTCTCCGTCCGCACGCGTGCGTGCGTGTATTTGTCTATGTAGCCAGGGTTCGGAGAGTGCTCGCAAAGACGGAGAGCAGGAGGAAGCTCGATTATTGCCGTATTGTAGCGGGGTCAAAGCGTTGACGTATTGTCGGCCGCAACTCGGTCGGCGAACACAATGCCCGGCATTAATGGACTAATATTCTACGCCACAAAAGCAGTTGGCTTTCTCTTCGGTGGCGAGTAAACGCGTACACGCGTTCACCGTTTAGCAGGGTCGTTTAGTTGTACGCCTGTCTCGTTTCGAAACCGCATCACCAGGTCGTGGCTAATCACCTCCTATTCGACTCGTCTACGAATCTCTGTTTCTCGTAGCCGACCGACCGACCGACTCGGTCTACAATTTTTGCTCTCGTTCCGAATTGCCGACTAGAAGGGAAACGACGCGACGCGACGCGTGCTAATTACGTTACGAAACGGTCCGGCAATTTTCGACGGTACATTTATGCGTGTGGCGGCAGATTCTACATGCGAAATCAGTAGGCATATAATTGTTACGGTGAAACGCGTTGCATTATTGCAATGCGGTTTGGCCAGAGTTCGCATCGTCGAAGCAATCTGCAGTTTCACCGCCAGCAGGCCTATTGTTCGTTATCCCGCCGGCAGCGTTTATTGGACGCGGGACTCTCTGTTTGGTCGTCTGCACCGTGCTTTTAACTCTACCTTTGGATTTCGTCCGCTCGTACGGAAGTAAGCATTGATTTCGCGTTAACGGCCACCATCATATAAGCCCGAGATACCCTCGAGGCTCGGGCTCAATTGTCCGGTCGATGTTAGAACGAACGTGTTCAAAGCTAAGCTCGATAATGTCTCGATTCGAATTATCGGCCAACTTGGCAAAAATGTCGTTGCTCGTTCGGATCGCATCGTCACGTCGTGGCACAGGCCGACGTGGATCGACCGACTCGGCGGCGTCGCTGAAGGTGCCTCGACTCGACGACCCCTTCCGTGCTGGCGAACGAGAACAACGGAAGACAATCGGCGAACGAAAGCCCGCAGCTTTCGTCTGCGACCAATTATCGAAATTCAAGCTCCGGTGACGTCGTGTCGAGCTTCGTGAATGGAAGGGGGCATCGATGTGACGAGTCAGAATTTAAGCGCGGACGGTCTAACAAAAATCGATCGCGCAATTCGCTGCGTGAATTTAACAGGACCGGTTCGCTCCGCTAATTCTCCCCCGTCTTCTGATCGAACGAAATTCAACGAGACGAGGAGAAATCGTGCGAACGGTGCTCGATATACGCCTTTTAAAATCACGATGGAGACAGCACAGCCTCGCAGCAGTTGTTTTGTCAAGTTGCAACGTGGTCGGTAGAGTGTGGAGAGCGTATCGAACACCCCGACGGAAGTCGAGGAGAATCTCGATTACCCCGCGTTCTCCGAGCCGGTCGTTTCCGCCGTTGATAATTGCGTCCGTGAGATTTCGCTGTAGTACTACGCGACGAAGCTGGATAGACGGATAAGGGTTAAAGTACCGTGCACACATCGACGCGGGAGGTAGATGGGTCGAAGAGGGGGGGGGGCGGTGGGGGGGTCGATGGGCGTCTAGTATACGAGACACAGACTAGATGGAGGACGAACTTAGTTCGTGGAAGCCGGATATGTGACGCCACTTCCGCTCGCAAGTTGAACTCGGCCACGAACCGGTCGTGCAGCAGGTAGATGTACGGCTACCTCGCCGAAGCTACCGGATTAATTCGGGTTTTCGTTTTTATCCGATTATACGAGTTTCCAAGACCGCGTCGCGGTTTCCAGATTATCCCGGAGTTACTTCGGCGAAGAATAGTTGGAACTGCTTGCAAGTTTCGTAGCGAAAAAGCAATCTGTCGGTCTGCGGAAGAAGAGCGATACGGAGAGAGAGCTCGTCCCGGTCTCGGTGCTTAGTACTAAACCAAACGTTTCTCTCGTCCTCTATCCCACTTCCCTATCAACGGAGTAAGTACGTTTCTCTGCGAGATGCCAGCGCGAAGATGACGGAGTGGCTCTGTTTCTGTTATCCTCTTCATCCTTCCCTGCCTACGGAGGATCACCATAATGCGTGTATTTACGAGGAAATTTACGGCCACGGCTCGATCGAGAAACGCGTCGATGAAGAAGACGAGGATAAAGGGAAACGACGGAAAGTCATTTCAGAGCTCGCTCGCTCGCTCGCTCATCACTCCCTTCGTTGCGTCCTTTGAATCTATAGGATGTAAGCTCCCGCTCCGTCTACCCCCTCCGCCCGCCCGTTCCCTTTCTTTCGATGCATACGTTGCCATTTCGACATAACCATCCTGCGAATACGTTGCATGAAAGGAAGCAGCCGAGCTCTATTACACATAACCGAATAAGTTGCTTCCACTCAATCTCGCGTCTCTCACCCCATCTGCTCTGTGTACCTCTAACGATGGAGGCTAGCAGTCGAATAAAGCAACCGGATATTAGCGTATCTGTCAGCGAAACGCTCTGCTTTTTCTCTTCCGTGGCATTCGTCTGGAGTTTCGTTTAGATTCTAGAAATAGCTTCTTACGCTATTCGTCCGCCCTGTTAAGATCTCGCGTAACAGCTTGCTAACCGTCCGACGTACAATCGAGAACCGTCGTCCCTATATTCCTCGAAATCGAACGTCGCTGCTGCCAAATTGCTACATCGATAAAAAATATACGATATCCTGGAGTACGTGGTTTCTCAAGGCGTACGGGCAGAGTGATAAGCGACAGAGGAGACAGACGATGGGGGAGTGGAACGAGACGCAAGAAGCGAGGGAGAGAGAGAGAGAGAGAGAGAGAGAGAGTGAGAGAGAGAGAGGAAGTGACAAGAAACAAGAAGACTAGTATTTCAAGGCATTCTCGAGTGTCAGCCGTGGTTAAGGAACGGCAACGTCCCCACGCTCTGGAACCTCCAGTAAATTCCAACCACTCTTGCGCATCAACCTTTGCCTTTGCAAACAGAGCGCAAGACTCTCTTGCGACTTCGACGTTGCAGCGAATCTCACGTAGCCGGATTTCGGCAAACAAGTTCTCGTCTACCACGGAGCTAGACGCGTTTCCACTCAACCAGCGATTCCACGAAATAACCGAGACAGACCAGCGTACGCGGCTCCGTTTTTACAAACCGCGGTCGATTTATCGTGAACCATTCGCAAAGAGATTCGTCAACGTTTTAGACGATTAGAGCGTAACCGTTAGACCAATCTCGATGCGTCCGGAAGGATCTGCCCCGGCAGACTTCAACTTTCCAACGATGTCACGCGAGCGACTCTCGTGACGTTAATAAGCGCTCCACGCGCGCGGACACGACACAGATGGTCGTTCAACGCTAGCGCGCGTACGGTAACCGTGGCTTTATCCGATTGGATGTCCGCCAAATAGCATGTGCGCGGTCGCCTCTTGCTCGTTTTGTCGGATACGGAGAAAGGGGCGAGCGTGCTGCGCGTAGTTCATCTGGTTGGCGACATAAGCTGAGAAAGAACGACGAGAGTAAGAGTAAGAGGAAGGAGTATGAGGAAGGAGTAAGAGGAAGGAGCAAGAGGAAGAGGAAGATGAGAATGGAGGTTAACAGAGGGCCAGGCCAGATCGAGAACGTCGAGAGATAGGTATATGGCTTTACATACGGGGAAAGCCTGTTAGATTTTGAGATATTTTCCGGTTGTTCGGCTGCGCTCGGCGTACAAGTTTCAATGCTAGCTGTTGTCTCGACCGCGTACGCTTTCCTCTCGAGGAAGAATTCGCCTCGATCAGTCCGCGAAGGAGAGATCGGCGCACGTTTTCCACGAGAAAAATGCAAGAGAAATACTCAACTGTCCGAGGATACTCGACTGGCACGCATCGACATCGATCTTATTTTTATTAGAGGTACCGTCTGCTCCCTTGCCAAGAACTTTCGGCAAAGTTCCATCGTTTCTGGGATTCTCGTAGGACCAGAAAAATGGTGAAATCACGGACACGAACGAGCAAACTTTTATCCCGCGACTCGGTCGAAAACAAAGAAACAGCGACGCTGTTAACGAAAGAAAGGAGGAAGAAGAAGAAGAAGAAGAAGAAAAAAATAAAAGAAAATACGCGATTGCTTTCTGGCAAGTAGAAGATGAGGGATAAAGATGAAATAACAAACGCGGGTAGCGTTGGGTGTTTCGGAACAGACTTATGGAGCGTCGGTTATTTTCTCGTTGGTCAGGCTCAAGGGTAAATTTCGCTGAATTCGTGCGCCAAGATAACGAAGATGAAGAACGCGGTTGAAGAGAAAAAGCAGGAAACGTAGAAGAAGGGGGGCGAAACTTTCAACCGCTCCGCACAGCTATTTCCTATCCGCTATCAAAAGCTAGTTTACAAATGTAAACTAGGCACCAACGACGATATCCCAAACGAATTCTCCTACTAGAATAGCTCTAGAAGAGGCACGTTCGTCTAGCTTGGTAGACGACGCGTTCGACGCGTCTATATGTTCCAATTGGCGCACGTTCATTGAAAGGGCAGCGTTATTGAACGCTTTGGACTTAGAGCGCAACGATGGTACAGGATTTTTAAGTACTGCGTAACTGGCGTTTCTCTCGACGAGCAAAAATTGGCGATTCGCGGTCGTAATCGTTGCAAGCGCCGGAGAAGCCAGTAACTTCTTGTTCTCTCTCCGTTTACTTAAAGCATACGGCTCGTTTTCCGTGGAATCGCGCCATTTTGGAGTAATAATCATTTTCACGAATTTCTCTCGATTCGGCGCGTTGTATCGAGCAGAAAGAATACAGGGAAACATTTCCTGCGCTCGTTTCATTAGCTGGCACCGCGGAAATTCGTTGAGCGGGTTGGTCGATAAGTGGCGAGAAAGCGGAAAGGGACGGAAAGCGGAAAAGCAGAAACTATGAAAAGGTTTCTTCGATGCGATCGTTCTTCGACGATTCGATCGAACCGTTGGTCGGCCGGTAAGGGAGGGCTGCCGCAAACACTCTTTGAGCGAACGAGAAACTGAGAAGCCGTATCCGTCTGTTCTGACATTTATCAGACGCCGCGGGGAAACCGAGGCAGACTCCAATCCCCTAAAGTAGACAATAATTAATAACAGCTCCGCCGGTGGTTAAGAGAGTTGTTGGGTTTTCGAGGTCGTTGTTGGTTCACCGAGCAGATCTGGAACGTACCCGCTACCGTTCCGTACACCACTTTGGGCTACGGACAATGCCGGTCCGTTTGAATTCTGGCGCAAGTTTCGCAGCCGAGGTTAATAATTTTCGCTGTGGCAAAGCGAGCGAAGACAGAAAATACAGCGACAAGAAATAATATTTCGCCAACGAACGGGCAAAAGGCGGGTTTTCTCCCTTTCTCGTCTGTGCGAACGTTGCTGTGAAACGTCGAACGAATCGAATAAGAGAAAGAAGGGAGTGAGCGTGGACGGGAAGCGGGCTGAACATGAAAATCCGCTTAAAAGTGACAGAATTCGGAACGAACGAAAAGCCACCTCGCCGTTCTCGTGCTTCCTCCGCGTTACGAATTACGTTGCGCGTACGACGTATGTACGTCAGTTCGCTCAAATGCACGCGTGTACACGCTCGACCACGGTAATACGCGCGTAATCCTCTTAAGGTAATTGTCAGGAAGACCGATCCGTTCGTCGTTTCTCGATCCTCGTTACAGCGCTCTGTCGGACCTTTGCTCCGAACAACCGAAAACTTTTTCCAACTTCATCGACGGAAATAGCATCGCGATCGTTTCGACTTTCCCGTTCAGTTCGCTAATCCACTTTGTTGTTCAAACAGACGGTGTATCTTTCTACCTTTTTGTCTTGTATAGCGTAGCCGGTTCGGTCTAGCCGCGTCGATCGACGACGGAGAGAACATCAGAATTTGCTCGGGAGAAGTTGAAACGAGATTAAAAAGCGAATATCGATGCGACTAGGCGGGAGATAAAGGACGCGTCTTTGGTAGATTGCCGGGTGGGGACAAGTAACGGCCGGTAAACAAGTATCGGCAATTGAATCCGTTCTCGTTCCGTTTTTCCTTGACACACGCTACGAACGCATAAATTGGCGTAATTCCTCGCGTTGCTTTTAAGCGGTTGCTTCCAACCTTTCTAATCGCGTCTGAGGCCACGGTTACTGCGGTTTCTGTTGTAATAATAGCCACGAGGCACGTCCCGTATAGCGAAGAAGCTCTTCAACGTTTTCTCATAAAGCGTCGGTTGAATTGCCCGCACCGGAGCCAGCCGATGGAAGAAGAAAACGACGGTTAAACTGGTAAAACGACCGTAGAAAGTGGAGAGAAAAGAGCGAAGGGAGGAAGAATGAAAGTAGACGAGAAGAAAAGAAAAAGAGGATACGGCGTTGTACGGAGGGGTGGGGTGGGATCGAGAAAACCAACGAGCCAGTGAACAGACGAAACGAGGGTGTAGAAGCACCGAGGAAAGAAAAGCGAGGTGGTTGCTCCGAGAGCGCGTGGTCGGTGTAACCTTCGGCACGCGATCCTCCGTACGTGGTTTGCTAGCGTGCCGTGCGAAAACTTTTGCCGGCCTTGCGTTAGCCTGCATACTAAGCCGGCCGGTTGCCGATACGAACCGTCACAATAGTTCGCACGATTCCACACGACGAAACTCGAAGCCACCAGACTCGAAATTCAATCATTTTATCTCGATGCGAATCGATTTTCGAATCTCCTCCACCCATTTCTTTCTTTTTTTTTTTTATTTCCTTCTTTCTCTTTCTTTCTTTTTCTTTTTCTTTTTTTTTTTTTAATACGGTCGACCGCGGAGCTGCAACAAGCGCTCGCTTTTCGACCCGCATTCCGATTACGTTTCGTTCCGTTTTATCAGCGGAGACGTATAAGAGGTAGGGCAGGAGTAATTCCGTGAGAATCGGTGCAACAGCACACGTTCACGTTGAACGCATGTTCCCGGGGTAGAACGTCGACTGAGACTGGGGATCCAGTCGATACAAACTAACCTACTTCTCGCGGAACTTGTTAATTGGGTTTAGCTAACCACAAGTGGACGCGGGGCTAGGCTCCGATTTCTCCTCGACACCGTTTGCGTACTTGATAGGATCAACGGAGAAACCAGCATCGCCTTTATTGCGCTCGAATCACAGAGAAGCTGTTTGAAGGGACACGCGCGTACAACGAAACGGATATTATCCGCTCGCGTTCTCCTATAATTTAAATAAGTTGGTAATACCTATCGAGAACGTGGTCGTTTTTAGCGGGCTGTTATCTTTAAAAATTTACGGTCCTCCTGTCATTACCGGTGTTCGGAACTCGCGCTTCAGTTCGACACCGTGCAGACGAAGCAAATCGACGGACCGACCGTCGACGCGCAATTTGCTATCGATGCCGGGCTGGCGCATCTAATAGAAAATCTCATAAAACGCGCATCGAGGATGAATTATTATACATATGTGATTCGGGCGAACGACTCGCGTGAGTAACGACCGTATAAATCGTAGGTGAGCGCGTGCGACACATCCGGAAAACAATAAAATCTATATTTTAATCTGCGCCTGAGCGTCCTCGCGTGCGTCCCCCATCAGGAGAATCCCTCCGCGAGATTGGTGCACGAGGGAAGAGAAGCGAGAGGCTGGATTCGGGCCGATCGTTTATCATAGCCGGAGGGTTCCGCAACGCGCGCCATGTGGGATGAAACGCGTAAAAGCTACTCTTTCTACCCCTTTCTGCTCCTCTGCCAGACCCCGTGTGTTTTCCAACCTATCCCGAGATCGATTAAGAAATTATACGGCTAACGTTGCTTTCGTATAATGAAAAACCGATCGCCGTTCCAAAGAAACAGAATCGGCCCCCTTTCCGATAGAACTGCCACTATCCAACAACTTGCGGAAGCTCCGAAAAGAGGCAACGATCTAATCTTTCTCTCCCTCCGTTCACCGGCGATCGACCGGTTCCTCATTATCCACCGTCACGTTTTCCCAATTAAGCGAGAGAGTTTTACGTCTTCGTTCGAAGAAACGACGCAACTCTCGACGAGCGACTACCAAAGATTTTGTTCGTCGACGACTTAAAGAGTTCGATTCTGACGGCACTCGACGAACAAATCGTTTCAGAAGAATTCCGTTGGAACGGAACGAGTCTATGCCGTGCCATCCACCATTTATCATATTCCATGATTCCTGACCTTTCACACAATTCTTCGTACGTTCCACGCGAACATGTAAAACGAAGAGAAAAGAAATAACCATCGGCCGATACCGAACTAATCGCGTTAACACCGTTCCGCGTACTATCGCGACTATCGTTTAGCGGAATTATTCGCGTACGGAGCACCGACGAGCAAATTTCACCGACGACAAATCGATTTTTCTAGCTGCGTCAACAAGACGATATTCGGATATTTTGGGGCGGACGGAAGATTCGTTCCGGTCAAATTAGATTTTCCATAAAAGTTGAAGGGGAAACGGCTTGAAAGACTTTTTCCCGCAATTTCTGAAGTTGATCTTCAAATTGGATAACGTTTCTGCTAAGCGAAGTAATTAAAGTTACGACGGTTTTCGCCGGGATGCCAACGAGATCGTCCCTAGAAAGGAGTTACACGTACTCGAGCATGAAAGATCGGTTGCCCGAAAATTTAGTTAGGAAAATGATGGTGGGGATCCTTATCCGGTTGAATTTTCGAGCTGACCTGGACAATGCGACCTGGGCATGTCAAATAACGGAAGCAACGTTTCCACGTCTCTGTGACGTTCTATTCGAGCGCCAAACTTCTGATTCGCGACCAATTTTTCGACTTGTTCGAATTTCCTCCCCTTGGCGAAGCCCGTGATCTCGGAAACAGGAAATTCGATTTGGATATGGCGCGAGAGCGGCCTTTCCCGCGGAGTACGACGAAATTTCGCTCTTCCTTACAAAACTGCAATTAGTTCGAGTACGTGACTCGTCGTCGTCAACGTTGCCGTTGACGTCCTAGTTCCCCGCCGTACGCGGAAACGTTGGGCCCGAGTCTCGCCCCGTGAAGCGAAGTTGGCACTTAATTCGCCGAGTTTCCAGTTTGCGAAACTCCCAACAACCGAGGCTGAAAACGCGGCTTCGGAAAAGCGAGAAAGATTGGTTCGGGGATTGGTGCGAATCGAAACGGGCTGGAATATGACCGCGTGGCAAACGAACGAACGAACCCAACCTTCCGCAACGTCCAAGCTGTTCGTTCGCGATGCCAATCGCGAGAAACTTCGAATTGATCGCTCGAGATTTTTTACGAATTAATAGGAAATTTCAAAGTGCAAGATCGCACAGAATATACCTAAATAACAGGATAGGTACATGAAATGTGCTAATCATTTAGCACTTTTCATGATATTTGCTAGATAAAGCAATCTTCTAGCGAGATCTTTTCCTTTTTCCAAGTATATCCAACGAATTTGCGACAAGAACGGTGGCTGCCGAAGATAATAAAAGTGTTTTGTCAATATGTTGCGTGCGTCGTACGAAGCGTTTTGAAGCGTCATTAGCGCTTTGGCGAGTCCATTTCGATAATTGAGACAGAAATTCGACGATTCTCGTGGAAGCACGATAACGACTGTTAGTGGAACAGACGTTACCGTATAACAACTTCGATGGACGATTAACAGAATCTAATCAATGACGGAGGTAGACATAGAGAAAATAACGGGATAAACACCGAAGGGGAGTTCTTTTATCGTCGACAAAGTGGAAATAGCATCTCTCACGATTTGCAGTTGCTCGTAGTCGGAAGGGAAGAAGGTGGTTTAAGTCTACTACGATAAACTTGCCCTGGCGATCGAGAGAGAGAGAGAGAGAGAGAGAGAGAGAAAGGGGGCGGCCGAGAAGAGGGAGAAGGGCGGAATCCAAAGCGGCGAGAAGGAAGGAGAAAAGCGCAAAACGTACCCGAGACAACGTAGATGGGCTGTTAAGATAAGAACGCGAAGATTCCTCGAACGAAAGTGGAGTCGGAAAGGAAAGAGGGAACGGACCGTAAGGGTCAACCGCGTGCAAGTCGGAGCGTAATTTTCCCTCCTGGTAAGATTCTTTGCGGCGAACTCGCGGATAAGCCGATTTTGCAGGTAACTTCCGCGAGAATTCACGAATACGAAAGTCTTGCAAAGCGTAGAAGGCGAACGCGTTGCATCTGTTCAATGGCGAACGAGTAGATTTCTCGTTCGTTCACGAAATTCGAAATCGGTCGAGCTCCTTTTAAGCGTTCGTGGAACGAGACACTGTGCAGCAAGATCGAAACGAGCTCGGAAACTAAAATTAAACATCGATGCAACGCGCGGAGAGTCTCAGATAATAGGAAAACGCTAAAAAGGAGGATCTCCGCGATATTCTTCCGGTTACGTAACGGGATACTCAAAAATAAGAGAAAAGGAAAACGGAGGAAAGAGTAATTCAACCTCGGTGCCCTGCTAGGCAAGGGTTTGCTAAAAGTATTCAACGCGCAACAACCCTCTGTCGATTCTTTACGGCTTACAATTTTTCCCTGGCCCGCTTTTCACCGAGCAAACAGGAAAAATCTTTTACAACATCAACGTCAGGTTGAGACCAAATATAACAGGATCGAAGAAAGAAGAATCTTTGCTCCCTTTTCTTCTCTATCGTACGTGAAATTCGTTTCCAGCGTGTGAGACGTGACATTTAATTGAAGCGGAAGTTTGTCGCTTTACGTTTTACGCAATTAGCTTAACGCGGAACGAGCGAGCGAGTGAGAGAGCGAACGAGTGAGTGAGCGGACGAGTGAGCGAGTGAGAGAGAGAGAGAGAGAGAGAGAGAGAGAGAGGAAAGCTCGTTGAAGACTAAAATCCTCTTGAGATATCTGAATCGTGGAAAAGTCTATTTAAAGTATGAAATTTCAAATAAAATCTTCTTCGCTACTTCAACGGATTGAGAGATTTACTCGTCTGTTTGACTGGTTGTTTCTTCCTTAAGTCTGTGAGTCGCTATCGTTCGCTTTACAACGTTACAATACAGCCAGATTACAGTAAAAGAAATGAAATTCCAGACGCATACATCTTGCCCGTAGGGTCATTACATTCACTTGCCTCTGGTGGAACGGGCGGACAGACTATAAAAAGGATCGGGTTATAAATCTCGTGGAGGATATTCGCCGCTACCTATGCGTAGAACTGCTGAACAATCTTGAACGATCGATCGTAAAAATATAGCGCGCAGCAAGAAGCGCGTGGTTCGGCCCGGCCAAGGTGCATCTCAGGTGCAAATCAGTTCCTACGCCTGTCTCAGCTAATGCCTAATACCCTAAGCCAAAATCTCTCTGCATTCGGTTCTCTTTCAAAGATTATACGTACGATCGATTCGTTCCGCGTTTCCGAACAGCTAAAGCTACGGAAAAAAGGCACACTGGCAGCGTAAAGGATCGAAACTCTGACAAAACTTTCCATCGGAATTTCAACTCCGCTTCCCTCTCAGAAAGTATCCACCACGGCTTTTACAACGAACGATACAAAAGCGTGCCGGAAATGGATTTATTAATCTTAAAAATGAGAAAGGGCACGCGTTTATTGATCCGTCGGGCAGCGAGGAGGTTTCCTCAAGTAGGAAAGAAGCAACGGAGCGGCGCTCGCTAGGAAACCTCAACTATGAAATTCCGAGACATCGTCCGTGCGTTTCATACACGCCCTCGGCGAACATCGTCGATTTTATTTCTTGGTTTTACCGCTCCGAACGTATTAGTCGCGAAAGCTCGTCCACCGGGCTTGGCGTACTCTTCTTGGTAACGTGATCTTGTATTAGCCTTGAGAGCGAAACTTTTGTAACAGTTGCAATGTTACCGGTGACAGGGCAGTAGACAACTTTTGAGAGACCTGGCACGCGAGATGGCAAGCCCGAGGACGAAAGACAGGACCAGAGAGAAAAGATGCGTCGCACGGAGGAAGGAAAAGTAGCGTGAAAAATAGACGTGACGTAAAATTGAAAATGTACCCGGGACACGCACCAAGACCGCCTCGGGGCTTCGAAAATCCATTGCCGAGGAAAGCGTTGACCTCGTTGTGCTACACCTGCAACGTCTCGAGTGGAAAAGCCGACGGTAAGGGAGGGAAAGCAAGAAACGAAAGCCAGTACCTACCTTGCTGGTAAGACGATCGAGATTCTCATTTTATGCAAACGTCGAGCCGATATCTTCCAACTTGAAAGTCGTGCACTCCTCGCTAGTTATCTCGAATAGCTCGTTACACCTGCATAGGCGTATCGCAAGCGCGAGAACACGCGATCATCGACGACTATTTTTCGACCATTCTTTCGCCCTTGGAATCGTTTTATTATCGGCCAGAGAAATGGAAATCCCTTTTATCGTACTTTGAATTGCCGTTCCTTCCGACAGCCAAAATCTCGTACGACTGACACATGTTGCAAAAATCGACGCGGAATTCCGTACATCGGCGCGCGAACATCTTTCGAAAGGCGAAAGAAAATGGTTTCTTTTCTTTTTTTTTTTTTTTTTATAGCGGGAATTACCACGATATTATTCGAGGTACTGTGTAAGGAGGTACGACGGTTATTACGGCAGTTATTGCGAATTACGGTGCTACTATGTGGAACAGCGACACTCTCGCGCCGTCCATACAAATGCAGGTACGAGAGTGGAGTAAAGGGGCCGGGAGAGCCTTTCTTGCCTATACTTCTCGAGGCTCGTTATAATAGTAATCGATAAGTAACTCGGCGTGATCCTACGTGCGGCTAATGGACCGATTTAAAGTGTAGGACGCGATATGAAGCCAAGTCGAGGTAAAGCAGCCATCGACACGTGGACGAATAGCGACGAGAACTCGGCAGAAGCTTTTGAAACAGCATCGTGTTCGTCGACAATCGAATTTGTTACGTGACATCGAGCATCGGTGAACTTGACGAGAATTTTTATTTCCACTCTGAACCAGAGACTCTGAACGAGCAAGGTTTTCGATTCGCGTTCACAGTGTCTCCTGTCCATCTTTTAATAATACCAATACTCTACAAATACTCGTTTAACAACTATTTATCGCGACATCGTTTTTATAAGACATATAAGATTTTCGTCTTAGAGTTTTTCAGTCTTGACTCCGATCGAATCGATCCTTGCTCGATTCTATCGTAATCGCTAATGCAACGTAATCGCTGGCCTCTACTTATCCGTAGGCAACGATGTGTCAATTTATTTCGCGTGTTGTCTTTAAGACGTCTATATTCCGTAAATAGGTAAATAAGGAAAAATTGCTGGGTAATCGCATCGCAGTTGGCCGTATCTAACGGGATAAAAGTTGACGAAGCAAGCTGCTGTGCTCTACCATAGGCAAATGGAGTCGGAAACGACGGATTGATCGCGTCTCTTTGGAGTCGCATTTAGAAAAAGACGCGCGGCGTAGCGACGTAACGTTAATCTTACTCGGCGACAACGTTACTTCGGCCTCTTTATTTTCCAACTTTCGTCTTTGCCGCATCTCCCGCGGGACCCACTCCCCTCGGTTTCACCCTCGGAAAATGGTAGTAGACCCTTGCAGAAGGCAGCGATCCATCATAAATTTAATATTCGAAATTTCAAGAATGTTCCACACGCTTTGGGGGCCATCCGTTTCGACCGACGATATAAATTCGCCCGATAATATACTAGCAAGTACAGTTAGTCGCGCTGAAAGACGAAAGTCGCGTTTCATCTTTGACGGTACAGAGAAAGGAAATTGTGCGGCGTTGCGCGCCGCGAATTCAGAGTATCAAGAATGCCAGAATGCAGCCGTATATTTAGCAACATCCGCAAAATTTAATTATTTAGGATAAATTTATTTCGCCGGAGAATCGTGCAACCAAAATATTTCCTGCACCGTTTGCCCCCTTTTCTTTAACCTTTTTCACTCGTTATAAAGCTTCCGCAGCGAAGGAGAAGTACTAAAATAATTCAAACGAAGCGTTATATCCTACGTTTAATAAATCAAACTGTCACGAGGGGTATACACGAATTTCTGTTCGTGGATTAGTTGTAATTTTCGAGAGCGGTACTGTGCATTTTCCACCTGGGAGAACTGCATAAGTGGATTGTAAATTTGTTCCGTCAATACTATTATCTTTTGATTAGCGCACCTCTCTCGCGACACGCCGCACGCTAATTTAGCAATTCAAAAGGAAAATGACACAGAGAGGTGGAACTACCTCTAGACGGTAAAAGGTTTATATCTCCCTATATATTTGCACATTACAAATGGTTGATCAAAAGACTTCTCGTGTCCCGACTTCCTACCATCGGTCCGGTCTTTGAAGAAATGTTTGCCGAAAGAGTGTGCGTAATTTCTCGCCACGCTTCGCTACGGCGCAGCTATCGTAATTTCGCGAATCGTAATTTCGCGAATCGGGCAGCAACAATCGGAAAGATTATCTCTGGCTTTTCAACGTTACCATTCGCCGACAACGGAAAGAAGAAAAGTACATATACCCGATATCTACCATTCCCCTTTCGTGCTTATAAAACGGGCAGTAGGGTCATGCATATGCGATGTAATGCATTTACGCCTTCGCGTATAATAGCTGCTACGTTATAACAACTCCTTTTCAAAGTACACCGACGTTTTCGCGTATTTTATTTACCGTGCAGCGGATTTAGAGAGCCATAGACGGCCATAAATTCCCGCTATTTTCAAAATCGTCGAAAGAATCGGGCCACGACGAGTACGAACGCAACATCGGCGATCGAGAAAACCGCGAAACCATTTCCTCCGTCCGTTCGAAACAAGCCCTTTTTTCCCCTCGAATATATACGTCAATTACACCGATTTCGCATGTGCGAGCCCATGTCTGATGACACTTCGAGCTAGATGGGAACATCGAATTGCACTTCGGTTCCCCATAAATTCCGCCTCGGTCGAAGAGGGAGAAACGGCAAATAAAAAACTCGCTGATACGTTGGCGATGTTAGCGTCTTCGTTCGACGGATGGTTAGCGTCTCTTTAACAATTTTGTCATCGTCGAATATCGTTTAAGCAATGATAATTTGTAACGGTAGATCCTCTCGTTCCATTCCCGTTTCGTCGATAGATCGTGAAACGTTTGAAAATCGATTCGCGTGGGACGATGCAATCGAAGCAAGAGAAAAACAGGTCGAGCGTCGAGGTATTCGCCGAAGCCAGACAACAAGCAAGCTGCATAGTCGCGCGACGCTGCGTGGACGCGTTTCGCGTTCGATGCTACGAGAAAATCAGTTTAACTGCTGAACGAACCTTTGCCGCCTACCATGGCTAATCCCAGATCCGCAGGCAAGTTCACGACGGGGGTGTAAACCCGAGAATGTTGCGGCTAAGCTAACCTCCCTCCGTTCTCTTTCCACCTCTTAGTCACCAGCATCGGCTGGTAGCGTTCGGTACGATACCTGCTGCGAGTCTAGGCCAACCTCCGGCTTATCCCGACGACACTCGTTCGATACCGTAAAAGCCTGCGCGAGGGGCGGGCAGGGGGGTTGGACAGGAAGCAAGAACGAAACGGAGGAGGATGCGCTGGGAGATGGGGGATGTTGGCGGTTGCAAGCTATCCTCCTACCGCCCTGCCAACCGCCTGCTAGCCGAGGATCGCGAGAGACCCCCCGTCAAGGGATCCCATAAAATAGCTCGAGTAACTTTTTTACTTTATCATCCACCGGTCTTCCCGCCAACCCTGTCGATATACCTGAGCTCATACACCTCCACGCGTACTTACAACGCGACAGTGTATGCGAGCTTTCTCGCCTAGCTAGTCCAAAGCTGCGAATACACTTACTATACTCACTACGACAACCAGCTATTACATCTTACCGCGCGTTACACAACTTTAACCCTCAACCACCAACTGCTTCTACGTTTGCTCCTTTTTTTACGTCGATTATTTTATTTCGTCGTTAATATCGATCTTTCGAGTTTTCGTAACTCAAGCGGCCGGAAGCCTTATCCGCTAGATCAAAGCCACGAGCACGCGTGACGAGCTACGACTACTGGCTGTTACACGGCGAATACGGAAGGAACAAATTCGCCGTGTTTGCCCCGTTGATCTCCCGACCACGAAAGGATTACAGAACGAAAGAATTGTTTAACAATTCGGTGAAATTTAACAGGAACCGGTCGAAACGAAATAGAATTAGAAAATTTTTAGGTGGCTGTCGGATGGATTTCATTTTTTTGCTTATCGGTGGGCATGTCACTTTCTGACCATTGCGCGTACGCCAAGCTTCGGCCATTTCTCTCTCTCTCTCCCTCTCTCTCTCTCTCTTTTAGAACCTTCGAGCCATTTCGTCGGTACGTCTACTCTGTCAATTACCGATAAAACAACGTGGAATCGTACGGACGATGGTTCGGAACCGTAACGCAGCCGGACGGAATGTAAATTATCGCATCCACTGCAACGATAAATAACGCGCCGAATCCAAAAAAGAAAGCAGCGTCGCTGCACCCCGAATGCCACGTTGAGAAAAAAGATCAATGATTCTAAACGGATCGTACTACCGAAACGTGGTAGTTGAAAGAATTTCACGCGCAAACGTATTCGAAGCGTTCCTCGTCCCTGCAAAACGGGCCGCAAATTTTTCCCGTTTCTCTTCATCGTTGCGATTCGATACAAAATATTTCCCGTATCTTCTTATTCTACAGTTTCGAACCGAACCACGTGGGAAATACGTTGCAATTCCCTCACTTGGAAAGCCGGAGCAACGATTTTAGTCGTAACTAACCTTCGTAAGGAAGGAACGCCTGATGGAAAATTTGCATTTCCTTAACCCGCTCGTATTTCTTCGGTAAAAGTTGCCCAGAGAAAGAGAGAGACCGTGTTGCTTGGCTTCGCGTAAAGGGTAGAAAGGAGCGTGCATACGTAGTTAATAGACGCGAAGCTAACGGCGGTGCGTAACGGAAACGAAACACGTTATCGTCCTCTGATCCCGCGATATTCGTCCGCGTTACCGCGTGATCGACGATGTTCGAATTTAGACGATAGCCGAAAGTGACAGGAGCAAGGATCCACGAGCCAAGTCGAACGAACGCAGTGAAACAGGGCTCGCAGCGTAAAAGGGTCGAGAGTGACGGGAGAAAAGGATAAATAGAGAAATGGATAAACATGGATTCGCATGCACTGGCAGAGTTTTCGCTCCCTCTATTCCCGAGGATGATTTTTCGCCAACGCACGACAGCAAACGAACCTCCTAGGAAATCTTCGTGCGCGACCTGGGCTATTTCCCTTTCCACCATGCAGACAGGACAGACAGGACGAATCTGCATTAACTATGGATTTCGCTCGTCCTCCACATCCCTTTTCACAAGTTCTTTTTGCGGTTGCCATCTCTATCGGACGCCTCCTTCGACCGTCGTCGAAAAACGTGGCAACTTGCCGTCGTTTGCGGACCGACAGATAGAACCGGATTGCCGAGTACGACAACGCCAACGAATTAAAACGAGGAATCGATACATTGCCAACAACGGATCGTTCTCCTTTCGGTGCAAGCCGCGAAACGGCTTCGATTCGAAGATAATCGAAGACGATTAATGGAGTTTGGAATCTCGCGTATAAAGTTCATCGCCGTGTTCGTGCAATTTTTACCTCACGTCCGGATATACTCGCATCGTGTCACACAGTATCTCGATTTGAGTCGCGTACATATCGTCGACGGTTGAACTTCTGGCGAACGAAATTCGCATTAGCCGATCCGAGTCAAAATCAGAGATTACGACGTAATTAATTGCCTGAAATACAAGGGATATGTCATCGTCATTTTGGAGTCAGCATAAAGCGCGGCTGAATTAGCGGGTATCGAGGCGACGGATTACCGTGTAATGAGCGCGATTACCATGCAACTCGAGTCAATGGTCGCACGCGATTTATCATGGAATCGAAATTCGACTCGTCGGCAACTCGTTGCTAGAAAGAGAACGATCGCAGTGCTCGAACAAAGTGTGCGCGATGTGAGAGAACAGGTGGGCCCACGAGGCGTTCACCCTGATCTGTACGTCGAATTGTAGCAGTAAACAGCCTTAAAGTCCATAAAACGCTTCGTTGCTTCCCTTGCGTTCGGTGCAACGATTTTACGTCGCTGCGAATCGGCCTCTTCGACGCTCCTTTTGGTCCAACGCGATCACGCGCTACCTGACATTGTTCGCCGACTAGGATCGTGCGTTTTCCACAACCGATAGCCGAATTTGACGATGCGAGACGCGATATATACGCGTGGCTTTTACGAGCCGCTTGAAACGCAATCGTTAGCAAATTCGGAACTTAACGGCATACGGTCGACCATGCGCCAATTCGTCGCGCACTAAAACTAAACGCATCGGAAACGTTTATGTTCGCCGGCCCGCGTGCACATACACCACTGCGACCTGCGTTTCGTCGCGTCCTACGAACACGCTCGTTATTTGACCGCGGCGAAGCTCAGAGCGCGCGAGCTTTCGAGGGACGCTCGAGTTTTTTAAACGCGGCCAGGGAGTTGTAGCCGTTTAACCATTACGTGATCCTCTTCTTGCTTTACGTATACCGTACGTACACCGTCGTCATTCATGCCGCGTTAATTTACAAATCTGGCCCAACCAAACAGTCGTTGATGTTCGAGCTTGCAAACCTCGAACAAAGGCACTAATAACGCGCGCACTTTTACTTTTTCCTTGTCCCTTTTCACGGACAGCGCGACGAAAAAATTCATCGCTCTCGCGTTTTACGCGTTTAACGACAGAACGCGTATCGCGTTGCAACGTTTTTAATATCAATTAACGCGATCAAACGCACCGAGTCAAGTCGTTGTCGTTCAGAGTTTCAAATATCGAAGCTTAAAGGACGCGGGTCGTCCTTTAAAGAACGTCGATTGTACGCGTCGAAAGGCATTTAGATCGCTGCCAACGCGTGCCAACGGATGCACGGTTTTGCACGGGTTCGCACGTGCAACGCGTGCACGATTCTTGTTCGGAGTTCTTCACAAACATCAGCCACAGTATGATTACACGAAGAATCAAACACTCGTCGGTGTAATTATTGGAAACAATGTTCGGCAATGTCCACGAAAGTCTCTGAAAAGAAGTGGATTTCTCTGGTCGATTACTCACCACCATTCTGCGCGATAATCGGGTCGATAGCCACCAACAGGACGAGGAAGATAGGAGTCATATTGACCACCCTCTTTCCCGTCTTCCCTCGGTCTCCCGTGATCACTGCACACTTAATACCACCGTTGCAGCGTTCCACCTATGAAAAAACAAATCACGCTCGTCATAACATACCACCTTCACACCGCTGCGCTGGGATGTATCTTCGGTAGGCCGAAGACGACGATTTCGATCCACGGCTCTTCCGACCGTGCGTTGCTGTCACGCGATAAGCTGCTGATTAGAACAACAACGAAACAGGAACGGGGAGGGGAAAGTTCGTTCTCGAGCTGCACGTTTATACGATCGCCCAAGAATTCGCGATCGATCGCGAATATTCCGTTGCTCGCAAGAGTCACTCGTGAGCGTTTCAGCTTGCCGGCGTAACGCGTAAAAAAAGAAAAATACTATTTATTGGTGCCTGGTTCGTAGGTGACAGACAAGTACGGACAAGGGAAACGGAAACGCTTATTCAGCGAAAATCGAACGTAACTATCGACACGCGCCATTTACTACCGGCACGGCGTTCTGTATCCTACGTAGAAATGCGAATCTCGCGAGCACGCTCACACACGGCCAAAGAAAAAAGCGACGAGTTTTTCACGAGCATCGTTAACGATCGTGCACTTGTTCGTCGGCTGATGACGAGATCGCGTCGAATCGTTCGTCTATTCACATTCTCCCATTCGCACGATGGATTATTCTTCCTGTTTCCTCTCGCGATCCTAGAAACATCGATTTCAAAGACGACGATGCCGAGCTCGTTTCCAAAAAGTAGCCTGTCGATGTATTTCCCCGGGGATCAACGCACTTCTTTTCTGTTTCCTGCCATCGTTTCCCGGCTCCTCCGCTTCACGACGAATTCTACTTCTGCCTCTCGTTATTTTCACAGTGATTCCAACGACCGACGCTAATAAGGTATATACGGTGATAGGCGAGGAAGAAGATTGAAAACTATTCGTCTTCTTCCCGTATTACCCTTCCGCTTCTTTCCGGAACCTTTCAACATTCCCTTTTCCTCTCTCGCCTAATTTCAACTACCTCCAAACGATTACCTGTACTCTTTCTTTCGATGATTCCACGACCATTCCATATTTTGCACCACTTTCCACTCGAAAGGCGATCCTTCCAGCAGTTTTTCTTTAAACTTTTTACCAAATCTGTAAACGTCTGCTCCACTCCTATCGCCTCGGCGTTACATCTCTCGGCTGTTCGATTCTAATCTCTCCTCTGCCTTTTCGCACGATTCGCGACTCGCCGCGCTCATCTTCGTCTTATCCAGCCGAATTTCCCAATTCTAGCCACCTTTCCTTCTAACACTCTCCTGCATCTGCTCGCACCAATTTGTCGATGGTAACGGAACCTACCATTTTGACACTTGGAATTTGGCAAATTTATTAATCCAGCTACAAAAAATGTTAAAACTATCGTTCGACGAAACGACGAATCGTACGGACAGTACGGACAATGGGTAAACCTTCGACGAATGAAATTTCAAGGAATCGTCAGCCACTCGATGAAACGCGATGGGAAACTTTAGGGAAACGGTACTGCCTCTGCGCGTGTCCTTTTTCCCTCGGTTCGCGTCATATCCTCGGCAACCCTGTTTCCTTCTCGCTTCTTTCTTTCGATCCCGAGCCTCTAAGAACCAGGCCTCTAAGAATTTTTACGATTTAAAATGGCTGGAGTTAAAGCGATTGTGCGCACAACGTCCACCATTCTCACGTACTTAATAGCTTGCTTCTGCGTTTGTTGGATTCTTGCACGAACTGTTTACACCCGTTTCCGTAGAATTTCAATGCCGAGAAGAAATTCGCGCGTCCCAAACGTCAGTCACCAATTCCAACACGATATTCGCCACTTGGAACACATTGGACGTTTGCACGATACGAGAGAAGAGCAGCAGGAGGGGAAGAAGAACACGTGCGGATCTTGCCGCAAACTCAAGGTTAAATTGCAAAATAGCCTGCGATATTATAAGATCGCGTTGAGGGTAGTTTTCTGAACGCGCGCTGCGGCTTGACTGACTCATCCCCATACCCCCCGACGATACCCCCTCGCGACCTGCTGTCGAACGACGCGCAAGCGCCATACCCCCTCTGACGCCGACTTCTCAGTACGAAACGCCTATGAATTCGCGCCGACCAAATTTTCAATCGCTTTGAATATTCTGTCTCTTTAGAAAAATGTTGACAGAAATCCGACGCTTTGAAATTCAACTTTAATTCGGCGATTCGATTTTAATTCGGCTGCGAACTTTGTTTTTGCGAACGATATTCAGGCAAACGAATTACGCGCTTGCTACTACGACGCGGTTCAACGACGCGTAAGAAATTCCGAACGAATTCTTTTGGCAGCATCGAACGACCAACGGTCGGCAACGAATATTCTCGTTTCTCGATATTCTGAAAAATATCCTGAGAAAAAGGCGAGAAAGTGAATAAACGAC